>JARVGS010001792.1:6521695-6535030 GCA_031762315.1 Hypsolebias antenori | reverse complement strand
AACACATTAAAACGGCGTTCTAAGTACGCTGTTGTTGTTTTACATAGAAAAAAACGTGTTTAAAAAGACGTTACGGCTGCCATGTGGTTTCAGTTTCGAGTTACGGCCGAAAATCCTGAGTTACGGCAGCCATGTGGCCGGCGCTCCGAGTTACGGCAAAATCGAGTTGCGAACGCTCCTTAGGTCTGGAACCCGTTCGTAACTCGGGGACAACCTGTATATGTTTTACCTAAATGATGCAGACTTGTTTGCTGTTTGTTTGTTAGCTATTGGTTTGTTTAGAGCCAGTTAAATCATACCAACCAAAATATCTCTGTTTGTAAATAATGTTGCATAAACTACACAACAAATTATGGTGCACACAATGAATTCACATGAAGCAACCTGAATCAAATTATTAAAAACTGTAAATGATTAGACCAAGGGGAAAGGTTTATTTAAATCCACAGAAAAGAGCCGCTCAGATCTTTTTATTGAGGTTTGACAAGAACTCTTTTCATTTTGATCATTACCTTCGAACAAAGCACGGCACCATCTCCCCCTTCTCTATCCTGTTGAGCCATGATGAACACACTCCATGGTGAATGGGTCCCTCTCCACCTGAAAGGGATGATTACCAAGCAATCACTTTACCTCTTTCCTCACAGTTCTTCCTCCTACCCTTTTTAAGTGTACAAACGAACAGGGGAAGTGTGGCCCTAACACACCCGCAAGGCTAAAGCAATTTCTCAGAAATTACTGGGATACAAGTCATCGAGTAAACAATCAGTCATCTGCTCACAGAGTACATGAGAGGAAAATAACAGAAATACCAACTTCTTGAGTTTATAGATTGTAACTGCAGCAGTAGGGCTACAGGAGTCTTTGTATCCTCACTAAACCTGACATCACATTTGAAAACTGAACAATTTATTCTATATAAATATGGATTTTAAAGTTTTTTTCTATTTGCATTTGGGCTCAAAGACTTGAACAGAACTTGCAATGTAATTACAGCTGTGGTCTAGCTGACCTGGAAAGCAGGCTGGCTTTTCAAGTTAACGTTCCATCAGTTTTCTTAGAGGCAATGAAGGCTTTGCACAGACGCTGAGTCACTAGACCGTTTCGAGTTAATCTATGATACAAACTGAACTCGAGTCGATGCACTTTCAAAAGTTAGACTGTCCTTTCTGTGACTGTTTGCGTAATGTTTCACTGACCCATTGAAAATGTCAAACCAACAGAAACACTAAAGTTAAAAACGTAGCATTCTATGACAGAGCACACCAACTTGAAACAGGTTGACCTAATAAATAATCTGTTGTAGATGTACATCTTATAATTATTCTCTGTAAAATCTTTCCAGTAGTTCACAAATTGTTTGCTAACAGACAAAAACAGACACTGTTAACAAAACTGCTCAACTGTTCATGGCAATGGGCGTTAATTACTGTTCCAGGAAGCTTTAAAAATATGATCTAAACTTTTATTTCACGTGAAATGTAATTACAAATTGAATCGTGGTTCCTCACCTTTGGCCAGATAATTGACCACGGCCACTGTGAGGTGGATCTCTCCTGGGTACAGGTCAGGAGAGGAGCTGATGGAGTAGTAGCGAGGCTGCAGCAGGGGCAGCTGGGTGAGCAGCAGAGTTGAAGGCATCTGGATGGAGGGGAACTCCTCCAGCACCTCCACCAGTGTGGAGTTGTTGTACCACTTCCACTCCTCATACTCCTGCAAGCCCTGTCGTGTCACAATGAAAAGATCAGGTCAAGTAAAAAAAAAAAAAGACACGGGTTGCAATTTTTTCGCACTGGAAGTTAATTCCATCCAACCATCCATTCCCTGGACAGGTCGCAAGTCCATCACAGGGACACATCGAGACAAACAGCCATTCACTCTCTCACTCACACCTAGGGACAATTTAAAGTTACCAATCAGCCTAGCATGCACGTTTTTGGTCTGTGGGAGGAAACTGGAGTACAGTAGTCCTTTGCTACTTCACGGTTCGACTTTCGCGGACTTGCTCTTTTGCCATTTTTCAATGATTGTTAACAAAAATACTCTGGACAGGCACTGCCATTTTGTAGTTTTCTTTCAATAAGCCCACACTATAATGCTAGTCCAAAATAACTACATTACCCAGAAGCCAACAGTGCTTCTGGCCGCTGCTTTCTGCTGAAATGGAGGGAAAGTTTTGATCTGATCCGAACCTGACTAAAAAGCCTGGTACTTATTCATAGAGACTTCTGCACTCAGCGGATGCAGAGAGCTGATCAGAACCAGACCAGAACCGAAACAGAACCACTTCCAGCCTCATCGGTCAATCTGAGCGCTGCTTGCCGGCCCACGAAGCCTCTCGAGTGGGGAGGCGTTACTTGGAGGTCCGGTGTTTTCTCCGGAGCGCACACGGATTTTTTTCAACAGCTTCTTCTTGCTTTATTATTCATTAATTGTACTCTTTCTGTACCATTGTGTGGTTTTGTGCTGGCTCTCTCCAAAAGCATCTGGTGCTCAACGGCTGAGCCGATCAGAACCGGAACAGAACCAGACCAAAGCCGGTGAGTTCCTCGTATAAAATTTTGCAGCAGCTACTGTACACTAGATATATGTATGTTGTTAAAATTACATAGGTTTAAAGTGTTTAGAACGTTGCAAGAGTGTGGGAAGTGTTTATAAAGCCTTCATTTTAAATGAAGCATTTCTACTTCACAGTTTTTCACTTCTTACGAGGGTGTCCAGAATGTAACCCGCAGGATAATCGAGGGACTACTGTACCTGGAAAAAACCCACGCATGCACGGACAGAATATGCAATCTCCACCCAAAGTGGCCCTCAGTCTGGGATTTGATCCGGCAACCGTCTTGCTGAGAGGCGGCAGCTCTACCAACTGTGCCACTATTTTTTTTAAATAAAAAAAATTAAACCTAATAGCTACAGAAAACAAACCAATATAGATGATCTTTTTTCCTCTCGCGCTCTGTCAACGTTTCGACTCAGGAGCCGGAGGTGGCCACAAGCGGAGCGTTCGCCATTCAAAGCCCAACTGTGTTGTGTGTCATCAGTGACATTTAGATGAGATGAATTTAGAATGCTGCCACCAGGCTTAACACCCCCCACCCCATGAAATGTTGCTTTGTTCTCGGACCGTTAATGAGCAACACAATGTCCGTTAAAAGGCCTGGTGTCATCTTCATTCTGTTTCTTAACACAGTTAGAAGCACCTCAAAAGCAATTGGCAAAAAAAAAAAAAAAAAGCGTATCAAAAGTACGTAGAGGCCTGGGCTTTTCAGCCTCGAGAAAACAGATGGAATTCAGGGACTTTGCACACGGCAAAAGATAACAGATTTGTTTAAGCAAATCTTTATGCGTGTTTGTCTTTTCATTTTTTTTTTTAGTTGGAGCCTTTCAACAAATTCATCAGCGATGCTGATTTTATTGCACTGTTTTGTTTATTTCCTGAATTCAGAAGCCCTCAGTCTTTTCCTTTTGCTTTGGTGACAGTGATTCTGTGTATGAGTCACTGTTTGGACTCATTCAGCCTTTTCTGCACGTTGACAAAAATTAAGAGGGAATTGTGGGAGGCACAGTAATGGGGGGATGGCTCTTGGTTAGTGCAGTTTCCAGATTTAATTTGGCGCCAGCTGACTCCTACTGTACACATTTCTAACGGTGCATCAAATCTAATTTCAGATTTAAGTGTCTCCCATATTTTTAACAAAAACAATAAACGTGTTTATTGATTCAGCCTGAACACGCGTGCTTTCAAATTGCTTTACTTAAAAAGAGAAAACTTGTTGTTCAGTGCACATTTTTAGAAATAACTTGTGTGGGTAGATGGCAAACCTTTCATGTCTACACAAACGAGGATGAGTGATCAGTGCTGCAGCAGCTCAGTAAAGGTCAAATTAAAAGCAAACAACTCAAACGCTAAATGTTTTTACCTTGCTGAGGAGCTCTAATTTCTTTTTCTGTTGCTCGTCGGTTGCCAGAGCGGCAAACTGCTGCAGCAGCACCGGGGTCGGAGGTGTGGTGATGTCCAGGAAGTACTGGAACGCTTGATAAATTGTGCAAGGAGGGATCCGAGTCTCATTTGTCCAGTTACTAATAACTCCTGTAGACAAAAAAAGAGGGACAGGCTGCTCAGTTTACACTACACATCAACACTTGATCACATTTCTGCTTATTTCTAGCCATGTTTTAGCCTATTTTTGGTTTATGTTGGCTATAAAAGTGTTTACTCAAGCACGTTTTCATGTTTTGATCATTTACAGCTGAACATTTTTTGGAAATATTTAGGGCAAAAAACATCTAAGTCAAGGAAGGCCATGTCAGATGGTCTGAAATACATGAAAACAAAATGTCATATTGTTCTGCACAATACTGCCAAGTTAATCTGGTTGGCTGACTCTAAAAGACACAACAAACTTAGTTTTATATAACGTGATGTTGCATGTTTTGCAACAGTTGTCATATTAGTTAAAAGCAGAAATGCAACATGCAAGATGCAACTTGAAATATCAGCAACTTAATCTAATGATAAAATATGCAATAAATACAATTAGCTGCAGGAAGACTGTTGCATTTTTTTCAGGTAAAAAGGCTCTAACATTGTATAATAAATTTAAAATGTATAAATATATTCTTTACTGAGGTGCAGCCTCTGTGTGAACAACAGAAAGATACTGACATTTGCTACACAATTCATTTAACTGCTGATGTTAATTCACAAAGACTCTATAAAGGCAAGAAGGAGGTAAAAAAAGTTTTAGTCAAAAACGTGCATGTGACAGATAACTTGTTTACATTCTAAATTTAAATGATTCCTTCAATGTCCTGCACAAAGTTTTCTTTCTTCAGTTTTACTGCTTTCCATTCCTTTCATGTCTCACCTGACACTTCATAACTCAATCAGTCCTGGCCAAGTGATTAAAGTTTGTTTAGGGTTTTATGCACTTTGATCATAGATATAGAATTTTCATTGTTAAAGTAAAAAAAAAAAAACTAGACATTGTAGCGATTATTATACTGTATTTTAATGTCAGCCCAATTACAATTATCATCCTGTGACATACACGCTGCACTATACAACCCCTCCTCCAAATAAACAAACAGCTTAACAAATCTTTGACATCTCATAATGGTAACAATGATTTGTGACACCATGAACATTTGAACATGTGGACACATGTGCCCATCTCACCTATTTCTGTTGAGTCTGATGTAAACTTCTCCAGTTTAAGCAAATGTGCTTTTTGTCAATGTTGAATGTGAATGATCCAATTAGTTCCCTTCTATTTAAACCACCAAAATTAAGACAATGCTAAGAAAAACTTTCAGTGTATGATTTTCATTAATTAATTTAGAATAAAATATAGCACCTGTAATGTATTGGTCAACATCTGTAGCATTTGAATCAAATATTTATCATCACCAGCTGCCTAAAAGGGAAGGATAAAGTACAGCACATGCATGTGTGTACGCTGTTAGCAAAATATCTCATTAACCACTGGAAAATTTTCAAGGAATCTTTTAGAAAATGATAGCTAAATGTACCTACACCTTATTAATGTTTGACACTAACCTGATTCAAGATGGCTGACTCTACTAATCAGCATATACAAACATATACTGTACTAATTTATTTATTTATTTATTTGTTTATTTATTTATTTATTTATTTGATTATTTATTCATTTTATAAAATAAAAAAAATACACAACAAACACATGTATCCCATAAAAAATATATATACAATATAAAATGAAAGGCGGCAGAAAGAAGAAAAAAATCTTATTACATCTGCCCCTTTTCAAAAACAATCAATTCAAACAATAATTATCTATAAGTAACAAAAAATATGAATAACTCCTCTCAATTTATCAATTTAAACATGTTACATATTTCGACTACTTCATATATATTTCTTCAACAATTCACTTTTGACCATTTCTTGAACACAAACACTGACACAGCCTCTTTCATACCACAGTCCAAGTCATTCCACAATCCAACTCCCAGGACTGAGGTAGACCGTCCCTTCAAACTAGTTCTATATTGTGTCTTTATAAATATATCTGTACCCTTTAGATTATAATTGCTTGATCTTTTAACAAAATATTTCTGAATGTTTAAGGGTAGTACATTGTTATGAGCTTTATACATCACCATTAATATATTGTAGTCCACTAAATCCTGGAACTTCAATAACCTCAATTGAAAAAATTTTAGAAATATTAAGCAAAAAATTCGGTGTCATATTAGCTGACGGTTATTCCAAACCTAAACTCTAAGCACTGCCCATCCTATGAGATCTTGTGATATTATGTGCAACTGCACATGATGTCAAAATTCAAGATAAATCGATCTCATCTTAAAAATCAGGCATGAAAAGTGACAAGCAATACAGATTTACTCAAGGACTTTAAATAAAAGGGTATATTTCATGGACTTTGCCTGTAGAATATTCGAAATGTCTCGGCTATAATTTGTACGTGTGGATAAAAACCTCACTCAAGTACCATTACAGTTTGTATGAATGCTAAACTAAAAATCATCCTGTTTTTTTTTTTTTTTTTTAACACCAGGGTGGTTGCCGTTGGAAACAGGAAAAAAGCCTTTTGCAGAAGAAGGCAGTAAACCCCTATCAATGGCTTTACTTGTTAGGATAAATTCTGATCAAGCACACAGCGTTAGGGAGAAAAGTAAATGAATAAAACCACGTTCTTCACAGTCCCAATGAACATCATGGTTGCGTCATCCAGTGTACCACATCTGCCAATAAGCAACTACATGTGACTTTGTGGTATCTGCTGAGACTGGAGAAACTGTGTCTTAGTGACAAGTTTGTTTTGACGCTGTGCCCAGCCTTCGAACAGCAGCCCTCCCGACTACACGCCTACTGTATTCACAGTGACGCAACGTTGTTAATAACATCACCCACCCAGGGCAGTGTTCCTCTCTTCCAGGAACTCCACTTTGATGATTTGATTGACGGGCGAAGCATCCTCCAGTTTGTCTATGAGCGCCGTTACCAGGTCCTCGTGGTTGCCAGGGAAGATGCCCAGATGGTCGCCAGGCTTGTAGCTCAGGCTGTCGTGGTTGTTCGAGTGAAGCCGCACTAATATGGTGGAGCGACTGAAAAAAACGAGATCAGAGATTTGTGAGAAAAGACGAGGAAAACAGAAAAGACGTTTTCCAGTCTGTTTTGTTCAGACCACGCGTCACATCAACGTAAACAAAATGAATGAATAAGTCGTATGAAGGATGTCCATTTAAACAAAATGTGTCACTACTTCTTTGTGAGAAGGTTTTATTATTATTATTATTATTATTATTTTGTGCAGACATACTTGGATTTGGGACTTTGTAAGTTTTGGGCTTCTATCATCTTTGCTCCATAAACCTTCTTCTTGTGGATGCTGAATAATGCTGTAAGGCAGACAGAAAACAAGCAATTTACAAAAAAATAAACATTGACATAATTTGTGTATTCAAAATGTCAACCTGATCTACATGTTCCTCAGTGAGTTGGACAAAAACATCAAGACCAATTGTCAATTTTAAAACAAGATCCAAATGTAACTTAGCATGAAGGCTGGAAATAAGTGGTTTTGATGGTGTAACTATTGTATATTGTATTAAACAACAATGGACAGAACCAATTTCAAAGTGCTGCTGCACAGACATGCAGTACGGAAGTAATTTGTGTGTGGGCGCTTTACAAACACTATTAAACTAATTGTAACCTTTTCAGGGCTTGTTATTAGCAACAACAAACACATAAAAGGTGTCCACGTCACTTAATGCAGAAATCCAAATTACAAATTAAACACAAATCTTTTTTTAAAGTGAACCGCCTTTTTCCTGTTTCTTCTTTCTTTCTCCTTTTTTTTTGCACATAAACTTCATAGGTTAGGTCCTGACTCCTGGCACTTGCTTTAAACTTCACACAGATATACAAATAATATCATCTAACATGCAGAAAGAGAGTGATTGAATGTTTATATCTGAATACATTCTGCATTTTTTTCTTTCGTTCACAAATAATACCTTGGTTTGATTCCACGTTGAACACTTAATGTTACTGTGTAGATAACATTATTTATTGTAAGTGAATGAGGCTCGCATGCTTCTCCCTGAATATGACTGGTCTCAAGCTCTAACGTAAAGAACACTGGTGTTTTAGATCAAGCACCAAAGTTCATGCTCAATAATCCAAGTATAAACCGAACAATGTTCGGGGCATATATAATAAGATTTTTTTCTTCTTTCTGCTGCCTTTCATTTTATATTTTGTATTCTTATCATTTGTGGGATTGTTTTTGTATTTTTCAATGAATACAAATTTTAAATAAATAAATAAATGAACAATATTCAGTCAGGTCATCTGGACGGTTTCTTTTGTTACTGAGATGTTTCGTCCGTCAGCCGAAGGACTTCTTCTTTTTGATCAAGATATTTCTTAACTTCCACATTCAAAATGTTACAATTATTTTAGTTTTTTTTGTTTTTCATTTCCAAATATCTGTAAAATTAGAAACGTCCTAAAATTATGGAGAAAAACAAGTCCATGCATTTATCACATCTAGGTTGAACTATTGTGATCCTCAATTAACTGTTTTTTTTTTTTTTCCTTGAGTTGATCCATGCAGAGTCTGATCATTTGTTTTATTGTATGGATTTTTTTTGTATTTTAAATGAAATGAATAAATAAATGAAATGAAACAAAAAAATGAAATGATAACAAGTTAAAGTGGATTTTTTAAAATTGTTGTGTGTTGTATTTTATTAACTTTCTTATGTTTTCTGAGTGACAAAATGTGTATTTTTTTACTCATAAATCTGACTTAATTGTAAAGCCCTTTGGTCAGCTTTCGTTGTTTTATGTGCTATAGAAAAAAAATTGACATTGACATTGGGTTTCCAAAATAAAAGTGTTAAATATTTGTCAGTTGATCCAAAATGACCCTACCAGATTTCTGATGGAAAATATAGATTTATCCATTTTTAGCTTCTCTCCATTGGTTCACTGTCTAATCCAGAATTTTAAAAATTTGCTTCAAACCTTTAATACTACCTTATGTTAAAGATCATATTGTTCCACATTTTCCTAACAGAGCACTTCACTGTCAGACTGCTAGTTTACATGTGGTTCCTAGAGTTTCTAAAAGTAAAATAATAGGAAGAGTTTTCAATTATCAGTCTCCTCTATTGTGACTGATGATATATTATCAAATGTTGACAATTATTTGACAGTGCTAATACGTCAACACAACCTGAACAGCTGTTCTGAACATATTGGACCAAACGGAGAATTTACCACAGTATAACTTCCTTTATATTTTAATTAAAGACTCGGTTACACCAAAAGTCAAACTTTCAATACTCAACTGCAGGTTCAAAACCTTTAGTCCATTTTAAGGGCTGCCTGTCAGAAAATGGTTTTATGCCAAAAAAATTATAGTTACCAACATCGCTTAAACACCTGGTGTGATGTGGGAAAACGTTAGAGTAATTTAAAATAGTTTTAGAAGACAAAGAAAATCCATAGATGTGTATTATGGTGTATGTCCCAATTCATATCTCATTGTATATTTCACCCAACAAAAACGTTAGCTGATATTTTGTACAATAAAATGCCTCAAAGCTGCAATATCCCTTTTCTTTCCTCAGCCAAGTTGCAGACCAATCTTCCTGCTGATATAATGACTGAATCACAGGTAATTACAGTTATTTTCTACCTTTATACTCAGCGCATACTGCCACCAGCAGTAGCTCGTTTCAGAGTCATCGCAGGTTGACTTACCTTCTGTGAGGGCCGGGGCCTCAGCTGTGTACGTCAGGCGGAACTTGCTTTGCTTCCAGCTGCGGTCGTTACTGATCAAGGAGTTGTTGGCCTTCTCAATGCTCACATCGTCGCCGACACAGAACACATCACAGGCGGCCTTGAAGTGCAACAACACAGTTGAATGGGAAAAACTGAACCCATTAGGCAAGGCAGCTCTTTTGTTTGAGCTCAGTGCAGACGACCGAGGTACTCAAAGAATAATTTTCCACCATCTCAAGGTGATGTACAACTCAACAACTCAAAGTTCTGCCTTGACTGGATGATTTTAAAGAGTAAAATGGCTCTTTGATGTGATTTTTGGCGTTATAGTTGCAAGAGGAACAGAAAAACAAATTGATTGGGACCTAGCCTTGACAAGTAACCAACGTACCAATTTTCTGCTCAATGCATCCTTTTCTAACACAAGCCTTAAGGGTTAACCCAATGAACCAACCTTAAAAACTTTCTTGGCCCATGTTCTGAATGATTCCTCCTGGCCACACAGCTCATCTCCCTCTCCCATGCGTAGGATGCGCTCACCCCCCAGCTCTTCAAATAACGTGTCCACAGCGTGGGCAAAGGCGCAGAAGTGTGGGTAGGCCCTGGAGCCAAGGCCAAACACTGAGAACCTGAACACAGGCACATTCATATGGAGAAAACAGAGAGTTAACAAAAAATCTAACGTATACAACTGCAAACCATGACCCCTGAGGCCTTGTTTGGAACAAAATACAGCAAACTGGATTCTTACATGTCCTGGATTTATAAATATATTGAATTTATAACGTATCCAGGATTTATAAAAATCCTATCAGTGCTTAGATGGATGTAAACATGAAATAAATCATTTTTTCTGAGGGTACACACATCATGCCTGTGTTGCGTCACAGTGAAACAACACAGCAATGATGCTCCCAAACATCAAGATGAAAGATGATCATCAACGTTTGCCTCGTCTTTGAATTTCCCTCAGAATGGCCGAAACAATGTTGTCCCAGACTTCTTGATTTATTAGCAGTTTTTGTAGATGAAGGGCTGGAGTAGAGTTGAATGTGAAGACTAGATTTGCAAACAAAATGTGTGATGATGATTTGTCTTGGCCACTTTTTCTCCTCTCCTGTCACACTTGGTCCTGATTGCTACATCTCTACTCATTTAGACATTTTTTTGGGGGGTCAAAATCCATTGTCTTCTGTTGTTCCTGGGATTTGCTCATGTTTTGTTCTGTCGGTTTAAAGAGTTTAGTCCACCATCAGCCTGCCTGCTCACTTGCCTGCAGCTGAATCGTCTTTTCCTGCAACCGTGACAGAAGCGAAGTCAGCTAGGGGTATTTATTTAATAAAAAAAAAATAGGCAAAATATTCCTGTATTTTCTACACATTAATAAGTGCAAACTAAAATCTTAATTTAAACTTTATTAATGTAACATGACATGGGTGTTGCCATGAAATCGTTTATTTAAAAGCACCAGTATAGGTTCCAGTTGCCAGTGAAAAGGGTGTGCGTGCTGCATTTTTTACACTCAGCGTTGCACAGGTCATCTGACCGTCTCTTGGTAAAAAAGGTCAAAAGCTAAAAGACCATCTTTAAAGATCTAGAGCAAAGTTTAAGAAATCCGCTAGCAGATTCAAGGATTTAGTTATATACGGTTGAATAAGTGCTGAGGCCAGATAAGAGGTGTCAGAGTACAGTGGTGGAGCACGAGAATGAAGGGTGCACAGCAGGCAGACTTCCAAACCTGAAGGAGTGCATCAGTGGAGTGGAAGGATGGCAACAGGCTAACTGAAAGAGAAATTGTTGGATGAAAGCGGTGACGTAAATTCAGAGTAAAAATAATGCTGCGTATGATAACGAGTCGGGGGATTTAGACTTTGGACCAGAATCAGATTTACATGTCAGGGCCTCAGCTGAGATTGGTTAACCTAACCAAATAACAAACCAAAACTGAATTCTCGTTTATCAATTTAGTTTTTTTTTTGTCCCCAAGATATGTAAACTTTATTACCACTGGGATTTTGTTTTTAACGAAACAAAAAAAGTCATCCCAGAGGGCGCCATATTTGTTTTGTCCCTTTTTCCATCAAAAGCACAGCGGTAGAAAATGACACATATCCGACTTCACACTTGTTTCATCAAAAGCAGCAGTATTTTGACAGCTTGGAAAAGCAGGAGGAAATATATAAGACCTGCAGGAATGGCTCATAATAACGGTAGAAAACTGAGAAAGACCCATTCTTCGTAAAGAAACTTTTGTTTCTGCTTCAAGAAATCCAAATTTTATAGTAATCCTTCCCATTACTGTTGTTAGAGCAGTTCCTTTAGCAGTGTTTCTCCAAGTATCATTTTACTGTGAAGCATGTCCAAAATTTCACTTGATCTTATTGTCACAATTGTTTTTTTTTTGTACTCTTACAAAGCATTGCTTAGAATAAATGCTCGCTAAAACATTTTACTGTCGCAGTCATTTCATGTTTTGTCATAGTTCACCTAACATTAGCCAGAGGCCCAGTGCTCTCAAAGTTGATCCTGGCCTCTGGCTCGTCGCTGGACGACTTCCGAGTGTCGGAGTGAGAGGAAACGCTGTTGAAACGGACCTTGTAGCTCCTGTGTGTGAGACAAAAAAGTAAATAAATATAAAATCACGTAAATGATATGGATTTAACCCTCAGAGAACAAACAAGTGAAAATGATCGTAAATCCAAACTCTACAGAGTTCAGCTCACTTCCTGTCTTCTGTGTTGGAGGTTGGGTGGCGCATTTCCATTATGGCAGCTCCAAATTTCTAAGTGAACACGTGAAAGATGATCAACAATCGCTGCTGTATTAAATCAACAAGACTTCATGAACATCATCTGTGTACCTCTCCATTTTCAGGTGGGTCACCGTTGCCAAACGTGCTGGTCACCACTAAAACAAGTGTCTCATGCTCTAAGTGCACCACATCATACTCATCCATAGACATGACCTGCAGGTAAAAAAAAAAGAAAAACAAAGATCACGATGCAGAAAGAGTCTAAGTCAAGGTCTCATTTATAATCCTGCTTCTTTTTCCTCTCCTTTCCACAGACTTCCCACAACAGATGCACCGAGCGTGTAAATTAAGGCTGAACGCACAGCCTTGGCGGAGGAGGCTGTAATGACCACTCTGTCCTCGCCCCTAACGAGATGATAATATGCTGCTGCCATGATATGTACCACTCAGTTTGGTGCGTGTCTGCCACGAGCCGCACTTGGATGCACACAAGCAAAGGCGTGAGGAGAAAACAGGGATTAGCCCTACAACAAAAAAGGATTTGCCCCAGGCATTGACTTCTGCCCTCCATTTACACTCCCGCTTCTTCTTGTGATTGATCGCAAGGGGAAAAGAGAAAGGGAAATTAGGATGCAACCTGGAGGGAAAGCATTTCTGTTAACAGATTGGCAAAGCAAGGGGCGCCTCAGGATGCTCTTGAACAAGTGCACTGCTCGACGCTTCAATGGTTAAAATCTTGCTTCTGACCTGTGGCACTTTACTGCATGAGTGGGAA
>JARVGS010001792.1:6444294-6458529 GCA_031762315.1 Hypsolebias antenori | reverse complement strand
GGGAGAAGCCGAAAGAAAAAAAAAAAAAAAAAAAAAAAATATTAGATTTAATTTTGTTCTTTCGGTTCTGTTGTTTTCCTGTTCAGTTTTGATCTTTGGTGTTTTTGTGGTTCTTGTTCCATCTTCCATTTACCCTCTGTAAGTCTCCTCTGTGTTCTTCCAGACAGCCTGCCACCCTCACCTGTCCCCCTAATCAATTTTCAGTCCAGGTGTTTCCACTTTCATTCTCACTCAGTTTTGTATTTAAATGGTCTCTTGTTTCTATCCACCAGCCGTTAATTATTCTGAAATCCTTTCAGACGTCTTGGTCCTCCTCGTGCTTCCCCTCACAAGTTATTTTGCAAGTTCTTAAGTTTTATTTTACTTTGAGCTATTCGTGTCTGCCTGCATTGGGGTGCAACCTCACCATTTATCTCTTCATCATATTATTAAGTTTAAATAGTTTTTGAAAACTGCATTTACAATTTTAGATTTGTATTTGTTTTTAAGTTTTCTGACATGATCTTCTGACTTTGAAATCTTGCTGGTTTTCACTGAAGCCATCTCTTTGAGGGACTGATGAACACAAGGTGAAGGCAATGTGAAGCCAAATAACTGCAATTAGCTGTAATTAACTATAATCAAGTGTGTGATAGGAAAGAAAACCAGCATTAATCAGTGGCAGAATTAGGAGTAGCTGGTTTGTGCTTTCGGTCTTGATAGTAAGAGCTGCACTAATCCAAAACAAACAACAAAAATAAGTTTTTGTTTTATATTTGCAACTTTAAAGTCTCATTAAGTCAAACTTTTAGTCTAACTTTCATATTTAGGTTTATCCTTGTTTTATACTTTTAATAATAATTGTTGGATTTATTTTGATATTTTATTTTGTGGCCCAGTGAGACTTGCCCAGCGTGTCCCCACCTCTCGCACAGTGACTGCTGATGTGGGCACCAGTGACCCCCCGTGACCCGAAAAGGAAGAAGCATGTACTTGTAAAAGATAATGGATGGATATGTTAATTTGTGTGAAAGCCTATTGAGCTATAGGTTTTCTTTAGTTCTAGATCAACACACACCTGTCCTTCATGTGTAATCAGCTCACCTGTTATTTATCAGCAATCACCCTCTTCACTACTGATATTCCTGATCCTTCTCCTTTCTGTACCAGGCTGCCTGTTTCCCTGCACTGAGTTTACTGTTCACCTGTTCTTTGAGCTTCATTGTAAAATTTGCATCACGTTTACCTGCATTTAGTCCAATCTACCAACTTCTGACTGTTGGGTTTCAGAAATTATTTTGCTCAAGATTTTATTGTGCTGTTGTCTAAAATGCATATTCATCTTCAAGAGCTTGCTTGTATGACTTCCCACATGCCACGTCGTCAGTGCAGTTACGGCGTGCACGCTCGGGGATTCAGTACCTGCAGCGTCCCCTCAGTGTGGAATGAAATCAGCAAAAAGCCTTTTCTGACTCTGCTTCTGGAACACCTTGCAAAAAGACCTGAAGCTGTCCACTTTGATATCTTTATGGGATTTTAAACAATTGATAAGGTCAATAGAAAAAAATCAAGTAAATATGTTTTAGTTTTTAGTATTTTATTTTGTTTTATAAGACGCCTTGATTTTACTTATTTCACTTTATTTTAATTGCATGTTGTTTATTGTTGTCTGTACCTCGTATGTGTTCTTTGTTGTACATGAATCCTCGTGACTCAGTGGAACTCACCTGTATAAAAAAAGGTTGATGAATCTATATCGATTTACTTCTTTGTCAGGAACATAGTAGCAAAATGTTATGTTTTATGTGAGGACCTAACAGAAAGTTGGTAATCTGCACATTATTTGTTTGTAAAAAATAGGAAATGATAAGCCAATCAAGCTATCAGCTTGTTCAAGCATTAAAAAAACAGAGATTGTCTATATATCCATCTATACCTGTTGCCACTTAAAATCCACTCAAAATCATTTATTTGATGGACGTTCATAAGCAAATCAATGTTCTACTCACAATGCCACTAGTCTAACAGAGGTTTAGAATTTTTTTTTATTAACTGATTTTATTTTCTCCTCTGCAATCTGTAATTCTGTTTTTGTTTTGGTTTCTTTAATAGGATGAAAAGGTTATATTGATTTCAGTTTAATGAACTTCTGACTGAATAACACAAACTCTGAGAGGTGTCCTGACAATCCATCAAGGTAAATGAAAAGTAAAGTACTGTATAGTAAAGTGAGGAGCAAGTGTTACACTTCTTCCTCCAATCACTCATTCATGCTACCAGACTCACATCATCAGGCCAGGACTCTGCAGTCACTCTTTCAGGGATGAAGATGTTCACCTCCTTGGTAGAGAGGAACGATGGTTTGAGAGAGGAGTGAAGGAGGCCATCTTTGTGAAGGGAACCCGTCCATCGTTAAACAGAAGTGGAGGCTTCCCTGTCCAACTGTCCCCCTTCTTACAATGATGTTATTGCTAGTATCACTCAGCCCCTGTGAATAGCTGGAATAGAGCTGAATAATCTGGTTGATCCACCATGAGAATGTGCTGTTTATAAGATGTTTGTTATAGCTCCTCAGACTGAAGAAGTATTTTAGTTAAATTAAATGTTTCAACAAAGAAGAATCCATACAAAGGTCTTGAATCAAATTTGTTAAAACAGGAAAACTCGTTTTTTTTTTATTTATTTATTTTTTTATCTTTATCAGGGCAATTTCTGTGCTTGCATGTTTTTGTTGAAAGCAGTAGCACAACTAAATTTGCTTTTCTTTGGTAAACTATAATGTAAATGGAGTTTTCTCTAGTGTAAGTGAAGTAAAACGAATAACATGAACAATTTGTTTTTGCATAAATTACCTGCACGTGTATATTCCATTCAATCAAAAAATAAAATACTTCTGATGAAATAGATAATAATTTGTAACAGAATATCCTACAACAATAAATGTTGCAAAGACTTGTCCTGACTCGGCCGTTATTAAAAGTTTGCAGTTTTCATTGCTGCCGTGAGCAATACAAAGAAACATAAAATGAAATTGGGTTGTCTCCTTGGTCAATATCAAGAGAATAATAAATTAACTTTTTTTTTTTTTTCATTTTATGTCAAGGCAACATAAGCTGCATTAATAGCCACATTAATGATGTCTCAGGGCACAGTGTGAGTCATGCTGTTTGCATTTTACAATCAACAGTCTCATCTTGTGGGACAGATGCAGTGGGGTAAAATCTTATTAAACTTAATGTGGATGATTTTTGTGAAGACAAATACATTTTAAAAAGTTGTTGCAATGTTGGTACTTACAGTTTTTTTTTCTGTAAAAACACAACATCTTGTGTAATCAGCACAAAATGCACACAACACAAAAAGTTATCACCTAAATTTTAATTTATTTGTTTCCCTCTTCTGGACAGGACATATTCAAATGTTGCACAAAAAACACAAACTTTAGAACAAGGCCTGCAAATTTGGATTCATTGACATTCAAACAGCAGAAACTAAATAATTTCTGGAAGGGTAGAAAACTTTTTTTTTTTAATAAACTTTTCTGTACAAAATATACAAATGAAGATTCATTACAAGCTTGAATGACAGATATGCTCTTTTGAGTGAGGACTGCATTGTGAGAATGATGAACGAATGATTGCAGGATGAGCATTAGGTTGCAGATGTGATTCATCATAACCACAGCCACGGGAAGCGTGATGGGTTTGCATTATGACTCTTTTGCTGCTAAGCGTTTCAAAAACACAAAAAAATTTAAGGAACTGACATGGTTTACTGTATGGGGGCATGAGCTCCCGCCAAAAATATTTCTCTTTTACAGCAAACTGTATCAATTCAAAGAAAAAAATAAAATAAATTCAAAGCACATTTATATCAGCAGTTTCAGAAATTGCAATCATTAAGGAGAATACTTTTTATGTTCAGGATAGACTTTCTTCTTTTGGATTAGCTTTTCCTTTTGGGAAAAAGCTGCCTGTGTTTGACATCAGCCTGTACATTCTTGAGTTTTGATGACAAAAACATTTTTTAAACATTAAAAAAAAAAAAACCTGTGGGGAATAAAATGACAAGATTATATGAAGCCCTTTCAGTGCATCCTTGTACCACATAACAGTCACACTGAGACAATGTTATGGTGTTTTCTTGTGTTTTTTTTTTTTCTGTTTGCAAGGATATTCTTTGTTAAAATCATAAGTGTTGATGAACTTGAATGCAATACGCTCATATGTATCCAGTTCTTTCAATGAATCCTGTGTTATTGTTGCAAGATTATTTGAAAAATAAACTTTTTTTTTTTTTTTTGCATCTATTCAGTTGCGTGAACTCATCTGAGTTTGTCATGGAAAGCTGGTTTCTCACACTGCCTTGATTCTGTAAATATTGTTTTAATATGAGGGATTAGGCAAGCAAGAGAGCTGAGAATACCTCATTTTGCAGTCTGATGCTTTCTTACTTCATCTGTAAAAAAATTTCCACACTTCTTTTTTTTAGGTCTTGCCACTGTGTTTGATCTTCACACACCCCTCTTAACAACACTTTTTTAGGAAGGTTAAGAGGTGGAGAAACTGAACTACTTGTGTCTGTTCTGGCCACAGTTTAAACCCTCCTAAATGATGATGCAGAAATTTATTGTTAGAAAAAAAAAAAAAACAACAACAATCTGCTCATTAAATCCACAGGACCCCGTTAAAACTTTAAAAACTTTTGAAACTATATTAAGTTTTGATTCCATTTTTCATTTTTGTTAAAACTCTAATGGAGAGCTTTCACATAATACAAAGGGCTTCCATGGTGTTTATTTTGCTCCTCCAAGCCTTTTCAACATGGATCATGGTAAAAGCCAGGTCTTGTACTTTTCATGTCACACCATGATTCAATCTGACAGTCCACAAAACTAACATAAAACATCAGTTATGAAAATTGTGCTGATATTGTCACAGTGTGCAACCATGTCAAAGGCCTTCCCAGGCTCGTACGTCGCTTGTTATGGGAATTATCATTCTTATATGGACGTAGAAACAGCTTTTCAAACAAATAAGTGCAACTGGTAATGAAAAAACAAAGCATTTCCAAGTAATTTTTTCCAAAACTTGCATGTTCATATTTGATTTTTTTTTTTTTTTTTTGCAACAGATGAAGTTTTCCTTGCAGCATATGTATCTCTACTGTGACAGTAGACTGACCACTTCAACACTGAGTTGGAAAAATTGGTTTAGAGGAGAAGTCTTCAGATTAATAAAGTGAAGTTGGAAATACTTTCAAGTGTTCTAGTAAATTGCACTAAAACATCTCTGGAAACTCAAATTTCAACAAATAACGCCAAGGCTTGGTTTGCAGAAGCTGCACGTTTCAAAAATTAAGAGAAATTTGAAAAAAAATATTAAGAAATACAGACGTGGATAAGCTTGTTTGTACCCTTTCTTTAAGAAAAGAAACCCCACATTGGTCACTGAAATAACTTGAAATTGTCCAAAAAAAAAAAAAAATCAGTTAATGAACTTCAGTTGTTGCTTTTCAGTTGTTTCAATCAGAATATTTTACTAATCCGACTGATAAAAGTGGCCTTGACCAAAAAAGGGTACTCATTGAAAAGACTGAAAATATTTTTGACCATATAACATGTTAAACTGATATGTGTCCTGTCATTAGCTTTGCAGGTGTCTTTAATCTCGTAATCAACCAGTCTGCCATATTTAAAGGGTAAAAAGTAGTCACTGTGCTGTTAGGTCTCATTATGTGTAACACATTAAACATGGATCAGGGAAAGCTAAGGAGAGTTGTCTTAGGAGCTTCCTCCTGTGACTACAGGTGCACAGATTATTATGAAGTTTAAGGTCCACGGACTGTAGGTGACCCCCCCCCCCCCCCCAGGATGTGTCCACGAGAGAGAAGTTTACCGTAAACTGAAGAGATAAATACTATAAATGGTAACCAAAGAGTGTAGAACAACATCCAAAGGGAGGTAAATTCCAAGGTCAAGGTACTTTGTATGTCAGTGTCAGATTTTACCATTACTTGATAAACTACCGCAAAGGACAACAATGTTGAAGCAACTTAAGAGAAAAGTGAGACTGGAACTAACTAAAACATGTGAAAAAGCCACAAACCACAAACCTTTTTGTGTGTCCTTTGGACAGACAAATGAAAACTGGCAGTTTTTTTGGTCATAAGTCTCATCAACGTTATGTCCACAGACCCCTAAATGAAGCATAAATAATATAAGATAAATGTGAAACATGGAGGAGGCTTAGTTCAGCTCTGAGGTTACTTTGCTGCATCTGGAACAGGGTGTCTTGAATCGATGTGAGGGACAATAAAATCTCAAGACTATCAAGGCATTCTGATCTGAAAGCTTGGTCACAGCTCACGGGTCCACTAACAAGATCATGACACAACCTCAAAACAAGAAACCAAGAATGGTTGAGAAACATATGAGACTTTCTGAAGTAGCCCTTAATGAGCCCTGATTTAAATCCTAACATGCATCTGTGAAAGGAGCTGAAATATCCAGTCCGGAGAAGACACCATCCAAACCAGAAACAGCTGGAGTAGTTAGCAGCCAAAGTGGTTCAAGGCAACAAAGTTCATGCTCAATCATCCAGGTATCAAATCCAATAATTCTCAGTCAGGTCAGGACAGTTTATTTTTTATAGAGACATTTCGCCCTCTATCCAGAGGGCTTCATCCGTCTGAGGAGTTCCAGTGAACTGTTTCCCCATCAAGCATGAACTTTCTTTCCTTGAACTACTTTGGCTGTGGCTGCCTGCCTGGGAGGAGTTGACGGGGGACAGGACGACCCCCAGAAACCATCTTAGCTCCAGCAAACTAGTTGGTCCACTTAAGAAGTTTACTGCTTGGTGGGGAAACAGTTTGCTGGAACTCCTCAGACTGATGAAGCCCTCCGGACAGAGGGCGAAACGTCTCTATAAAAAAAATAAACTGTCCTAACCTGATTGAGAATTATTGGATTTGATACCTGGATGATAGTGCATGAACTTAGTTGATCTGAAATATGCAGTCTGAAGAAAAAAACCTTCAAACCTGAGAAAGCTGAAGCAGTTTGCTCATGAGGAGTGGGCCAAACACCTGTGGACATGTAGGTTACAAAAAGCAATCTTGATTGCCTCAAAGGGTTGTGCAAAAACAATTATGTCCGAGCCAGTTTTATTAATTTGTTTTTGTCAGTTGTTAATTGTTTCAGTGACCATTTTTTGGGGTTTTATTTGTTGTCTTGAAAAAATGGGTACAAATTAATGTATCTGCGTCCGTAAAAAGAATTGTCAATGAATAACATTACATCATCACTTTAGTAAAAAACTGAACTGTGTGTTCTGTTGTTTCTTTATTGCATAGCCTTGAGGTCGTTACACACCTATGTGTGTGAGGGAAGAGTTTGAATACTCATTTAGCTCATTGTCTTTACCAGAAACAAATATAAATGCTCTGTCTGTATTTCTGTGTCCATACACGTTAATAAAAACACTTCCATCCCTTAGCAATTCAATGCTTTAGCAGTGCATTCTTCACAGGAAAGACAACATATGTCTTCCACTGGCTGTGAAAATCAATAGAGGTATTTAACATTCTTGTGGTTGGTATTGAATTTTTGGAATTCATTCTTTTCTTTCTCGCTCACTTGGAAGAGATTAATTTCCCTCTTCAGACAAATGTGTGTGCCGATTTCTAAGTTAGCAGACCATGTAATAGATCGGTTTAAAGGAGATGCTGTCGTTGTCATTGTCTGATTTCCTCCTCTGCGACACTGTCTTTTTTGTAATTTTTACAAGCAATAAGTCACTTATGCTTGCCTAGTGAAAAACAAAGTTTAGAATTAATTTAGAATTCCGTCAGTGCCATTCAAAGCATTTGACTGGAAGAGATGTTTAGTGTTTAAAGATGGTATAAAACTGAACTGTTGGTTTCCTGTTCTGCAGCCAGTAAAGTTCTCAACATGAACGCATCTAACAAAAAAACCTGTGAAAACTGCCACCAGCAAGGAAAAGATGTTGTAACCCCTGTAACTGAGATGCCCCCAATCAAGGCACTTAACCTTCGACAGTGCAGATGTAGCCATTTAGTGGCCACCAGCAGGAAATAAATGTATTTACAGCCAGGCATTACTTGTAGCACTCACGCAGCTAGACAGTTTTAAAAATCACAAGAATGATATATTATTGACTCTATGAAGATGCTTTCACACATTTCGTTGTTTCCTGATTACAATTAGAAACAAAATCATTGCCGAGCTTGTTTCATTGCCCCGTTGTTTTGATGTACAGAACAGTTTTGTGCTTGATCAAATTTAAATGCAGCCATCTACAAATATTGTATGTGTTACGACAGGATTAGGATCATGCAGAAATATAATTAACCGTATTTTCCAGCCTATAAGTCACACATTTGTGCCTAATTTGCATACCCTGCAACTTAAACACCGAAGCGACTTATGTTTTTTTGCCATATTTATAAACCCATTTTTGACTGAGATATTAATGTTTTCATTAATTCTGACATGGAAAATATTGAACACTACCATTTTCAGACACTAGATGACACTCAAGTAGTATAGCATGCCATTGGGTCATGTAATTGGTAAAAGTGGCTATTAATGACACAATTGGCTTGACATAAACTGCGACCGTAGTCCAGCTCTGGAATCATGCCTGGAGGAATTGTCAAATCAGCTTCGTTTTGATGCGCCGCCCCGGCGAAATGCAGCTAATTTGAGCAGTGAAGTGCATTTATTAAGTAAAAGCTCAACTGAGACACACGCTTGCTATGATACTGAGCAAACAAATAATTGTTTTATGTGTTTATCTTGTTAAATTTCAAAGAAATGCATAGCGACTTGTCCCTCTGGGTGCTCCTGCTTCCGCAAATTTTTGAAATGCAGCTGATTTGACCATCAAAGTGCATTTATTAAGGAAAAGTTAGACTGAGACTCATCTTTGTTCTAATTTCAAGTAAACAAATAATTGTTTTTAAGTGTTAATTTTGTTAAATTCTTGTTAAAGTCCTCCCGTGCATGCTCCCACGGCTGCCAATCAATTTTTGGCACAACACTGGTCCACATTTCTGGGTTCTCAACAGTGACGCGTAACACACGCGACGCGTCAGTAGTGACGCATAATAGATGTGACTTATATGGTGAATTGACATATTTATGGGTGTTTTTTCCCACTTTATTAGACCTATTTGGACTGATGCGACTTGCACGGTGGTGTGATATGTACGGCGGAAAATACGGTTTGCCAAATTGCAATCTTTTTTAAAATCAGAGTTTTACGTCCTAATGGTAAAAAGTATTGTTGCTTAAATCTAGTGTGCTGAGGTGTCCTAAGACAAGTGACTGTACACATCTTCTATGGACCCCAATGTCAGTGCTTTTCTGTGTATACGTGTGATAAAGTATTAAATATTAAGTTTTATTCACAAATCTGTTCACTTATAGTTTTCAAGGCCTAACCAAAGACGAAAAATGTTCAGTACTCTTTGTCCAAATAATTTCTTTGCATCACATTTCAATGATTGTTTTTGTAACATTAAGACTAGACTTCCTTCAGTGTAATTTTGTTGTGATACTGTAGTCCCACAGACGTTGATGGAAGAAAAATAAGCATTTTAATTCAGTTGCCATGCCTAACAATCCATTGCAGACTTTGAATTTTCAAGTGTGTTTACTTTGAGGTACCAAAAGCAGAAAAGCTTATTTCAGAGTGGAAAGACAATCCTAAAGATTAAGCTAATAAATCCCCAATACAACAGCAATAACACTGGAAAATGCACTGGAATAAACTCAGAACATGAATATTATCGTGGTGAATTCTGTGGAGATCTTTAAAAAGTGATAAATTTACTTTGAAATTTGTCAAAATAACACAGGTGCAAAACAAAATGTTTTAATTGAAGGTTTGTTGGTGAACAGTAGAGAATGTGTCTCTTGGGATCTAAGCTTCACAATCATCACAATTATCTTCAGGCATAGAGTGGAGAAAGGCCTCTCTGTATGAAAGTCTGCGGCTTTGTTTGTCACCCACTCTGGCAAAGTGGGCCAATACTGACCGCTAAAGGGTCCAGTCAGGCATGGAGAGAAACATACATAGGCATGTGTGTTTGAGAACTGTGGCAAGGAGCAGCAGGAAAAGTGGAGGTTGTGGAAGCAAGGTGGGGCAAGACAGAGCGGGTGGCAGAGCAGGCAGGTGGGCGATGAAACAGATTTAAGCAGAGCAGAGGATGAGCTTCACGCAAAGACATAGTCCTGTCGATGCCTCCATTACAGCCTAAAGCAGGAAGAGGAAAGGAGGGAAAACAGAAACAATGTTAAATTGAAAGTTGTCTTAACACGCAGCCCTGTGGGACACCACAGTCAGCAGTCTAAGCTCAAACAAACAAATTCTGATTAACAACATACATATTTGAAACTGTACCTAAACAGCATGTTATATTGATTTGGTGAGTGTTTTAATTGCTTAATGCACAAAGTTTCCTGGGTTCAATGCAGATGTCAACCCCTGTGGGTGTGAAAAACATGCTGGTAAAACAAATTGTTTTGTTCTACATGATTGTAAGTTTCTACAAAACACCCATCAAAGTTAGCAATTTTTTAAAAGTGTGATTACTTTTTATTTCTATGGACGCATTCATAAAAATAAATAACTGATAAAAAGATTTGTATTGGACCTTACAAAATGCTGATTACCCATAATTTTGGAAATTGCTTACATAACTCTTGTTGGAGCATGTGTACTTTCATCCATCCATCCATCCATCCATCCATCCATCCATCCATCCATCCATCCATCCATCCATCCATCCATCCATCCATCCATGCGTCCATGCATACATACATCCAAATTTCTTTTATAAGATCGTGCAAAGGTTTCAAGGTGCAGTACATGCATTGTGTTCCGGCAGAATAATTATTCTTGAGATAATTTGTGCTCTTTGTCTTGGGAGTGCAAACAAAGCAGAAAAAGTAGATTCATATCACTATGCTTTAATTTCAACCAAGTAGACTTTAAATTAAATAATAATCATAAATTTTGTGGCGCAGAGAAAGAATACTGTACTCACTTTTCTGTTCTCAGTGTGGTTTAGTGTCTATTTCAACTAGCCAATGATGTCAGCTGAAAAAACACGGCATCATGTTCATCCACCCATCCTACACTTCTTCCTTTCTGTGTCACGCGATCGCTGGTGCCCATGTCCAGTAGTTAACATGCAAGAAGAGGGGGAGACCTTGGACTGGTCTCCAGTCCATCACAGGGACACATAGAGACAAACATCCATTCACAGTTATGGTTAGGATATGGAGCTACCAGTTAGTCTAACACACAGGTTTTGGTTTGTTAGAGGACACCGAAGAAAACCCACACATGCACAAACAGAACATGCAATTTCCACCCAGAAAGGTCTCAGGGCGGGATTCGATCCGACAACCTTCTTGATGAAAGACAACAACTCTACCACACCACTGTGCCGTCCACAATGAAGTTTTTGTAATCTTAATTCATATAAAGTTTAATGATGTTTTAGACACATGTACTTCTTGTCAAACTGTAAAACACTGAATATCGGCTCCAACACAGGACAGAGACTTTTCCAACACCGTGTTTTATTTTTATTTTTTATTAACATTTCCTTCAGTTCATGATTAGTTTGCTCCTGTGATTTCCGAGTCAAGCTTTTATTTTCCGGCAGATTGAGGCCTCTGCTCATCTAGAGTGTCTGCCCTGCTCAGTTAATGAGCGGAGTATAATTAACATTAAGAAAGTTTAATTTTTATTTTGCTCTTTCTTTACTAAAGATAGAGGGGACACAGGTTTTTGCCTGCTTTAAAAAAATCATTTGTCCCCAATGTCCCTTGCAGGACTCAGTAAGATACAGCCATTTCTCTAAAGTTGATTAACTGAGGCGGCCATCTTGACTTAGTTTGGACTCCAAATGTCACTTAGCTGTAGATGCACATCCAATGATCAGTTTGCAAGAGTTGCATTGAAATCCACCAACTAGTTCTTGATTTTTTTTTTGCAGACAGACAAATGAGCAAACCTAGAGAAAATTACATGATCACCTTCCTTTTAAGGCAGCAGGTGATAACTGATTAAGCACATTTCTTTATTTGCTTCTTAAATAAAGTTAAGTGCTTGAGCCAGACTTGGCAGGGTTTTCTTTTTGTACTTCAGTCTGAGCCAGACAGGAGACAAGACCTTTGGGTCCCATTACATAAAAAAAAATGAAAGAAAGAAAAGAAACATGCGAGCACTTGGTGACATATTTTACTGTATATGCCAACCTTCTTGACAGCAGTTAGACCAGAGTGTCAATGCATCATTTTGTGGTGATTTTCTCGTCAAAAAGTATTGATGTGTCAAATCCAAAACTGGACTAAATGTGGATGCAGTATGCCTTTGTTCACCTTCATTCCACTAAACAAATATCCTGGAGTGACAAAAGCCCAGAAATAAGAACAATTAGTCAGAAACATAAAATGGGTTATTATGTGGATGTCGAGTACAGAACATAGCGATGTATCATACCTGGGCTCTGACCTTTTCAACAAAAGGAAGCACCGAGCACAAAACAGCAGGAAGTGAGAAGGTAACTGTATTAATTACCCCCGAGGGAAAAGGAAACTCGGGACCTAAAACTGGATGCTGGGATGGATGCGTGGAAATTCTGTGTGCAGAAACAGCTGCAGTCAGTTGAGCTCTGTCGCAGATGCCATGTAGGAAAAGATGAGGGTTATTTATCAGGTGACCTGTGGAATTCTCATGTGGGACGTCCACAGATATTAAATGCTCTTCTTCCCTTGTCTTAGCTGGGACACTTTCGGCCTGGGGCTTTAGTGTTCTGATAACCTCAGTTTATATGTTTGAGTGGACAGTAGGAGTATAACAGCATGTAATAATTTGTGAAGAGGATTTTTTTATTTATTTAAACTTCAACATCTACCTGACTGACTGCAATCTGCTGAGTGCAGCACAAACAGGCAGCCTATTTCCCCTGACGTCCTCCCATTTGAACTCGATGTTACAGAGTTGAAATGCTGCATGAAGCTCTGAGCTTCTTCTGTTTTCATTTTGACCCATGGGTCACACTGGACACATCAACTGAACTAAACTGTTAGCTCAGTAAAGAAGCTCAGGATCAGAATCAGAATCAGACTAAGCTTTATTATCATTGTACCGGGATACAGTGAGATTATGTTCATACAGTCATCCGAAAGATGTGCGGAGTGCACGTTGCTGCTGCTTCAAGAGCGTGGCCTCTTTTTCTTTATCAAAATACTTTTTAGATAGAAAAAGGTAAAAGGCATGAGGATGGATAGTGGTATTACAAAAAAAAAATTATCTTCATCTTGTCTATCTGGACACGATTTGAGACAAAAAAAAAAAACTCTACCAGCAAGCACATTTATAAACACATTACATATGCCCTGATGCATGCTCAATAATCCAGGTAGAAAAATCTAAAAAAGCTAAGTCTGGTCCTCTGGTTTTGGCTGTCATCAGCTAACTGGTTGATCCACTCTGAGAGGGTGCTATTTATAAGGCTGAGCTGAATACAGTATCTCAGACTGAGGAAGTCTTTCGGACGAAAGACGAAACGTTTCTACAATTTTTTTTTGGCTTTGTTTTGTTTTTTGAATGTCCAGAGGACCAGACTTAGCTTTTTTAGACAATAGGAAATGTTACAGGCAGTCTCTGTTTAACCCCAGAAAATCCAATCACCCGCCACTGACTGGTGTGACAGTTCACAGTCAGCATGTATGTGGTTGATGGTTGAAAAAGTTGCTCCAGTGTCGACTAGGGGGCCGTTTACACGGCGCGTATTTTGAGTGAAACCGCACCTTTCTCCCTGCGGTTCTGCCGATCGTTTACGCAACACCACTGGCCCCCCTCTTTGAATCCGAAGGTTTTTGAATCCACCTTCGAAAGTGGAGGTTTTTCGCTGACCCCCGTTGATAACATAAACATATCCTGCTGAGCTTTTGTTTGAACCACATACGCGCACACGCGGACAGCCGGCCGGCATTTCTATCAACAACAATGGCGGCGGACACACCGCTTTCTGATCTACGACTGATGGAATATATTTTGAGTCTAATACAGGTTTCCCTCGGTATCCGGCCGAGTTCCGTTCCTCCGGCCCGGCCGGATTCCGAAAAAGCCGGTTACGGGAGCGGCTCCCGGTGCGGCCGAAAACGAAACTAAAACCAACATGGCGGCCGTCACGTCTTTTTAAACGCGTTAT
>JARVGS010001792.1:6404385-6416157 GCA_031762315.1 Hypsolebias antenori | reverse complement strand
ACATGTATGTGTTTTTTGATCATTATGTAGGGTGCTGTGTTAGGATAGGAAGTGCTTGGTAACTGTACAGTACTGTAAAATGTACGTGTCTAAGTGGCGGCTCGTGTGATCTCCGAGTTACGTTCAAATCGGGTTATGTTCGATGTAAAACAACAACAGCGTACTTAAAACGCCGTTTTAATGTGTTTCCAAGCAGTTAGCTAACAAAATACCCCAAAAAAAAAAAATCGGAAAAAAACATAAAATGCTGCATAAAAAAGACAACGTAAGGTGTGATGACGTCACTGGGGTGGCGCCGTAAGTCTGAGTTGCCGTAAGTCGATGGCGCCGTAAGTCGGGGACAACCTGTATTCTGAAAAAGGATAAGGGGCGGTGCTATCAAGGAGCAGCAGCGACGTGCACTCCGCCCTACTTTCGGATGACTGTATGAACATAATCTCACTGTATTTCACTACAATGATAATAAAGCTTATTCTGATTCTGATTCTCAAACCAAAAAAAAAAAAAAGGATCACAAACGAAGAACTCACGTCAGATGTAGGTTCCACTTCGATTTGAAGTAAAGGGTTTCCCTCATTCCTAAAAGCAAGAACAGAATTGAAACTAAATAAAAATGACTGAACGTATGAGCATACAAGACATTATTTAGACAACAACTCTAATGAAATCAGGATGATGAGTTACAACAACATTTAGTTTTCCTCTGGGATTTATAAAGTATTTTTAATTGAATTGAATTAACAGTGTGTTTTCTTTTTTCTTTTTAATTGTAGTGGTTTTTTGTTGTAAAAATGATCACATCAGCCTGAATTGGTGGGAAGTTTGACAGTTGTTACACCCTCTGGGAGTAGTGGCAGTAAATAAAGGAGTGACTTGCTGGTAGTAGATAGTATAAACCTAACCTTAAACAAAACTGATGGGAGGGTTTCACTCTTCCTCTTAACTTTTTGAGATTCGAATGTGTAATTTTCAGATAAAAGTTATTAAGCAGTTCTTTGTAAGGTCACAAATGGCTTCTCAACATGCCCCAGTGACAAGTAGAAAGTTTCTGTAATGTCCAGTACATGGCATCTTACATAAGTGCATATAATATTGTGTGAATATTGATGCAGGGTTCAACAACAGCATTGTTTTCCTGTTTAGCTTAGTTTAGTTTTTTTCTCATACGTTCTCTGCAATCTATTTTTTTTTTGTTTGTTTTTGTTTTATTGCATGCTTTGTGTGATTTTAGCCATTCATATATCCGACGTTCGGCTCATTCAGGTGATTCAGTTAAATTCAGTTTAATTATATAGCGCCAAGTCACAACAGAAGTCGTCTCAGGGCACTAAACAAAACCATTCATATACATTATAAAAGACAATTAGTAAGTTATTTAAGGAAGTCAACAGATTGTGTTGAATCTTCACTTCATTACAGTCTCCCATCCTGAGCAAGCACAAGGGAGACAGTGGGAAGGAAAATCTCCCTTTTTACAGAAAAAAAAAATCCAGCAGAACCAGACTCAGGACGAGTGGCCATCGGCTTTAATTGGCTGGGGTTTGGACGGTGATGCTGTTACTTTTGGTTTGTATAACTTTTGTACTTTTGAAAACTTTTAGCTTCAATTTTAAACAATATCTCAAGAGAAAAACACAGAAAAGCAATTTATTTGGTTCACAGTCTCTTTAGTTCCTTCAGTTCCTTCAAAAACATTTTTGCTTTATTTTTGTTTAATGCTTTTAGCTACTCTTTTTTAGTTTTAGCTAGCATTTAGCTACTTCTCACTTTTAAATACAGAATATCTAATTTTATCTTTAGCTAACTTTTTGATGCTTTCAAATAGCATTTTGCTACAGTTAGCTAATCTTTTTTTTTTTTTTTTTTTTGCTTTCAGCCTGTATTTAGCTTCTTTTGACTTTTTTAGCTATTGTTTTTATTTATTTGACAATCAGAGTTTAAATCATTTGGACTTTACCTGACAGATGTTTTAAAACAACTTTCAGCATCAACACAACGTTTGTATTATTTCATTTTAATAAGTAAGCATTTGACCTATTTAGATTAATGTATATGAATGTTACAGAGCCTTTTTTGCTTTTGTATGGAAATGTAATCTGTGCCGTTGTTTTATCCTGAACACCCACCCCCCACCCCCTGCACTGATTGCTGATTGATTGCACCTGAACCTGATAAACTCTTAAGAGGTCTGACTTTTGAATCTGTTAATGTCGAAGAATGTTTGAAAGGCTGAAATAGTTGCTGTTATACTTCCAGTGACGTGTTCTGTGCACCAGAATGCAACAAAATAAATATGCTGCAAAGAAAGATTCAATCTGAGCTGAGTGGAACGAGACTGAAGCTGCCTTTGAGTGAAAAACCTTTTCAGTCTACTTCTAGAAAGACACCAAAGACCAGCTATCGCAATGATAGAAACCCTTTCGTCAAATCCAAGGTTTATTTATTGAAGCCACTTCAGTGGTTTTGAAATGAGACATTTTTGCAACTTCAGACTATTACTGCTATTTAAATCAACATCAGAATAAGTTTTTTTCTGGCAATGCAACATGGCAAATAACAGAACTTTAAAGTTGCACCTTTGGTTTATTATCCGCTGACTACCGTGTGCTTTGGACTATAAGGTGCATTAAGCAAAACTAAACAGTTAAGTCAAACTTTATTCAACTCATTCACAATAACTTTCAACATCGTTCAGTTGTACCACATAAAATTGGTTCCAAGTCAGTAAGCACAGCCAGAATTATTAATACATGAGGTGCACCAGAATACAAGCTCACTGTCGATTTGTAAATAAATAAATAAATAAATAAAGGATTTTAAATGTGCCTTATAGTCTGAAAAATACAGTGAGTAATTAATGATTTTTTGCTGATGTTTGTCTGTAGTGTTAGCAAAATGTCTCTCAAACCACTGGATGGATTTTAGTAAAACTCTCAAAGTAATCATTGGCTGAACATTTAACACTGTATAGTCTTTGAAGTCAATTCAACTCAAGGTGGTCACGCAGCTCAATAACTTCAGGAAACACAAAAATGGCCGCTACTAAGTCAGTATCACAGATATGGAGTTAATTTCATTGCTGAGTGGTGGCGCAGAGGTTAGAGAAGGTGGGCCTGTGATCACAAGGTCGCCTGTTTTACTCCCCGAACCAACGTCATCAAAATGTGAATGGAAAAGGTGCAACACCCTCACCTGCCCCACCCTGGGTCACCCTTGAGGAAGGTCCTTAACCCCCACCCACCATCTGCTCCCAAGCAGGTCTCTCTTGAAAAAGAGTCCTTATGACTCAATGAGACTATCTGTATAAATAAAGGTTAAATAAAATAATAAAACAATTGTGCTATTAGCTAAGATCCCCAATACATGCTCCCAGCATGACATCTCACAATATACATGTTGGGCTTTTAATTTGATAGTATAAACATTTTATTTATCTACTTTAGGTTTATTCTAGGTGGGTGAGCAATTGCTTTATTTTCATTTACTGGTACTATTTTTTGGTGTGTGTGTGTGTGTGTGTGTGTAAATTAGATGATGGTGTTTCTTTTAACAAATCAAGTACTAATATCTGCGTTGCTCAGATCACAGTAAAAAAAGACTCGCTGAGCTTCAGTAAATCACCTGAAGTGGCCTACAGGCAGCTAAAAGAACAATGACATCAATGTCATCAACCAGATTCATGGTGAAAATGTGAAGAGAATGAAATGGAAGAAACAGCCTTTTCTGACCTTGATTTTTTTTTATCTGTCATTTTATTACTTTAAAGTGCATTTTCACCCTGAGGCCCTGTTAATTTTTGACCTCAGCGTATGCATTGTCACCTACATACACAGTGGGTGGTAGTGACATAACTAAAATTAACCCTCTCCTTTTTTCCAACCAGCCCACTTTGGTCCACACATTTCAGTTGCATTAGCCTGTAACCCCGAACAATTTCTTTGTGATACATTAAAACTTGAAGCCCTGGACTCTGAATATTATCTACAGGTGAGACAACTTATAAAATAATGTGATACCTGCTGCGCCAAAGTCTCCTACCTAGCGCTTCGATTTCTACTCTAATGAGGGAATCCCGCAGGGCGTTGAGGTCTGAAACAGGCCCTCATTAACCCTGGAATGAAGCCATTAAGGCCAGAGAAATCTGCCACCTGCTACCACAGGAGCACACAAAGATGCAGGTAAGGAGGAACAATAACATTAATCAGAATGAAATGTGGGTTTTCAAACTTGGTTAGCAAAGATACATTTGTCAAAAAGTACAAACATTGAGAAATATTAATTTAAAATGATTCAATGAAGCTATTTTCGGGCCTCTGTTATCGTTTTAAATAGATGTATCTCCTCCACAAGCTCATTTAATGATTTATTTAGCTGTATATTACAACTTAAATAAAAACTAAACAGAAATATTGTTTTTTTATGAGCTCTGAAGATGCCAGAGTAAAGAGTGATGCATTAATTCACTGATCACAATGGGAAAAATGATATAGGTCATATCTGAAGAGTGAGCTTCAGGAAATGATGGGATATCTGGCATACCGTATTTTTCGGACTATAAAGCACATTAAGCAAAACAAAACAGTCAGATAAGTCAAACTTTATTCAACACATTCACAATAACCACATAAAATCGGTTTGAGTTCATTAAGCAGAACCAAAATTAAGATATAAGGCTCACTGTAGATTTTTGAGAAAATTAAAGGATTATAAGTGTGCTTTATAGTCCGAAAATACGGTATTTTGTTTTTGTCCACGACAGTTAGTTTAATGTACAACATAATTTACTTCAATAATTCAAATTGAAACAATACATGCCTGAAGAAAATGTGTTACGCTTACATTTAATGATTTTTATTGCACAATTTTAAAATATGCATCAAGAAGTGTCAACTTATGATCCTTTGCTTGTTTAATAAAGCTGTTTCATACAATTGTTCATTGCAAATGGTTTCTGTTACACAGCACGGGCTAAATGTTTTATTCTTTTAGTCATTAAGTGACATTGTTTTTTTTAGATGTAGTTAAATTAAAAAAGAAAGCTAAACATGACCCAGGGAAGAAGGTGAACAAACTGTAGAATGAATGTCAGAGTACACATAAGGGATTATGTTTTAATCTGTTTCATCATAGTTATCCCTGCTAAAGAAAACATATATAAGGTTTTGTTTCACGTCCAAATTTAAATGTGAAAAAAATATAATTTAGCACTTTGAACTGTGAAGCTCCTCTGCTGCATTATCACAATGTTTGAATTTGGCTCCAAGATGCAGAATATAATCTGCTGTGTCCCATTATGATGATTGTGGGAATAACTGTGTCAGTAAACCTCAAACAATCCAGTCATTTTCTAACCCATACAGAGCTTAGTTGGATGTTTCAACACTATTGTTTCCAGACCTATATTTTATTCTGCTGTGAAGTATTACTTCTCAGTTTTATCTCAAAGCCGGCAGCTGTTTCAGAATTATGGCATGAAAATATCAAACACAGCTCATTCTTTTACAAACATTTCACAATCTATGCATTCAACCACACATCAAATAAAAAAGTTACACAATTTGATTTGCTTTGGTTCAGAGACAGTGATGATATTTAGAAAATAAAATTAACTACTAATGATTAATCTGTGCGGATCATGAAACATCCCAGCTGATCGTCAGCCGATATATACGTGAAGGCTTTCTGGTCTTGTTTCCTGAGATAAATTGAGATGCTAATCTACTTAACATCTGGGTCAAAAAACATCTCATCACTTATCCTCCTTTTCCGGTGCTTTCCCATGACCAATGGCTTCCTCAAAGCATGGCTGAAAATCCACTTGGCATCCCAAGTGTAGCGTGAACTAAAGGCCATGCTAGCATTAGTCTGAGTCGCCGTCATGTCGTCCCTCGCATTGAAATCGTCACCCAAATATCTGTGCTCCAATAAATTTGACTTGGCCTCTGACCAGCAGCCACAGAGATGGAGAGAGAAGAGCGAGGAGGAGACAGAGGAGTCAGGCAGGCAGGAGGGTATAGATGGAGAGGGTAGACGGATGACATTGTAATATTCTACTTACCCGGGTTCAGAAAGGACCGGGTGCAGAATGACCTGCGGTGCTCTGCTGGGAGGCGCCTCTGGAGTAACATCTGGAAACATCACAAAACCAACCAGTTGTGATAATACACTTAAAGCTGGGTGTTGGGAGAAATATATACAGAAAAGGTAAATAAATGTTTAAAATGATCTATTCAAGAAATACTTTAGAGCAGCTAAATGTTTGCCATGCATAGTTCTGGGCCAGAACAACGATTTGTTGGGTCTATATTTGTTGTTTTCTTGTGTTTGGAAAGGATTTTAGTCTGTTCTCAGCAAAAAAAGCATAATATGAGTAAGTGTCCTTTTAAAGGGAGGTCGATCAGCCTGTTGGACCATGGACGGCCAAAAAGGCTGATCCAAGTTCTAAAAAAAATGTCCAGCTGTCAGTTGTTACAACAGATTCATGGAAGATTTGATAAAGTTGATCAACTCGTATGTCGATGATACCACGTTATATTAATTTAAAAATGACCAGTTTCCTTCTTGATTATTTTATCAACTGCTGCAAAATTTAGCCAAGTTTTATGAATCATTAACCAAAAGTCTCATTTCTGGTAGAAATCAGTAAAGATTTTTAGGGCTTTGTACCATGAAGTGAAAATAAAGATTATAGCCAAAGGTTTGTATTTTGTTTGATATTGCTCATTTTGAGAAGATTGTTTTTGTCCGTTTTGCTGTTAAACCTAAATAGTATATTAAAAAAAAGATTACCAGAGAATTTGTAGAAAGTCTGCATCGACCTCTTAAGCCTGCTGGCCAAAATGATACCATTCTTAAACTGCAGCTGTGGATCGCACAAAATCGCTCCAAGGGCCGCAAATGGCCCTCGGGCAGCACTTTGGACCCTGGGGCCTTAAGAAGTGTTGTGTATTTCTGTTTTTTTTTTTTTTTTTTTTAAACAGCTGCTATCAGAACAGAGAAAAAAATATTATAATTATAACAAAATGCAAAAATATTTTTTGTTGTCAGCTACGTGCTATGTATTATATGTGGCGTCCTTTTCTATGTAATATTAATTTATTTCCTTATAAACACATCAGGTTTTCTGTAACACTCAGTGTGACCTTTAAAAAAGTATATTTGCATCACCTTTTTAGTGTTTCCAATTTGCTATCCTTTATCATCACAAACATAAAAAAAAACTGGACAATGGAAATTAATTAGCAGATTGTAAAATAGAATTAAGGATTAAAATGAGAATCACCCTTTTTTTATTTGTTTCATTGTGTTACATCTTCGTTTAATGGTATGGCAAACTTTACGGCCTTTACATTTTAACGACGTGGATTTTTAAACACAGTCTCTTTAAAAACGTCATGTATCAGAGTCAGAGTTTTATTTGTCATACACACCACATGTGGTGCATGTGGTGGAATGAGATTATGTACACAGGGTCCCAGTTACATCCCACAATAAAATGTAAAAGAAAAGCAGCAATAAATTCCAAGAAATGAACTACTTTGTAAGAAAAACATTAACTAATTATACACTAAGCACTATTAGCATAAAAACAATAAAAAAACAATGTGCTGAACAGCATAATCTGCATGTTAGAGTCAAGCAGCACTGAAACATCTAAGTGAAAAGTACTTGCCTTACTCTGAAAGCACTAATATTCAACAGGTAAGATGGAGTAAGGTCAGTGTTTGTGTTGTCTGCCTCTGAACAACGTGCCATGAATGCTGCTGGTGTTGGCACGCTGTGACGGTTTGGGACATAAAGACACAAGCTAATGTCTCTGCAGTGCATTGCATTAGAAACTGGCACCGACACCTCACAGCCACAGGGACGTTTTTTCGTTTGTTTTTTTTTTTACGTGGAACCATTGTGAATGTTTTTTATGGACTTGCTTCAAAAACCTGCAAGCCGGATGGACTGAAAGCACTCAGTCTGGTCTAAATGGGTGTACCACAGATGAGTGACGTGCATTTTTTTCCAGTGAATCTTTACATTCTAGCAAAATGAGAATCTTACACAAATCAGTCTGATTGATTTATTTCACCTTTAGAGTTTGTATATGAGCACATTTTATAGTATACTGCACTGTTTATTTTCTAAGCTCTTCTTCTTCTTTAAAAAAAAAAAAAAGCCAGTTTTTAGATTTATTAGCTCAAGAATTAGACAAAAAAGTGTCCATAGTGATGAGAACTTGTTGCTGCCAGCTGCACAGAAGGTTAATACATTTCCAAACCCTTGCCTCTCTGGGTCTCTGTTAGTTTACACCTCGTGCTTTTCCTCACACCACTCCACATTGTCCTGGCTGTAATAAGCTGCCAAATGAGCAGCTACTGAGTGGGGCCGGTGTTGACAAAAAGCACGGAGCCTGGGCTCTGACAAGTCATTAGGAACCCCAAAGAAGACGAGCGTGAGTGGGTGCAGGGACTGCGAGTCTTTCAGCGGCAAAGGTGAGAAATAAAAAGACTGCTACTGACATCAAAACATGTCTGGCTGCAGTAAAGTATGGGGAATTATTAGTCGTGAGGTACTTACCAGGAAAAATGAACTGTTGTTTGTATTTAAAATAACTGGAGGCTGTAAAAGAAGGAAAGAAAAGAGATGTAGTTTTATCTAAAGTTATATGAACTTGTTGCACTTTCTGTTTGTAATTGAGTTTTAATAGAGACTTTAAAAAAAATCAAATTTGCTTACAAATAAAAACTGGACTGTATGTAATCATAAACGTTGATATATTAGGATTAACAAGACCTTACTGTACAATTGATTTGGCATTTAATGCTAATCTGTAAATTGTTGGAGTCCCACAACAACTAAGAAAGTCCTGAACAAATCTGGCCAGCACCAGCTGAGGAACGTAACCAGAAAATTCTGATTTAATTTGAATGATAAGCTATAAATATTATTTCAAACATAATTTTTCAGAACTTAAATAAAAATAATAACATTTTATAAGTCTTGTTAACACTGAAATTGTAAAGGAGTATATTTTTGTGTTACATTTCACTCTTTGTGACAATTCATTGTAACTTTATTGTCATTCACGTCACATATGGTACATGAGGTGGAACAAAATTGTGTACTAAAAGTCCCAGTTATGCCCAAAATAGCAATAATATAAACTGTATATATAAAAAAAGAAATTCTATACAGGGATCTAAAATATACACTAAACAATAATAATATAATATAATATGGCATATTAAACAGCAGCCTGAACATCTGCATCTTTTAAAGAAAATTAAATGAACAAGTTCTCCTGGTTTTAAAAGTTATCAGCAAATTACAACGGTTGTTTCCAGTTAGTTTATTTGATAAATAGATAAAAGACCCACTCAGCAAATGGACTGGTACCAAATGGTGACGTTCATAGAACAAGATGTTACGTTTTCACACACACACACACACAACTCTTTGATTTAAAAAGTAAAGTTTCCTACCTGTCAGGTTGAACTGTTTTTGTTGCCGCGCTGACTGTGGGGAGGGATGCAGCGGTGAAGGGGGGGTGGCGCTGCTGGGCAAGGGAGGAGCTGGGGAGGACGGGGTGGAGGAGGTGGTGGACGATGGGTTACTGCTGGAGTCTGGCTGGTATGGAACTGGGATGTGATCCTGAGAATAAACAAAGAAAAATATTCTAAACCCCCAAATTAGTGTTGTAGAACTGTGCCGCTTGGGGTGGCTGCATGTGGGAGCAGCTCTGTTACAGTCACTATGAGTTGTGGCTTACGAAGACTTTATTTCCGCTTTTTCTGGATGTAAATCACTTTTTTCGGATGATTATTTCCTCTGGTATCGGACGCTGCGCAGCTGCAAGGATTTTTACTGAAACCTTTTTACTTTGGGGCATTTGTTATGATGCGTAACCATGGCAACAAGGTATTTTTGAACAACCAGGAGCAGCTGATTAACATCTCAAAAGCTCATGTACCTCAACTACAGCCCCGAATCCCAAATGAGTTGAAAAGGAGACGCCGTGGATGGATTCCCATCAACCTGGAGGCGGTGCTCGAGTACCTGACCACCGAGATCCTGGAGCTGGTGGAAAACGTGACTTGTGACAACTGGAGGACTGGGATCTTCCCCTGGCACCTTCAGCTGTCTGTCTGTGGCGACGAGGAACTCAGCATGCTGGGAGGAGTGATCATCACTCAAGGAGGAATTCTGCCCGGCATTCGGGCAGTCCTGCTGCCCAGGAGGACCGAGAGGCCCCTCCAGATCTGTCAGCAAGCTGGATCTGGGTGTTTGGATCTGTGGCCAGGTTCTTCAGATTCGCTGCAGGAGATCCTTCCTGCCATCAGCTTTAACCATCTAACAACTCTTGAATGAAACCAGGATGTTGAGCTATGACAAGACTTAATTTCTCTCTGGGATAAATAAAGTATTTCGAATTGAACTGAATCGAATTGAAATAGATAGTTTTAGTTTTAATAGCGTTTAACAGCATTCATCACATTTTGTAAGAAATACATTATGTATTCACAGTGACTTACATAAAAGTCAGAGATACATAGAAATGGGCTTTGGTGTCTCGCCTGAGGAAACTTATTTAAACAGAACAAATTTAGGATCAAAGCAGCAAATTTCCGATTAAGGAAGAGCTAAATCATTTACTGAGCTACAGTATCCACTCTTAAATCAAATAAACTCTTTAAATGGTTGAATTTAATTGTGGGCTTATCTTTTGGCATGCAAGACTTCTTTGGAGACTCCAATATATTTAACTAAGCATTTTTCCACTTTAATATATATATTTATCTTTTTCAGTAGCTCCATTCCCATAGATGTTTATAAATGCACAAAGAATTGCTGTTTTCAGACACAATAATGATTAAAGTATAAAAATGAGCAAAACAAAAGTTTCTTGTGGCTGTCATGATGTCAGACTCATTGAGGAATTCTTCAAGTTTTATAGGTCAAAATGATGATGTTTTGGACATAGATAAAAGCACTTTGATTGTTTTAAAAGAGTGAACTTTGGAATTTTTTGACATTCAAGTCAATGCTTATAAATTCAAAAGGGCATCTTAGATCAATGCCGGTTCCAGGAAGCTACACAAACAATACGTTCACTCTTTAAACTGTATTTATAATGTTTTTGGTGCAACTTTGATACAAAGTTTCTGGTTTTATTTTTAACTTGTCAGGCAGAATGCAGTTTTAATTGCTTTGTTTCAATATGAAGAGCAGAGGGCTGACTTAAACCATGCCTAACAGTAGTCATCCATCACAATGTTAAATGCTGACTTTATACTTTCCTGAAAAAGCAACATTATTGTGCTGCCTGTGCTTGTGAGCAACGAGGATCCACAAAACTGCACTTATACAAATGAAGATCCAAGAAAACAAGGTCCGCTAAAACCCCTTTGAATTACTTTTTTCAGTACTTCACATAAAAACACAGCCTGTGTTTCAACTCTCCTTTTAAAATTAAGCTGAACTCTATTTTGTTATATTAACAAACAAAAGCCATTCATTTTAAATAGAGAGGTAGCCAAAAAATTCAAAGTAGAATGATTTTGATCTTGATCCAAGTCACAATGGATTTATATTATTATCATTATTATTATTATTATTGTTTGTTTGTTTTTTTTACTGAAGGACATAAAAACACATTTAAATCCATATGTATACAGTAGTCCCTCGTTTATCAATGGGGATCCGTACCCTGAAGACCCATGATAAGTGAAAAACTGAGAAGAAAGAATATTAGTACAAGTAGTAAGTAGTTATTTTATTATG
>JARVGS010001792.1:6335085-6345962 GCA_031762315.1 Hypsolebias antenori | reverse complement strand
ATAACTACCTGTACTATTATTCCTCCTACTTCGCGGTTTTGCACTTATCGCAGGCCTTCAGCGTGATGCACGAGGGGCTAATGTCTTACTAAAGATACTGTTTCATAATTGCAGTTGCACCTAATATTTCTCTGTGACTGTTGAATGTGGAAATTATTTAAAAAGTGATTTTCTGTTTACATTTGGTTTCTGATTATCTTGTTTATATAAATATGCTTTTTTTTTTTTTAGATATCTGAGTTACAACAGTGCTTTAAAAACAGCACATTTATTTATTTAACAATTGCTAGTTCTACAATATTTTTCTGGCTGTACCAGCCTGTGAATACGAACAAGCTGTAGGTGCACAGTCCACCCTCTGATTACTTTCTGCCTTCAGACAAGCCGTGGAGCGTTTCATTCTGCAGACTGCATGCATGTAGATCAGCTTTTTAGTACCAAATGTTTATTTGTGCACATTATGTGAATTATTATTCTTTACATCCAAACTAAAATGATTTTGCCAGATGAAATAAGAGGCAGGTCTCTGCAGTGATTCCAGCCAAGGAAGATGTGAGATGAATTGTGTGGTTGATTTGTGTTTTGTTTTGTTTTTTTCCTGGAGGCGCTCAAACATTAAAATTTGTTTTTACAATGTATTCTAATGCGACCGATCACTCCCTTCAGGAACATGAGAGCATAGTAAAGTTACTGCCAGGGCATATTAAAACATTCTGACAAAATTTTTAAAAAGTTGGAAGAATTTTTTTTTTCCTGAAAAAACAAAAAAAATCGTGTTTATGGACTGCACCAAAATAAATAAATAAATAAAAGTGTAGACAAAAATGAATGTGCAACTATTTTTTTCCCCAAAAGGCGATACATGGGCATTGCCATTTTGTTTTTACAAATTTTTCTGATGAACCAAAGACGAATTTCTTCAAAGCGGGATGATATCCTTAGTGGTGAATGTGGACTCCAGTGTTTTCTTAGAGGGACATACAAGTTACGTTTATCTGAACAGAATATTTTCTTCATTGTAAACAAAAAATTTCACCCTTTTTTTTTTTGGGAAACTCCACAATGGTGGAGAGGTGGGTGGCTGAACAGTTAGGCACATTGCTGGGCTAGCAAACACATTTATACAGCATGTCTTGACAAGTCTTCAAAGTTAATAAATCCTAATCAAATACTGTCCCTCAAGTTCAAGATCCCACTAAATAAGATTATAAAACAACTTTTCAGGGCCTCTAACACTCAAGCTGTCTCCATAATGATCTAAATAAATTAAGTACAAAAAAAAACATTCAATTAAATATCAGACTAGTGCTTTAAAAACTTTGTTTTTCCATTTTTATTAGCCGACCCATGTAGCGTTTACTTGAAGCCTCACACTAAATCTTGTTTCCTCATCTGAACATCCCTGCATCTCCACATCTAGTGTAAGACCGAACAATGCACCTGAAGCACTTACGACCACTTTTCCCCTGCGGTGATTAATGAAGAAAGCACATCCCACCACCGTGAAAAAGTACACATTTAACATGCGCCGAGGCTTTGAGAAAGGCTGATAACAGCCTCATAATTGGACTAATTACCTCAAGATACGTTGCTTCTTTTGGATAAATGGCAGTGAAATGCCAGCGATGGCGGGTCTCTCTCGCTGCCATTGTAAACAGGATTTAGTGAAAAGGGCAATGGCTGTGTTCAATAAACGCAGTGTTCCTTTTACATCTTGACTCTTTTGAGTGGAAGGTTTGTTGAACGTTCTTGCAGCGTAATCAGTGGGACTCAAAGTTAGACTCTGCTCATTAGGTAACAGTCAATAAGGACCTCCTGGTGTTTCAGGAAGAGGGTTGAGGGTTCAGTCAATGCTTCTTCCAGACGTTTTACTTCTCTCTTGCAATCTTAGTCTTTTTCTCTCGTTACCTTCCATTGTCATTATCCATTACTTCAATTTTGACATGTTATTCCACATGGCTCCGCCTCATACTTCCTCTCCACCTCTGATCCCTTTTATCGGATTACTATGTGCCTCTGCTCTCATTCATCTTTTCTTTTTCTTCTTGCTGATGGCATTTGAAGCCAATTAGGTGTTTGTATGCATGCAAAGCTGTCTCAAAGAGGAGCATGGGAACATTCCTTTCAGATGTCAAAGACTACAGAGCAAACTCACAGAAGAGACCTGCCGTGCAAAGCAAAGATCAGCACTATTGCCCTGATCAACAGAAGGACTGATATTCGAGAAATTCTTCAGGTGAAACGTGAAAATGTTTATATGCATGCACACGTGTAATGTATGTGTGTGCGTAGACTCGTCTACAGGGGTGGACTGGATAATGTGTGCACACTGCGGCACGAAGGACCGGCCGGCTGCTTCCAAACTGAATGACTCATCCTCACCGCAAGTCGCAAACTCGAGTCCCACGAGCCGATAGTGGAAATTTCTATTAACTTGCATTAGTTTCCTTCTTCCATCACGACGCAAAACAACATGCTTTTACTTGTTTCCTTTATGTCCACAGATCTATGATGTACATAAACTAACAGGTTGCAGTTTGGCCTTTTTATTCTATCTCCTAATGACTCGTGTGCTAAAGAAGCGTTTTCTTCGTAGCGAAATGTGTTCCTTGCATCAGAACTTCTTCAAAATCATTTTCCATGTCTTGCCTAATAGCGTCCAAAAGGTTCAACATTAAGAAACATGCACGCATCTTTTATTCTCACATTAATTCTTGCTATTCCATGTGCACGCACAGATGTGCAAATGTGGCAGCGTTTGGAGGCTATGACACATCTCGCTCTCCGTCTGGGCAAGGAGAGCGTCGCAGCGAGTCCTGGATTTCTCTGAGCTGGAAAGTGCCTCTCGCCGCTTCGTGCGGTGGCGTTGCTGCGCCGCATTTGCACGTTTAAGTAAGCACCCCCCCCACATGTTAGAGAGCCCATTAGTGGCTCTGTGGAGCCAGCTTTGGAGAACGAGACGAAGAGGAGGAAGACTGAAGACGCAAATGAAGCAGAGAGGCAAGAAAAATCAGGGAACAAACACAAAGCAATAAAAGCACGGCCTTCACTGTGAACTGCTGGAGCATCAGGTCATCAAATACTGGTCCAACACGTGTGGAGAAAAGTTTACTCTGATACTTTCTTGGACTTAAAGGAACAGTATAGTCAACTTTGGAGTGATGCTCTGTCTCGTAGTTAGCACCTTATCAGCTGTTGCATCAGTCATGGAGCACAGAAAACACACATTTTTGTCCAGGTTGCGTTCCTTAAAGCAGAGGTTAGACTTGCATGTGTTGATGATGATGATGATGAGTCTGCTGAACGTCTCAGTCCACCTCATCCGTGCGTCTTGTCAGTCCAAAACATCATGCTATGATTTCAGCATCATAGAATCAAGGATGAACTTTAATGTTTTGAACCACTTTGGCTGTGCCGGCCTGGGAGGAGTCAACAGGGGACAGGACACCCACAGAAACCATCTTATCACCAGCAAACTGGTTGGTCCACTAAAGAAGTGCACTGCTTAGTGGGGGAAACAGTTTACTTGGGACTCCTCAGACTGAAGACGCCCTCCTGATAGAGGGTGAAACGTCTTTCCGCAATAAAGAAACTGTCCGGATGACCTGATTGATCATCATTGGATTTTGTACCTGGATGATTGAGCATGAACTCGGATGTCATGCTATGATATAATTAGAGAGAGGAACGGGAGCCGGAAGTTGAAGCCAAAAAGTATGAGCACCTGGGCAGGCTGATGTACAGTCCCTCCCCAAAATGTAAACAAATGCAGCATTTGCTTGACTTTTTTTTTTCCCCCCAGGTGTTTGTTTTTGTTGATTCCTTTAGCTCTTATCTTGCTGCTCTATGTTCAAATATGTATTTTTTAATTTAGTTTAGTTGCAATTAGTTATTTAAGGCTTTTTTTTGTGTGTGTGTGTCAGGATTCACTGTAATTGACAGTGTCCTAGAGCTGTCATTTCTAATCCAAACCTGGCCCGACCTGGAGTAGGGCCAGGCCGGGCCATAATAATGTGCTTAATGTGTGGGCTGGGCCAGTGTCGGGCTTTAGATAGCATCAGCGGATGCTCACGGCTGATGATCCAATTATATGGCAACATGGCTTACCATACATTCACCAGCCGCATGCGGCCATTTGACCGCGTGCTGACCGGCCTTGAAAGAGATTTTTTTTTAAATGTTCAGTTAAGGGTCAGATGGGACTATACTGCTAGGCAGAGATCCATCAGCCCAAATGGATGTTCAGTCAGCTGCTGCACTCAGCGGACGCTTGTGGCCATCGACCCAAACAGGTGAGATCCCAAAATATCTGACATGTCAGAGTAGGGTCCATGTCTGAATAATGCAGAATGCAGGCAAAAGCAGGGATTTAATGTGTTTTGACAGCCATGAAAGGGCAAACAGCCCCTTAGCCCCAATCTTCTGCCCCCTTAGCCGCACGCATCCACCCACCATTAATAACTATATAAGCAGTTAAAGGTTGTGGGGGGCGGGTTCAGACCTGTAATTACTGTTAAGTTGTTGTGTCAGGTGGCGTTTGTAAATGATGGCTACAGGCTGGGGCCGGGTCAGGTCTGATTTTTTTGGGCCTAAATGCAACTCTACAGTTTCCCAGCCTATTCATGTGTTTGGAGGGTGCGCAGACCAGACATCCATTTTGAACGTAATGCGCAGCCTATGACTCCAAAAATAACACAAAAACAGACATTTTGGCTTCAGTTTTGAACAACAGGACAAAGAACAAATGCTTCAACCATCTTTTGTAATGTTGATGGTCCAAAACTTGACTCAACTCCCCTCGGACCGATACGTTCAGCCCATCAGTACCATCAAACTAAACAAACAATGCCTTGTAAAAGTTTAATATTAACCAATGTAGTGTTCTTTCACACCAGTATGTTGTTTTGGAAAAATTGTTATTAGTATGAAAAATAAATAAATAAATAACTGGCATTCTTTTTGGCTAGCCTTTAGCCTAAGGCTTCTGCCTCTTTGTGCCCCATGCTCCACGGCTGATGTGGATAAAGAACTAAATATAAGTGATTGACAGAACGTCACTTTAAAAATGACTGAACTATTCATTTAGGCTTTTTTAAAATGTACATTTAAATATACACATCCACAACAGAGGAAATCGTTCTGATGCAAATTATAATTGCAAGACTTGAAAATGTAGGCGTCCCTGCTTTATGAGCTGGTTCTGAACGTTTAAAGGGTGGAGGATCAGCACTACAGTGTATTAATGATTGTTCAGATCTAATCAGATTAGGTGGAAAGAATTATTATTCATGACTAATTAGTTTAATTTACATTTGCTTTTTTTTCTTGAAAAGCCCATTCAAAGCTGGTTTGGAACAGCATGAGAAAAAGAAAAATCTCTCTCTGGGATGAGATGAATCAAAACAGACGACTTTAAATCAGCAGGGAATGCCCGAGTGCTTCAGTCATAACAAGGCAAGACTTACAACGAAATATTCAAAACTTCGCGGTTGCTTCTGGGCAGCTCATCTCAGGAGGGAACAACTGCAGACTCGCTTCCAACACATTTATGGGTTAAAGTTCATCCAGAATTTTTGCTTTAAATGCTCATTTGGACGATGTAAGTGAATTAAAAGCCAAAGTAAAATGGGAAAAGGTCATTTGAGGGTGCTGATGCTGACATCTACATGTTTTCTGTTCATAAAAAGGCATTAGCCACCATCAGTTGTCAACCGTCACAATAAAATAAAAAAAACATAATTTTGTCTTTCTGTTTATTTTAAAATGATTAACTCTTTTGAATCTGTGGTTCTTATAACTCAACTGAGCACTTTCTACACTTTGCTTCTTCCCATCCCACCCATAGAAAGAAATGCAGCTCGATTGGTTTCACAACACTAAGACTAAAATGGGTCCAGCAGCTATTAGGCTTAATTCTGCAGCATCAGCTTTGATGAAGTGCAACTGGGATTTTTCAGAAAAGATTCACAGACATTAGAATCACTGGCTCACAGTCATAAAGCAGTCATTTCCTCTTTAATTTACAGTTCTGATGAGACAAAAATGGTACATTTCTAATTTTGAAAAGATTTGTCTGGACACCGTTTTTAGAGCTTGATGAACATCATAAACAGTTATTTTTTTGTTTGTTTGTTTGTTTTTTAAGAAAATATACATTTTGCAATGCTTTTGAGTTGTGAACAAAGCATAACTGAGGCATATTTCAGTCTCGACTAAGTCTGTCCAGGTAAACCAAAGTGACAATAAGTTAGAGCAGCAGACAGATTGACAACTAACACCAAAGAGAACTGAGGCATCGTTAATATTTAATGATTACAGCAGAGAACCGATGAAAAGTCGAGTTTTCTGGCTGACTCATTCAGGATATTCACCTTAAATTTCCTGTAATAAAATGCTCTTAATAGCTTTGTGGAGAAGACGATAAAGAAAAAAATAAAGACTTGTGTCAATATTTTAAGTCTTCTGTCTGAAATATTATCTGTTACAAAATAAAATATACACGAATAAGAGAAGAAAAGAAGGAAAATTTGATTTAAAAAAAAAAGTTCAATGTTACTAAACCCAACGATCCAGTCCTATATTTCTGGTGCTTTACTGCCCCCTATGGGTTTATATTTGTCATCGCAGAAGTTGGCCCTTAGAACCAAATGTGGTTTATTTGCGCCATCTGCCGGTGAATACTGGTAACACACGTTGAATTTTTATGCTCATAAAACAAAAACTATACAGTAGGCTATATTATAAAGGTTGTCTACAACTTATCTGTAACTAAAAGCAGGTAAAATTGACTATTTTATCTTTGATGAATGTTTTATAAATTATAACATTATTGAAATATTAAAATTTATTTATAACATCCGGGATATGATATTAATAACAACAGTAAATGTGCTAGTTTGCATCCATTGTTAACATGCTGTTAACATGCTGTTAACACTCTGAGTTTGTGTTGAGGGTGACCCTCAGCTGCTACCACACCAAACTTTAGCTCAATATCTGTAAAACTGACTGATTAGAGCCAATTTAGTGTTGGCTAATGTCAATAAATTATGGCAATCACAACTCAAAAAGATAATCAGATTTAGACGTTCATTAAATGAGCATTTCTGAACGATTCGGCCAGTGGTTCATCAGATATGTCATTAACAGACTTTGAGCGATCACACCATATCACAACTTAATTTTTGTAAAATAAACTGAGTTTTAGCTTTCCATGAGTTTTGTAGTGTTTTGATGTGTTTTGATGTGCATTCAGTCATTAATTTTAAAGTTTTAGTTTCTAAATTGTTCACACACACAGGACCAAACATTATCAAGTCACCTAAAGCGTTTGGATGTGATAATGTCGCTCATGATATCTTAATAAAACCAAACAAATCAATTAATATTTATAAAGGACACAATAATGTTGACAATCAGAATGAAAACTCTGTATTTTATTTTTTGCTTTTTATTTTAGTTTTGAGTGAGAAAAGGAAATAAACCAAAATGATTAAACTGAATTTAATGATTCTATGTGTGATCTGTAACTATTTTTTGCTTATTTTTCTACACAAGTCTTGTTTTTATTTGATGATAGCGTGTTAAATAAAAGGTATTATCCCTGAACAATCGTAAAACTGAGAAAAGCAGTAAATTATTGCTACACTTAGCGATGAGATGGCTGACACTGATTTTTTTTGTTTTGTTTGAAACTCATAATCATCAAGTTTCACTTTTTGCAAAGATTGACAAAAAAAAGTAAAACTTTTTCACAATATTCTAATTATTTTAGACACACCTGTACATAGATTGAGCCAAAATTTGGTGTTGCAGCTGCGTGATTCTCTAACATACCGGTACATAGAGTACTACACAATGTGTGACAATTTTTGCTTGAACTTGTTGCCATCCAACATATTTGTTAGTAAAATATATCATGAAACGCAAACCAATTTTAATAAAACTCTCAGATAGTAATCATTAGTTGTACATCTACAACTTATTAACTTTTGGAGTAAACTCACTTTAATTCAAGATGGCCGCTACAGTTAATCCACCTTAGCCAACAAAGCAATGGCTACAACTCAGTTTTTTATTGATTCAGAGCTCAGATGTGGTGTAGTAGTAGCTGAGAGTCATCCACAACATATAAATCAAGCTTGAACTGATCTCTTGGGATTTTGTAATATTGTATCAAATCCTGCATAAAGTTATAAGTTATGAGTTTTACCTCCATGTCTTCTCTGCATTAGTTGATTTAGTATAAAACTTTTGTATTAAAGATGGTGGATGATGTGATGCCTTTAAACAAAATGCTGGGCCTTTAATCCATTCAACAATCATGTTTGCAGCAGGCAGTTTTTTATGATTTACTTATACCTTAAAGCATTATGAACAATATTTTATGTTAACTTAAATCTTATACTGTTGATCAATTTTCTTGCAATTACCAGTTACAAACATGTTTCCCTGGGCTTAAAAATCTGCTGAGGTTAAACTACAGGTATTGTAACCCTCCATGTACAAAGTACTTGAAATCAAAACAGGAATAATTTCTGCCTAAATAGATTAATTTGTTCCATTTTAGGACAACTTTTATTTTGGTAGTTCATGCTTCTTTAGCAGTATTTTACAATATGTATTAAAAAGAAACTGTAGTGGCTTTGCTACAGCCAACTCTCAGCTGCTAAAAGTGTTTGATGACTTTTTACCACAATCACCTCTGATTTCAACTGGGAACATATAAAAGTACAAGAGAAAAATAATAACACCTGTAACAATATGATAAATAAAAGGGTTCTGGTAGGGTTGGACAATAGTTCGATATCGATATATATCACGATATTATTCAATAACGGTGATATGGGTTTTTAAGCATTTTTCAATATTTCGATATACATTGCGCTTTGATTGCAGGATTTCGCTGACGCATTTCTTTTTCTGTTCCTACGTAAGTGCGTGGTGACGTACACCATACACTGAGCTCGAGTCCAGAAGGAGTCAGTAGTAGCAGGCTAGGCTAATCTACAAAGTGTGTTGTTTTCGCTACATCAAAAAAGAAAAGGTTAGGTTATGTTCAAACTATTAATATTGACAAAGTTGAGAGTTTTATGTTTATTTGACGATGATTTCAAATTTCTTTGAAAGCTATATACAAATCAACGGTGAACATTCATTAATTTGAACAGTTTGCACAGTTTTTCTGAGGCTTTTATATTGTTTATATCGACATCGGAATTATATCGTTATCGAACGAAATTAAGAAATATATCGTGATAAAAGTTTTGGCCATATCGCCCAGCTCTAAGTTCTGGTAAATATGTTTTGTTTTTGTCACATTTATGATTATTACGTTATAAAAAGAAAACTGTAAAAAAAAAAAAAAAAAAAAAAAAAATTTGTAGAAAATTTTTGTTTGATTACAGACACAAAATGAAAAATAAAAAATTTTATTTATTCAGATAATTCAATTCAAAAGTGGTATTGCGCAATACCGGCTGAGTGAGTAGGAACTATGTGTTGCGATATGAGGCCAGACATACACGAGCCACAACTGGAACAAGAACGCATCATTTCATGTGAACAGATGAAGATAGGACAAGTGATGTTTGAAGGTGCAGTGTGATCGTGTTGGAGCACATGGCCCGAAGCTTTGGGTCAACCCTCACCGAGCTGGTGGGCCTTTCTGAGGCAGGACAGGGAAGCATTGAGTCGGGCACATTCGTCCTCACTGGCACCGAACTTCTGCAGCAGCTCGCACACCTGCACCTCGCTCATCTCCAGCAGGCCCTCCAGAGTCACCTGGACCGCGCTCATCTCCTGCACGTCACACACAAAAGCACTCTTTGAAGGACCCCGGAGTTTTAGAAATGACAAACTGCAGAGTTGTGGTTGTTTTGGTCACACCTTTACAAAGACATTGTGCACAATCACATGCTCAAACCTACTAGATGATACAGTAGATGTACAGTACTTCATGGTATGGATGCACGATATTATTGGCGTGGTATCGTATCGGCCGATATTAGCATTAAAGTTAAATATCGGACATTCCATCCAAATGGCTCACCGATATAAAAGGTGTTGTTTTTGTATGACAACCCAGTGACAAGGACGCCTGCAGCGCCAGCACAACGTGATGACGTCACACGCGCCTACCTGATCTGATCATGGCGGAGAGGAAGAAGTCAAAATGTCAGCTGTGTGTAAGCTTTTTTTTTTCATTGAGGAAATCGGATTCCGAAGATTTTTGGACTATGCTGATTCTCACTACATCCGAGTTACAAGCCGTCATTTCCGACTTCGTGGAGAAGCTAATAGCCAATAGCACTTGGGTGAGTTTTACCATAAATATTTGGATGCCGTGTTAGCCCCGTTAGCATCATTAGTCTTACGGCACAATGGATAGACAAAAACTTAGAACATAAAAAGTCTGTCCTTCATGCGCAAGAGTGCAGAGGATCCCACACTGCAGCTATAACCTGGAACAAGCCTCCACAAGTGAGACAGCATCGTAGGTGACTGATGCTAATAAACAACATTTGAACACTTTTCATTTGATAGAAGTTAAAGTGCTATGCATATGGCTGTTACTGAATACAGGTAGTCCTCGGGTTACGACGGTCTCAAGTTATGACATTTCGTGTTTACGACGCACCTCCCATTTAAAAAATATATATTTTTTGAAATTTTATTTTGAAAAGCCGAGTTACGCCGTTTCCTGTTTCCGGTTTTACATTGTAAACGATAGCGGCGGAGAAATACTGCACTTTACTCTCTAAAAAAGCTAAGTCTGGTCCCCTGGACATTCAAAAAACTAAACTAAACTTGTTGGACCAAGCTGGACTGGCAGAAACAGGCAGCAGCTGTGGAAAAGTAGCTGTTTTATGGACGGC
>JARVGS010001792.1:6300361-6310654 GCA_031762315.1 Hypsolebias antenori | reverse complement strand
GAACAAATCTGACTGGATGATGTCAAAAGCGGATTGCAAAAGCTGGAAGGCCTTAGCAACTGTTTTAGCTCGACAGTGTTTATTTCGTTACGCATTGCTGCAAGTAAGGTAAAATTAGGAACACGGAGTTCACTAAATAGTTGATGTTTTATAAGCTTTTTATTTATTTATTCTATGTTTTTATATTGGAAGCCATATTTTTTACAGCGTGCACCGTGACTCCACCCACAAAATGAACCGTGACGCTATTGGTTGTACGTCATGACGTTTTGAGGGACGTTTGTTTCTGAACGCGGCAAACGAGAGCTAGCGTCCATCGTAAACCTAGCAGCAAGAACACTGCTGCCTCCGAGTTTTGATATATTCACAGTGAACTGCGCTCATGGCGTCTACAAGTAAAGCACCGCAGCAAAGCAGAAATTTACCTTGGTGAGTTAGAAAGCTAAAGTTCACCGCGGTGACGTTAAAAAGTTATTAGCGCTAGCTGCTAGCTAACATCCATCCCAATGGTTCGCAGTGTCCGTCTGCGATTAAAGTAACTTAATTATTTACAAAATGCTTGGAGACCCTTCAAACAATGTCATTGCGTTTGATAGATAATATATTAAAAATAACAGAACATTATTAAATCTATTAGTCAGTTTGCACCGATCTGCTGTGATAGGAAGTTACTTTTCTGTTGGGTTGGATGAGTTCAGCTACCAAAGTCTTAAAAACCTTGTTTGGAAGAATATAAACACTAGTGGACTGTCTGCTTTGTGTTCCAGGGTGGAAAAATACAGACCACAAAGACTTGATGATTTAATCTCGCACAAAGATATTCTAAGCACAAGTGAGTATGTCTACCTCTGAAGTAAAAGTACTTTGTAATCTGTAATCTACAGCTGAACCTTCGTGTGTGTGGGGATCCCTCTCTCTGCAGGCTGCCTGCGGCTTTTCTTGTCCCTACTGTTAAGTTTGAAAGTAATACAGTGTTTCAGGATAATATGAATCTTATTCACACTGTTTGTTTTATTTGTTTCAATCCCTTTAGTCCAGAGGTTCATCAGCGAGGACAAGCTTCCCCACCTATTGTTTTACGGCCCCCCTGGAACAGGAAAAACCTCCGCGATCCTGGCCTGCGCCAGGCAGCTGTACAAGGACAAAGAGTTAAACTCCATGGTGTTGGAGGTACAGGACACAAGACGCTGCTTTGTTGGGATTTAACTGTGAGGATCTACTGGATCCATGGCAAGAGGGTATAATTTGACTCGCTTTGTTTTGCAGCTAAACGCGTCAGACGACAGAGGTATCGATGTCGTACGAGGTCCAATTCTGAGTTTTGCCAGCACCAGGACCATTTTTAAGTGAGTTAAAAAAATAAGTTGTTTAGCCTTTTTTTGGTTATATACAGATTTAAACTGTACTCTGCCATCTGGTTTTTGTACTGTCTTGTTCTCCAGGAAGGGCTTCAAGTTGGTGATTCTAGATGAGGCTGATGCCATGACCCAGGATGCCCAGAATGCATTGCGGCGAGGTGAGCCATCTGTTCTCCGGGGCGTCACCCACTGTGAGCGACACGGCTCACTGAGCAGCCACTTGATTTGGCTGCTTTTGAATGTGTGTCTCTTGCTAAGTTTGTACATAAAAAAAGCAGTTCTTTCAGGAAGATTTCAGCTTTAGATTGAATTAAAATAAAAAAAAAATCAGTTTCTATGTTGTTGTTGTTTTTAATTATCTGGGTTTTGTTGTTGCTATTAATTGTGCAAGTGTGGGTTGGAAAAAGCTGCTTTGTGCTTTCAGATTCTTCTATTACATTTTATCCTTAATAAGTAGAAATATCAGATATTAAATATTTCTTTTTAACAATTTGAATGTTAATTGTTTACAGCATTTTGAAGAGCATTACAGATTTCACCCTATAAAATTGGGGTGGTAATTCTCTGAAGAACTGACTTGATGCTTATAAGCAATATGGCATCTTTTTCTTGTTTTTAGTCAAATTCATAAGGTCTTCTCTTCATGCCCTTTTAGTGATTGAGAAGTTCACAGAAAACACTCGATTCTGCCTCATCTGCAACTACTTGTCCAAGATCATCCCGGCGCTGCAGTCGCGCTGCACCAGGTTCCGCTTCGGCCCGCTGTCTCCGGACCAGATGATACCTCGACTGGAGCACGTTATCCAACAGGAGAAGTAGGAAAATATTCCCTTTTTTCACTGCTATTGTTATATTTTCAGTCAAATATATATATTTTTAGGTAACTAGTTTATGTGTAAAAAACCTGAGATTATTGGCAACAGACTTTAGATCCATCCGGCAAATATTTTCTATGTACATGTATTGTCCCAGTGGACTGGGTGGATTTTCTTTTTGTTTCAGCAGTTGTGCTTTAAGAAGCACAACCAAAAGGGGGCGCTGTTGTTTTTAAAAACTTTTTCATCAAACATCTTGAATCTGAGTGATCTTAAAAATATTTATTTATTTATTTATTTTTTGGGGCAGCATTGACGTGACTCCAGATGGAATGAAGGCTGTTGTCACGTTGTCTTCAGGCGACATGAGAAGATCGCTCAACATTTTGCAGGTACGGTCGCTGCTCTCAGCCGGACTGTAACGTTCACTTTCCTGTCGTGCGTCTTCGTCCCAACAATAAAAGGGTGAACTGTGCTCCGCCTCTGTAATTTCAGAGCACCAGTATGGCGTACGGGAAGGTCACAGAGGACACGGTGTACACCTGCACCGGACAGCCCCTCCGCTCAGACATCGCCAACATCCTGGACTGGTGCCTCAACAAAGACTTTACCACAGCTTACAAACGTATCCTTCAACTCGTCCGTCTCGAGGAATTTTACTCTGGCGCTGCTCCGTATGAAATTACAAACTATTCCACCCTTTTCTGTGTACTTGGACACCCCACTCCCACATGCCTTACAGTATAATTACCGGTACCTTTCTCTGCTTTCAACAGATGAAATTTAGGTTTAATGAAAACCAAGTAGGTAATAACTATAAATTACTTGTAATTCTGAGGCTTTGCATGGTTTTTATAAACTTTCTCAAATGGCCAACGGTTTAGTTTGTGCTTCTTTAAGGTTTCTTGCAGAAATCCTCCACCTGAAGACTTTGAAAGGTTTGGCTCTGCATGATATTCTCACTGAGGTGCACCTGCTCATCCACAGAGGTAAGTCAGAATCAGTGTGTGGAATATGTCTTATACGTTCAGCTTCTTATTGCTACTATAAATGAACATTCGGGTGCTTCTTACCACTGCGAATGTAAACATTTCTGCAGAAACGGCCTCCTTTAGTCAATGTTTAATGAATTAATGGCAACTGTTAAAATTAAAAATTCAGGGTTTTTATTGACCTAATGACCATTGTTATGATTGGTCAGTCTAACTAATGTATTATGGGGGAGTGGTGGCACAGTGGTTAGAGATGGTGGGCCTGTGATCAGAAGATCACCGGTTCAAGCCCCGGTACCGACATCAAAAAATGTGGGTGGAAAAAGGTGAAACACCCACATCTGCCTCCACCCTCATTTGCCCACTCTGGGCCCCTGAGCAAAGCCCTCAACCCCCACCATCTGCTCCCTTGAACAGGTCTCTCTTGAAAATGAGCTGGATAAATAAAGGGTAAATTAAAAAAATATATATATTTTTATACTTTGGTGAAATTTACTACTTTTTAAGTATTATATTTTTTGCCCCTGTAAGTCACGTTTTTTTTTTTTTTTTGCATACCGGTAATTTGCATTTGCCAAAGCAACTTATTTATTGATTCCCCCCATATTTATAAATCGATTTTTGGCTGGGATATGACCATTTTCAATCATTCTGACTGAAAATGTTGAACACTACAATTTTCAGCCGCTAGATGGCACTTGTGTGTATGCCATGCCGTTGTGACATGTAATAGGTAAAAGTGGCTATTAATGACACAATCGGCTTGCCATAGATGCTATAGATGCTACCTTCATTCCGCTAACTGCTTGGAGCAACCATCAAATCAGCTTCATTTCACTGCGCCGCCCCGCCGAAATGCAGCTGATTTGACCGTCAAAGTGCATTTATTAAGTAAAAGTTCAACTGAGACACACCTTCACTATAATGTCGAGCAAACAAATAGTTTTTAGGGGGCTTATCTTGTTAACTTGTGAAGAAATGTACAGCGACTCATTCCTACTTCTGCGTATTCTTTTGAAGTGCAGCTGATTTGACCGTCAAAGTGCATTTATTAAGGAAAACTTAAACTGAGACTCACCTTTACTATAATTTTGAGCAAACAAATAATTGTTTTTATGTGTTAATCTTGTTACTCCCGTGCACGCTCCCGCCATTTGTCAGCCAGTCAGTTTTTGGCACACCACCGGCCCATGTGTCCGTGTTGTCAGCGGTGACTTGTAACAAACGTGACACATCAGCGATGACGCATAATAGAAGTGACATATTTCTGGATTTTTCCACTTTGTTAAGACATATCTGGACTGATGCAACGTATGGGGCGGTGCGACATTTACAGTGGAAAATACAGTGCCGGTACTTATTTTGGTTACACGATGTTGGATACTTGATTTGAAATGGTTCGGCATCGTCAAAGCGGAAAACTACCAGATTTATTTTGAACAGCATCCTCTAGCTTGGAAATACGGCATCCTATTAGATAAAAGTAGTCAATGTGTTTCTTTGTAGAAAAATTTACCGGTACCCTGAACAAAATGCAAGTTAGTTTTTGTTTCAACTTTTATACTTTTTTTTTTAATTCTTTTTTTATTCTAGTGGACTTCCCTTCAGCCGTTCGGATCACTCTTCTCATCAAGTTAGCAGACATCGAGTGAGTGTTACATGATTACATTTTGATTAGACCGTAATTTCCTGCTTATCTTGTTTTTTTATCTTTTTTTTTTTAAGACATCAACTTTCATCTGGGACAAATGAGAAGATCCAGCTGAGCTCCATGGTTGCAGCTTTCCAGGCAGTGAGGGACCTGGTGGTCAGTGAAGCTTCTTAGAGGACAATAAAAATCAGTGTTAGTAGCTCAGTAAAGAAATGTTTTGTATCCATTTCAATTTTTTTATTTTAAAAAGGACATTTCAAGTAAGGTTTTGCAGTGTCACCACTTTGAACCACTGTTCTGCCACTTTTGTTTAAAGTATTTAAAACTTAAAAAGTGACCAAATCTTCACGGACAAATTTGTTTTCCAATATAAAGCAGTTCACCGAGCAGCACCCAGTGTGAAACAGCTGTCAGCAGCTGTCTGATTTACTCACATCTGTAAGTAAAAAATATAAAGTGTTTCTTTCAGCTGCTGCCTTCTTCAGGGGTCGCCTCAGCGAGCGAACTCGTAAGATTTAACCATTTGTTTTACACTGGATAACAAGACCACAGCCCCCAAACCTGTGTACAAACTGTAAACAAACAACTTAATTACTGTTGATCCATCTTTGTGTAAAAATAAAATCTCTGGACACATTTGTGGTTTTATCTGTTTAATAAATGTTTCTCCATATAAGTAGTTTTATTACAATAAGGTGCAAATAAACAGGGATTAGAATTATCTGTACATTTTCTATTTACACAATAAATTAGCAGTATAAAAGCATGATATTCAAGTCAAATGATGTGAATAATTAGTTTATGCATCTTAATGTTGTAGTGCAAATAAGTTCTCAGTGCATCTAACGTCGATTACAAAGATGGTTTTCCTCTTTTTTTTTTTTTTTTAAGCTCTTGCTAGTACTGTAAACAGAAAAGGCATTTTGTTAAAGAGTATAAATAAGAGGAGCTTCTGTCAGTTTACTTATTAACTGTCCCAGTCCTCGTCATCGGAGGAGGAGCAGGTCTTGAGGCGTTCAGGGATGTTCCTGTAGGTGAGGTACTCCAGGATTCTCCGGGGGAGCGGCAGCGCCTCGATCTGGTGCGTGGACACCGAGAAGCGCAGGATGGATCGGCACAGGTGGCACAAGCTGAGCACGGGCCTGGGGGCCCTCCAGAACCTCACGTGGCCATCTCTGTTCCTGCCGGGTGGTGGGGGGATAAAAAAGGTGTGTTCAGAGTTCTGGTTGTGCAGTTGGAAAAAGCAGATCTTTTCTGGGAACATGAATGCTCCTAGAAAAATTAAGCTGTGAGAAGCGAAGGTGCTACAGAAACCCCTGGTGGTTGCCAGAAAATGCATGTCCAAGCAGTTTAAGAAAAGAAAAACAGGATTCATACCTTTATATTCCAATAAAGTTTTGATATTAGTGATTTTAGTAAACTTGATTTCTGAACCAACATCTCCCAACTAAACAAGACTATAAACAAATGGTGTATGGACTGTACGTATAACATGCTTTTTATTTAATAGAGTTCTTTTTCTGGTGTCTGAAAGACTTCAGAGTCACAGATTTAACCCTCCTGCTGCCCTTGGGCCAAAATGACTTGCATGGTCTCAGTAGGACTAAGAAGGAAAGAAAGTACAAGTGAAACCTAAACAGGTTTTTTGTGTGTATTTTTATACAAATGAGAGGAAAAGCACTTGTGTATCTATGCGCATGTCCTGCCGGAAATGATAAAATAAAGGAAAAATGCTGAGAATGTCTTCTTTCCAGAAGCACAACTGGGTATTTGAAAACTGATGCAAGCCCAAATAGTATATATATACACACACACACACAGTATAAAATATATATATATATATATAAATAAAGGAGCTTACGTCATGTTTGCAACAATAGCAGCAGAAAAATGAGTTAATCTTTTAATACATTTTATTTAAATGAAACTTGCCGACTATGAATCTTATTGCGAGGAACTTACACTAAAATTCATAAATCTCTTTAAATCCACGTACACTAAGAGCTGAAGGTTTAAACGACTAGTTTAGGAAGGACTGACTGACCCCGTGGCGATCACGCCGCCCTGTGGATGGTATTTGCAGCAGAGACCATTGGAGACTTGGTCTCTCTTCGTCTGCATGGTCATCCGTCTCTCTCCCGGCTCCCAGATCCTCAGAGCCCTACAGATGCAGCACATCTGTCAGAAACCCAAACATTTATTATATTACTTGTTTATCAAAAGACAAACAATCACCTGTCAGCAGTCACAATTGCTAGGTGCAAACCATCGGGGGAGAACTGGACTGCTGATATCTGGTTTTGCCCATAATCTTCAAAGTAGTCACTAGAAAACATATATATCTGCTTCAGGTGTGTATAGTGGCAGGTATACTATGGAATATGTTCAACATTTAAAAAAAAAAGGGTAAACTTACGCCAGCGTGGCCAGTTTCTCAGCTGTATATGGGTCCCAGAGGTCGATCCACCAGCTGGAGCCACTGAAGGCAGCAGTGGCGAGAACTGCTCCGTCTGGAGAGAAGTCGCAGGAGGACAGCAGACACAATGTTTTATTGTTCCCTCCTGTCAGGTTCCTGATGAACGTGTATGAGCGGAGACTCCACAGACACACCATCTGGTCAAAGTGGGAACATTAAGAGTCCATAAGCAGAAAGGCCTCTTTTTTAAATGGACATTTACAGTTGGTTTAGTCAAGTTATGTGCAGGGGAGTCGCAAAGCTAGGTAATCAAGTAACGTGATTGTCAGTGTGATGCTTGGGCTTCGTCAGCAGGACAGCCTGAAACATGCAAACTATTAAAAGTTATTGTGAAAATAAAGTCTGGGGTTACTTCAGCTCCAGCTGAGGATGTCAAATTTGCCCTCCACTGTTTCTCTGCATGAAAACATCACACATGCTGACCTGTGATACAACACAGGAGCGGATGATGATTATCATAACGCTCCCAAGTCCAAGAGCAACAAACTGGGTCAAAGGCAGCTACAGGAAATCTGTAAAGTCACGCCTTAAAACTAGGTGTAGCTTGGCTTTTCAAAACTACCTCAGGAAATGCTTTAGAAAATGGACAGAAAACCTGTAAAAGATTACAAATAATTACATCTAAATGCCCTCTTCCCTTTGTGTAGTTTAGCAAATGCTACTGGAACAAGAAATTTGACAGAACTTTCTAATTTTGGAGCTTTTAGACATCTGAGACACTGAGATTTGAAAGACATGCAGAAAACACAGAATATAAATAGCAATCTTTGAGATTGCCAATATGCAGATTTTTTTTCGCTGCAGCGTTTGGAACGAAACGACTCACTCTGTCAAACCTGCCAACAGACGCAATCATGCTGCAGTCGGACGACACGCAGCAGGAGTTGATCCAGTCTTTATGACCAGACAGAACTTGAACCTTTTTACCTAAAAACAGACAAGAAAGTCCAACTGAGTTCAAAGAAATGTTGCTAACTCATTTCTAAAAACTAAAGGAGTGTTAGTCACAAGCAGGAATGTGTAGGCTGAACTCTCCTGCATCAGAACAGGTTCTGTTCAGCCTGTAGTGATTCACCGGGAGGGGTCATGGTCACCGGCAACAATCGGTGTGAAGCTCATGCAGATAAACGTCTCAGTAAAGTTCTAAAATGCTCCTATACAAGACAGTTAAATGACTGGAGCAGAAGTAATAAGTTCAATTCTGAAGATTGTACCATTTCTATAAAAGTCAAATTAATCTCCTTTTTATTTTTAAGGAGAAACATTTATACTAATGTTCAATTTAAAAGCAAATAATGCCTATTTTTCCAGTAATTTACCTAAAAGCAATGTTAACACTGTGTTTTGACAAAAAAAAAAAGGGGGGGGGGTCAGCGCCTCCCATGAGGCCGCAGCCTCAGAAACCTCCGTCTTTGCGTTGCGCTTCAGCGCAATGACCGTGAAGCTGACTCTGAATAACAGTGTTAAATTATCGTTTAATGTTGTCAAACATCTTTTCATTAAAAAAAAAAAAAACTGTGTGTGTACCCTTGTGAGCCAAGTCCCAAATTCTTAAAGTCTTGTCCCGAGATGATGATATGAGCGTGAGGGATCCGTTCTGAGGAAAAACCAGGTCCCTCACAACCCCCTCATGGCCATGGAGATCAAACACAGCATTCCCTGCAGACAAAGAGAGGAATTCAAATTTAGCCTGGCAGTATTTCACAAACAGAATACTCCCGTCGAGTGGGCGTACCTGTTAACACGTTCCAGATCTTGATCACCCCGCTCTCCAAGCCTGTGGCCAGAAGCAGGTTGTCCTTCCCTTTTGGTGACGGGTGCGCGGCTGCAGACAGTTTGTGGGGTCTGGGTCCAAAGGCGAGACCCCACACCAGCTGACCACAGCTGAAGCTTTTGTCTGCTCGGTCGGTGTCTCCGTCCTGAGCATCTCTGTGGGCGAGAGTGGCATCAAGCGTGCAAATGAATGTAGGCAGAGGTGCAGCTCGTGATGAAGATGCTGTTTTTAGACTGATGCTAACAATGCAAGTGTGATTTTCTGATTCTGTGTTTTTTTTTATTTAAAGCAAGAAACAAGTTAATAACTCCCACTTAGACTGCGCCGTGTCGACACTGAGGCAGGCTGGTGCAGTCACGCAAGCAACCAAGCATGGCAGCGTTTTTAATTAAATACATTCTTTGACACAGTTTATGCAATTTAGATGGTTGGGATAAAGAAAAGCTTGTTGAAGCTTTAATATTTATCATAAAGAGAAATAAAATCCTCGTTGGGAATTTAAAAATCTGTGAAACAACCTTAAAAACCAGTTTAAAATTTTAGGTTCTTGGTTGCATGTTTACAGGAGAAAATACAGTACAACAAAGTGTGTTGCAAAGACTGACAACAAACACAAGACGTTAAAATAATTCTGTGTACAAATAAATAATAGGCAACAGATTTACATAGATAACTCGTGAAACTAAGTTTGAACCATTTTTCTGAACATTGGGAATAAATTAGACTAAATATGACTCTTCATGAGATGGAGAGTAGGGGAAGCAGAACTGGGAAATAAGGATTAATGAAAGAAGTATATATATATATATACACACACATACACACTGTATATATAAAATTCTATGGGCGAATGAATAGTTATTCTGTGTAATTTGAATTTATGCAAAAATGCCACCCATTTTTTTTCTTCCTTGCACTGCGAGAGGTGGCAACTTTTTTGCTTACCCCCCCCCAATTTCATCCTTCTCCCTGTTCCACTCTGTATCTCTAAAGCTCCTCTGGTACACATCTCCCTAACTTAAATTAAGATTATGGATCTGTTATCATGGACGATCAGATCTATTGACAAGATTTTTTCAACAAAACGACAAGGTCCGGGGGAACCAGCGTGTCCAGCTCAGACGCACACTGTGGGATACGTCATGGACTCGTGGGGAGTGTGGCAGGTGATGTGTCTCTCAGTCCTGTCTCAGGAGGATGTTGAAGACGTTTACATAATTGGATTTA
>JARVGS010001792.1:6252189-6265489 GCA_031762315.1 Hypsolebias antenori | reverse complement strand
TTTCCAAATTATTGGACAAAATTGGACAATGCGACCTATAGAAAGGAGCGACCTAACAGGCGGAAAATACGGTAAATGTTTAGTTTGTAAAATATATATTTAGGTTCAAGCTAAATGTTTAGTTTGCAAATTAAATTTTAGTTTAGGAATTAAATGTTTAGCTTTGAAATTAAATATTTAGCTAGTAAACTAAATATTTAGGTGTAAATTAATTATTTAATTTACACCTAAATATTTAGTTTACTAACTAAATATTTAAATTGCAAGTTAAGTATTTAGTTTGTAAACTAAATACTTAACTTGTAAATTAAATATTTAGTTGTGAACTATGACATTTATAAATGTATGAACAACATGGTGAAAATATTACTTTGAAAAAAAATATAAAACTATTTTTTCTTATTACAAGCTAAATAAACCAAAATATTGATGTTAAATTTTGACTGTGTAACTTGACAAACGGCACCCCATAATATGAGAAGTCAACAAACAGAAAATAATTTTTATATAATGTGATGACTCCACTGCTACCCCTTTTTTTATTTATGAAGTTAAAAATGTTTGCAATTTGCTGTAGTCTGAAGCAAAAAAAAAGAAGAAGTGTAAATTTCTCACACCTGGATGAGCTTGTTTGTACCTGCATGTGGATTAATTACCACTAGCTGTGTGATAGCACACCAATGGAAGCTGCAAATGATGAGCTGAAGGTAGAGCAGAAAAGCTGCACGCTTTTAGTGAACCTGACCATTTTCTTAGTCGCATTAACAGATTCTTTTCTTTTCCTTGTGTTGAGTCAAGATTTGTAACAACTGTAAGAACTGACAAGGTAGCACCCGATTTCACACATCCTCACTCTTACGTAGAGGCCAAAACCACAACAACAAAGGAAACATTTTGTCTTTTCTTTGTTTTTCCCATGTGTCTCACATCATCCCAGTCCTGTTACCATTAAACTTCACACTGAAACTGAAAAAGTTAAATCACTGAGTGAAAACTGTGAAGTGGGATCTTTAACCAGGGTGGCACTGTGGCTCAGTTCGTAGGGCCGTTGCCTCTCAGCGAGAAGGTCGCCGGATCTAATCCTGGCCGGCAGGAGCCTTACTAAGTGGAGTTTGCATGTTCTCTCCGTGCATTCGTGGGTTTTCTCCGGGTGCTCTGGTTTCCTCCCACAGACCAAAAACATGCATGTTAGACTGATTGGTGACTCTAAATTGTCTCTAGGTGAGAGAGAGAGAACGGTTGTCTCGTTTGTCTCTGTGATGGACTGAGACCTGTCCAGATGTATAAATTGCACTAAATGAAAAAGCTACAGCTGAAATGCATGGTCTCTTTAAAATGAAGTATTTCCTGCAGCACACCTTTTGTTCCAAGTGAGCCCGGCGCAGCGACACCTTCTGCTCGAGCTTCTGCTGCTCGCGCTCGTGCTGAGCTTCGGTCTGCATCTTGATCTTGCTCTGGTAGGCATTGAGCAGCTCCATCTCCTGCTGCAGCTGCTGCCTCAGGGCCTGGCACTCTGCTTCCTGGGCCTCATCCAGACGCAGCTGACACAGTCCACCATGGACGGCAAACGGGGGAGAGGGAGGAGACAGAAAGAGGCGGGCGGGGAGAGAGAAAGAATGAAAGACAGGCGACGGGGACAGAGAGGACATGGAAAGGCAGCAGATATAGAAGGGACAAGCAACGGTTGGGGAATTAATCGGGTGAGACCGATTGGGAAGGACAGAAATAAAAAGTATGAACAACAGGTCTAGAGAAAAAACTCACTCTTCTTTTTTTAACAACTACTGTTCTTTGTTTTTGTAAAGACTTTCCACATCTCCACTTACCGCCTGTGAGGCCATCATCTCGTTGATGCTCTGCTCGTACTGCTCTGCCAGGATGGCCAGTTTGCGTGTCTGCTCATCCTTCAGGGCTTTGAGCACCGTCTTGTGCTCAGCCTTGGGCGTGACCTCCATTTGGTGGTGGCGCAGGGCCTTGTACTGCTTGGTTTGCACCTTGCAGGTGTCCTGGAACTGCTTCTTTATCTGCAGCTCCAACACCTGGTGGATGTACGGAGGCAGACAGAGTGAGATGAGAGCTTCAAGAGCAGAATAATGGAGCTTAACTTGATGATTTCTGAGAGAACTGGGCTGCTGAAGGTTAAAGGTTTTATATCCCAAAGCACAACTTCAAACTTTCAACGTTCTTGCATCTTCTTCCAGTTTATTACATTTAGGTTGCATCACTGCAGATTCAAACGGAACCAGAGATGTTGCTTGTTGCTTGCACCATCTAACAGATTGATCCCAGTTGTCATTGAGTTATAACAATAAAGGCATTTGAAAAATTACCCATCATCCTGTATCAAATTATTTTTTACATTTTCAATAAAACTTGTGTTATCGCTGCAGCGACTCACTTTGAGGTTTTTGGGCTGCTGCCGGAGCTCCAGCACGTGTTTGCGGTGGAGCTCGCGCTCTCGTCTGTTGTTGTACTCGATCTGGTTCTCCAGCTCGGTCTGGTGCTGCAGGCGGATCAGGTCCATCCTCAGCTTCTGCAGGGTCTTCAGCTGCCGCTGCTCCAGCTCCTGCGTGGACTCGTCGTGGCGGATCAGCATGGCGTGCTCCATCTCTTTCTGGGTCTTCTTTTTGTTCAGCTCCTGGAGACAAAACGAGGAAGTGGACAAATTTATGGATGGAGCAATTTTATTATCGTTTAAAATTTGTCATAAATACATTTATGTATAGAAATCGTTTATTTTTTGTCCAACTTAAAAATGTCATTACAGTTGAAAAAAATAAGAACAATACATCTTAATTTTCCACTAAAACACCTGTTGAGTTTGTTTTTTTCCCCATAGGAAGCTTTTCAACACATATTTACTCCAGATTAACGTGCACAACAGCTTTTCAGATTATGGCATTGTTGGCTTGCTTTGCTCATTATTAATCTGCTTATGGAACAGTGGCTGTTTTCATCACTGCAGCCGTTTGCTGTGAAACAGTCACGTACGTTCTCCATCCATTAGAAACAACAATAATAAAAACAAGGAACACTTTGAGAGTCTAAAACTCAAGATGCTGATCCAAACTGATCATTAGGATCTTCCACACCTCACGAATCTGTTCCTGCTCCGCTTCGTGCCTCTTGATCATGACTTTGCGCTTGAAAGCGCGGCAGTTCTTTTCGTAGAAAACCCTCTGCTGTGCCAGAAGATGAGCCTCGTCCTCGGCCTGGGAGTGCTGCATGTTCTCTTTGTGCTTGGACAGACGCTCCTGCTTCTCCTTCTTGGGTGTACTGTGGTCTTCATTCATCTCCTGAAGAAAGGTGGAAGGGCAGGATGAAGGGGGAGGATTGTGGCGACACGGAAAATCATTTTATTAGTATGCTGAACTGGAACACAAGTGAAAACATTGGCCAACCAAGCAGATGTGTGGAATAAATGCACGTTTTGAATCTGAAAACAAAAGTCCACATTATCAAGTGTTTGTCGAGTCGTTTGAAAACTCTCGATGCTTTTTATTTTGGCCAATTAATGACTTTTATAACAAAGGAAGGCTGACAAAGAAAAGGGGAAAGTGAAAGTTCCCCCACTCACATTCCAGTTTCTTTTTTATGGACTTTACGGTAATCTACAACTCTCACTAATGCTGTTAATACACGAGCCTGATCCGTGCGCTCTGTGGCGTTTAATTCTTTGTAGCCCTTAGTTCATGGGAAATATCTCTCCCTGCCAGTGACGCTCGCTTTTAACCGTGCTGACCTAATTTTGGTCACTTATCTCGTAACCGAAAACACAATGCATCACACCCCCAGCCCAGAGGAGCCTTTTCTGGATTCTGTTTCAAGGTTGTGGAGGCACAAAGGATCCAGTGTGGATGTGGACTTGTAGTTCTCGTTTGTGTGTATGTTCATGTGTAGGTGCATAGTAAGTAGGCAGAGTGACTCAACAGAACTTCAAATTTGGAGGGGACTGGTTGTGCATGTTTGAGTGTAGGAGGTCTGACTCAACAGTAAACAGGACCATGCGTCACACATGAGGGAGGCGAGCAAAGGAGCTCCCCTGAGGAGGAAACTAAAACATAACGCACCTCCTTGATCTTCTCCTTGCAGAGTTTGTACTGCTTCTTTTGATTATCCAGAAATGTGGTCAGCTCCTTCTTCTGCTGGGCTACGATCTGCTGCTGGAATTTCTTCTCATCCGCGAGTGCAGTCTTCATCTGCAAGAACACAGGGGTGATATGTTCAGCTGTTTCATTAGCAAAGTGGGGGCAGAACTGACACTAAAGGAACAAAATATCCTGAAAAACAAGACAAAAAAAAAAACAGTACTGCTGGGTCTTTCAGGTACATATACGGCTTCTAGATTGAGGTTAAAAAAAAAGCTCCGTACTAGTGAAAACACAAAGTGGTCAACTAATAAAAAATAAAGCACTTTGTGGAGTATATGGAAACAAAATAAAAACACCTTTATTTTGCATGGCTAAAAAAGTCAAACCTTGGACTTGTGTGTTATGATTAAGTCTGGACTTTGTCTGTCACTTTTTTAATACAACAAATCCCACAAAGCACCTTTAATATTTTTTATGGCATTTGCTTTTTTTTTTTTTGTACATATTCCGTTTTCTTAAAGCAAAAAAGTTTATTTGAAAATAAAATAAAATAAAATAAATAATAATAAATTACAAAAATAAACAAGCTTTAAGGTATAATCCAAATCTAAACACGTATTAAACCCTTCTGCTTTTCCGATGAGATAGTTCCATTGTATCACACACACTGTATATCTTTACTTTTAAACTACCGCCAAGAAAATGAAAATAAACTAAAACCATTCTACAGGTCTAGTTGTACGACAGAGATTTAGGGCCATGCTAAGAAAAAAAAGCCATAAAATTGCGAGAGTGAAGTCGAATAAAGTCTTAATATTACAAGAATAAAGTGGTACAAGATTTTTTTTCAGCTCGTTTATTTTTTTCCAAGTCAGCTCCATGATGTGACCTGTCAATCAATCCAGTAGGCGTGTCAGCAAATGACCAATCCGCAGCTAAATGAGTCGTAATATTATTCAAACTCCGACACGATAAAGCAGGTTTACCATTTTAACTGTGGTAAAATGAAGAATGTTGAGCTTCTTGTTAAGTTATACCTTGGTATTAGTTTTACAAACAAGGAAATGGTTAATCTGTTAGCACATCAGATTATTATCAGGATCAGGACTTTGAGCTTGCGTACAGTAAGGTGGCATGCTCTGATGGGCTGCAACAGCTCTGCAGGTAAAGAGCATTTAGCTTCAGATTGGTCTACTGGATTGACTGACAGGTCGCATCTGGATCTGACTTGTGAAAAAAAAAAAAAAAAAAACAAGAGCTGCAAAAAGTCTTGTACAACTTTCTTCTTGTAACTTCAAGACTTTATTCAACTTCATTCTCATAATACTACAACATCATTCTTGTAATTTTATGGCTTAATTTTTTTTTCTTAGCGTGGCCCTAAAGCTCCGTCGTATAATTGGATCCCGCCTTTTAAATTTTGCTTTATTTACGCAAAAATTAGGCAACTAAAGGTGATGGGTACTTGTTTGGATAAAACCGGAAAACATCAAGTTAAAACTACAATATTTTTTAACGCTGCCTGCGTGCCACTAACTTGAAATATGAGTTAGTTTGACTGTTTAGGCAAACACACTTGTCTTTATGAAGAGATTATACAAAGTACTATCTTTCTAGCTGTCTGGACACACTCTGTGCAAACTGTGGAGATAAGAAGCTTGTTTTTCAGAGTCTACCAGTCTGGGACTCAGTTCTGCTCCTGTGCTTTATCATGTACATCATTGGGCGGCAGCAGTGTGTACAGGTCTTCTAAATACATTATTTTACAGTAGATTCTGTATGAGACAAATATCGCGTCTACTTATGTCAATTGTTGCCAGGTACATGTCAAGTTAATCATCTGTAAAATAACTTCAGAATTATTGTATTTTCAGGACGAATCCCACCTCCTTCTCAGTTTGCACGGCGTGGCGTTTGGCCAGCTTCTCCAGGTCGATGTAGGCGTTGTTGGCCTGCGTCTCCACCTCCTTCTGCAGTTTGAGCCGGTGCTCGTCCATCTCGGCCTTTAGCTTGTTCTCCAGGGCGATCAGCTGCTTCTGGTGCTGCCGTCGCATGCGCTTGTAGCCTGACATCTGCTCCCGCAGCTCACTCTCCTGCTCGTGCTCATGGATCTGTTTGGTCACCTGTGGAGAAAGATCACATTGGATGTGAACACAATATTTGAATTTTGAGCGGAGCATTAAACTTCTCTGAAGTAAAGGTTAACAAAGCATATGCATATACATCAATGTTCATCAGCAAGCTTTGATTAAATTATTTTATCTAGGGTTTGTTTTTTAAAATTTAACATTTTATTTGTCGTCAGTAGGGCTGCACTTTATAACAAAACTTATTGTCATTGTAAAATCAGTGAGCACGACATCCATATTACATTAAATCATAGGTTATTATATTCAAAGTATGATGCATTCATGTTCTGCATGCTAATGTTTTAGTCAATCCAGCAGCCTCTCACTGGCCTAGATTCCCACACCTGTTTACAGAATAGTGATGTCAGAAAAGAAAGTAAGGAAACTTGTGTTTATTGCAACTGAAATCATCAATGCAGTTTTTAATAACAATATTACTGTAAAGTTTTTCAAACATTGCACAGCTCTCGTCAGTTACTGTTAATTTATAAGCCAGTAAAAACTACTTGAAAATTCATGAGCATAGCCCAACAAAAGCGCTTTTATCTGACGCTTGGATTTATATTCTCTCCCCAGATCTGGGAGCAGAACATGTCCCTGAGTCAAGCAGTTACACAAACACCAACTATAAAAGCTGCTATTAAACCAAATTTAGTTTAAAGTAAACACACAGATGCATCAAATTACTTTCTTCAACACCTGTGCATTTAGATCCAAACCTATACCTGACCCACCAACCTGAGGGCAGAAGGGGTTCTCCGGGTCCAAATAGTATTCACTCCGCATCTTCTCATAACTTCCACCTGAACTCTTCAGGCCAAACATGATGGAGACTTTAGCCAGTTGCACCAGCATCCAGGAACCTTGTCAGCATCCTATACCCAAGAGAACCCCGCCAGAGCTCCGATGCAACCCTGAGACCCCCCACTGACCCCCCCACCCCCTATACAAAATACCAAGACCCCCTTCTTTTCGCGCCCTAGGCACGCAACGGTCGAGGCAGACGTGTGAACTGTGAATGAGGCAGGCTGACTCCGCAGGCCAACACGAGCACAGAGCGGCTCTTTAGTAAGACCAACGCTAAGCGGCGGACAGCAGGTGGGTCACATGAATACCTCATTGAGAAAGAGTGAGAGAAGTTGGAGTGAGGCGGGGTGGTGGGGGCTGGATGCATGGATGAAGATCAGGCTGAAAGATGAAGGGAGGGAGGGTCGTGGCAAACAAGAAAAAGCAGATGGAAAATTAAAGTAAAGAAGTACAAAAATTAAGGAGGCGGGGGGAGGGGGGCAGCCAAAATCGAGCAACGTCAGGAAAAGTTGAGATGGAGGGGAGTGAACCTGTTGGACGTTGAGCCCCGCCCCCCCGCACTAATCTGTGTTGAATCAATACCCCTACTGTAAAAGAGCCTCCCAATCCTTGTCACTTGCTTCAGTGCCACAAAGGGCCAAGTCTCGTCATGTGATGGCCTCTTTCACACACGGCTCAGGGACTGGAAAGGAGATCATATTCAGGTTGGGGGGGCGGGGGGAGACCAGTGGGAACTGAGCAGCTCCACATCATTTTTTTAATTTTGCTTATTTTGCAGCTGGACACGGCCTGAACTGATAACTGTTAACGGCTATTGTAGCCAACTTATTAGTGTTTTCACAGCTTATAGGACGCGTGTCAAACTTAAGGCCCGGGGGCCAAATGTGGCCCTTGTTGACATCTTATCTGGCCTCCAAGATGATACGTTAAACTTACTTTTATCACTTGAATTTTTTCAGTAATCTTTGATTATGATGTGAAAAGTGAAGCAGGGAACATCAAATGAGACCAGTCAAACTCATTGAGGAACCTGCAACCAAGAAAAGATGTTGGGTATCTACAGTAACTTGAGTTAGTGTTGATTCTGAAATTGGCCCTTAGACAAAAAAAAAAAAAAAAAAAAAAGGCCCAAAAAAGAAAAAGAAAAACGTTTTAATTTCAGCCCCCTTTTATAAATGAGTTTGACACCCCACTGGCATAGGATCACATAGTTCAACTTTTTGTTGACAGTTTGTGTTTACTGGTGTTTGTTGTGAGTGAATATTCACTCCTCTGTAAACAATCAAGTGATTGACACATATTTAACTCATGGTGTCATAAAATACAAGGTTTATACAGTTTGTTTGTTTGTTTGTTTGTTTATTAGTGATTTAAATAGTTTTTCCTCAGAAGAGCCTGGAATTATTTACAAAGTAAATCAAAGATAAAAAAAAAATAAATAAAAAAAACACTAGAGTGGAGGTTGCTACAGATGTGCAGTGAGTGACATGTGGTGAAGTCATCTGGCTGAAAGCAGGAAGCAAAGAGCCTCCAAAGACCACAGTTTTCCTGTAAGTGCACGTCATGGAGGGCTCTGTGTTCTCAGTGTTCAGCCTCTGATTTATCTGTAAAATTAGTCTTTTGAATTCGACTTTGAACTTTTATGTACAAAACAACTCTATAGAAGATGTCAGTTCAGTGTATGGCTCTAACTAATGAGTTTAAATAGTTGCTAAAAGAGCTGGCTGGCGAACCTGTACGTGTTTTAATTTGTTTTAGTGGATTCAGCCGCAGGAACGCAGACTGTCAGGTTTCAACATGCAGCTTAAAGTAACAAATTATGTAAAAAAAAATACAGGCTTGCTGTTTCTTAATGTTAATGGACTGTACTTATAGCACCTTTCTATGTTATCAAGACACTCAAAGTGCTTTACACTGCAATCTGTGTCCTTATTTACCCATTCATACAGCACTCTACTACATCTACAAAGCTAATTCAACAAATCACTCTAAGGCGACTAATCAGTGCTTTTTAAAATCCCATTCACACCGATGGGACACACATCAGAGGCAATGAGGGGTTCAGTGCCTTGCCCAGGGACACTTCGACATGTGACTGCTGGTGGATTTGAACCCCCAACTCTTGCATTGGAGGATGCCTGCTCTAACCACTCAGCCACAGCCACTCCAAACTGATCAGTGTGTGACTTAACCAAACCTATAACCTCTGAGCTCTGCATGTCTCACATCTGTCACCTTGCATCCATCTTTCTACAGATTCCTCGCCCTCCTCAAATTTTTTAATACATTATTTTTACACTTCTCTTTTGGATTAAACTTAATAATTAATGCCTCATTGTGGCAGATTTTGTATATGTCTACATTCTCAATCAGCTCTGCTCTTTTGTCACCCGTTAATCTCTTCTCCTTCCTGATCATCTGTCTTAGAAGTCCTCTGTGCCGTTTTAACTATTTACAATCCCCACACACGTTTTACTGATTTTACTATTCCACACCTCCTGAAATAAACTAAATTAATCTTTTGAAATAATTATTAAATACTACTGAACAATTTTTATAGTGCAAACTTGAATGCTTCGTCTCTGAGACAGAACAAAATTATTTGTGTCTTTTATCCACTTTGTTTTCTCACTTTTGGAGCCATCGGTCTCTTCTCACCATCTGGAGCTGCCTCACCACCCTCCTGTTCATCTCTCACTCTTTCCCTTTGTCTACCTGTTTTCAGTCTCGGCGAGTCTAGGCCAATCTGAGGACGTCTGCGCTCAGGAAAAAAGATGATGTCATCTCTTTCAGCGCCGGCGGGCAGAACTGGCACTGTGGCACTACAGATACTGAGCTTTACAGGATGCTGCCTTATTTTAAGACGAACTGCTTCGATTACACAGTGGGAGCCACTGAGCATCAGTGTTTTTAATCATAGCTCTAATCCCCAGCACTGTATAATGAACCCATAATATAAGTGAGATTGTTGGGTTGAAACTAACATTTATTAGAATGAAAACAAACGAGGCAGTTGATAAAGATTTAATCTTGTAGGACTAAGAGGAAACAAAACATGATTACTTGTTTTCTGAGCATTCAGTTCTTTTTTACTAATAAAATAACAGACATTGTATGTTTTGTGTTGAGAAAGGAAGAAACAGAGTTATATTAATCTCACTTGTAACAGGAGAAAAAACAAAAGTCTCTTGACTGGATGTGGAGAAACGCTTGTTTCCCTGTAGTGTAACATATTAAAAATGGCTGATGAAATAAAATTTATTCAAATGGTAAAAACGACAATTTGTTTTCCTCAACCACCTTACACTTGACTATGACGGACGACTTTATTTCAAAGCGGCACGTCTCTGTTTCCAGCTCTCAAACTTTGAAAGCTTTGGAAAAATGAGACGTCACGATGGACTTACACAGATTACCGTGCACGTTCCTGCGAGTTAAAGAAGATGAAATGCAGGAAGAAGATCTGAAAGTGTAACGCTGAAGAACAAAGCACTTGGACTTGAATCATCGCCGGCTTGTGTTCTGGTCAAGGACGGTGTGAAAGACGCGCGTGCACGTAAACACGCTCGCGCCGTCTGATGTCTGGTGTAAGACCTGACGGCAGAATTAAAACCAGTGGGTCATGGATGGGCAAATACACACACACACACACACACACTTTCACGCAACACCACAACTACTTTATGGTTACTAGAGCTGGTTTCCATGACAACAGACAGGGAGGGAGAGAGAGGCATGGAAAGAAAGCAAGGTGGCATTCCACCTCCCTTTATATCAGAGTATTGAGTCACATCTGAGAGTGATGTTTGAACGAATGCAGGAGGGGAAGAAATAAAGATGGGAGGGGGGCTGGAGTGCAGTAATGAGAGGTGTAGTGCAAGAGGAGAAAACAAAGAGAGGGAGGCAAATAACACAAAGAACTGTGGAAAAGAGAATCAGTGGCAGAGAAAGAACTGAAAGTACAGAAGAGACAAAGATCCAGATGGAAGTAAAAGACCCAGACAAAAATACTGATGGAGAGATAAACAACAGAATAAAACACTGAAAAAGTGGAAAACGTGTTTGTGACCTAATCTGCTTTTGTTTCCGTGTTTTGAAACATGAGACTGCTCTAACTTTTGAGGACAAGTTCTGATTTGAGTATTAACCCAAACACCCACAGATACGTCCTAACAGACAGAAACAAGTGAAAAAGCCACGCTGTGCCTTCATAAACAACAGAGTAAACACTCTGAGATCATGGCTGCAAAAATAATAACCCAAGAGTCAAGGTGAAAACCCCCCAAACCCCTTCAGACCTTCTTAGAATCTCCAAAGAAAACATCTAAAAATAATTTGGTACTACTTTCCATTAAAGTAGTACTGCAGTATCTGACAGAGGTGTCTGAGCAGAGGATGAGGAAACTGCTCCAGATCCTGAACATCACGTCACACCTCCTGCTTGACACGCTGGACTCTTACTGCAGCACCTTCAGTCGTAGACCGAGACCATCGAGGTGCTCCACAGAACGACACAGCAAGTCCTTTATATTAAACTTTTCAACTCCTCCTCCTTTCTACACATAGGGCAGTAAAATTAATCATGCACTACAATAAATTAATGTTTCTGTCTGCACCTGACCTGGTTTGAACCGTAACTGTTGGTATTTTACGTTCTCTGTTGTTTTTTATATTCTCTTAGTTTTAAATCTTGTGTAATTCCTTGAGTATGTTCCTTTGTACTGAAACTGTCACGACAATTTCCCATGGGATCAATATCTTATCTTATCTTATTAAGGGTACCCTTTCAATTTACAACTACATAGGTAATAATGCAGTAATTAATTAGGCTTCAAGGACTAAAACATAATAAGCAGTCGTGACAAATAAGTGAAAAAGGACTATACTGACTAAGTTCTTGCTAAATGGTGAGCAAATATTTATCTTTACTTGCTTCTTCCTTTCCAGGTCATGGGGGTCACTGGTGCCCATATTCAGTGGTCACTGTGTGAGAGGAAGGGGACACCCTGGACAGGTCTCCACTCCATCACAGGGACAACAAACAACCATTCACTTTCTCACCTCTGGACAATTTGGAGTTACCGATCAGCCTAACATGCATATTTTTGGACTGAGAAAACCGGAGTACCCAGAGAAAACCCACGCATGCAGGAGAGAACATGCAAACTCCACCCAGAAAGGCCCATAGGCAGGATTTGATCTGGCGACCATTTCGTTGAGAGGCAACAGCTCTACCATCTGAGCCAACGTGCCGCCCAGTATCATTTACGATTTAGATTAAAATATCAAACATATACCAGTAAGTCACCTGCATGTAAGCTTTTCGTACATACAAAGTTTGTTTTGGCATCTAAGTTTATTGAGCTATAAAAGTAAGTTGCTCAATTAGCAATAAATAAAATACATTTAGCAGAATGAAAAGCCTATTTTATCGTATGAACAGTGTTTGAACCCATTTTCTAAATGATTATTGATGCTCAATAGTGTTTACAAACTCACAAATAACTCATTTATTATACCAGATTAATAAATTATTTATAAAGGTACCCTTATTGTAAAGTTGTACTAATAATAACTGTAATAAGTTTGAGCTTAAAATGACTTGAAATTGTCAGAAGTGGTTACACCATGAGGAAGTTTAAATTAATTTTAAAGGAGAGAGAATCATGTGACTACTTTTAATAATGTTGCTAATTGATTTTAGCTCATGTTTTGTTTGTTCTTTTATTTTATCTGCTGAATTCCAGTTGTATTATATTTGTTGTATGTTTTGCTGCTTTCTTGTCTTGAAAAGATTTTTAATCTCAGTGGCACGTTAACCTGGGGACATAAAGAGTAACTGTAGTGATTTAAACTTACCAGTGATGCAGACTTTATGGTGGCGAAGCGGCCCTGGTTTTTGTAGTTTTGTGCCTGGCTGCCTCGGTCAGAGGAGGACGGTCTTAGTTCTGGTCGGTGGTCTCTGTGAATCCCATCATCCCAGTTATACTGATGGTCCTGAGTAAAACAGAAAATGAAATAATAAACTATTCCAGTCACCTTTTCCAAAACAATTGATATAACAAAAAAATGGGAAAAACTTTCCTATTGAAGAATTTGTTACACATTTTAGTATACTTCACCACAATTATGATTTCATGAATACAAAAAAAACTTCCCATTGACTTAAATTCCCACTTCAGAAATTCTTTTTTTTTTTTTTTTTTTTGTTGTTTGCCATTTTAGATGGCCTCCCTTCTAACCTTACAGCCATACTCTTCACACCATTATTAT
>JARVGS010001792.1:6228262-6240178 GCA_031762315.1 Hypsolebias antenori | reverse complement strand
CCCCCCCCCCCCCCCCCCCCCCCCCCCCCCCCCCCCCCCCCCCCCCCCCCCCCCCCCCCCCCCCCCCCCCCCAGAGGAGCCATGGAAATGGTATAATCTGCTAAGCTTCTTTGAGAGTTTTAAGACTCTGCTATGCTGTGATAGCAGCTCAGATTTTGGAATATGTTTCCATAAACGAGTATGCAACAACTTTTGTGCATGTGACAACCAGTCCAGATGTTTCAGAGATGATTTCATTCACCATCAAAAATGCCAAAGGGGTGTGAGTGAAAATCTTGGAGGGTAACTCGACAGTTTTACTTGTGGAAAAACTAGACAGGATCAAATGTAATGGTGTACATTGTTTTAGTGCTGAATCCATATCCTTTGCAGATATTAAACGTGCACTATTAAGCAACTAATTTACCGTTTTGTCATAAAAACAGAGAGTTTAAGACATGTGTAATGGGGAAACAAAGACACCAGTAATAAAGCAGTGGGTTGAAAACTAACAATATGAGTAAAGGAAAGTGTTTCTTTACAAACTTTAGGAATAATGACTTCCATGTAGCAAATTTTTATCAAACAGGAAAAAAAATAAAGGATAAATTTACCTTTACTTTTAAATGTAATTTCTGATTTACCTCGTATATTAGAATATACAGTATTTACTTGCAAACAGAGTACAGTATATAGTCCACATAAACTACCATGAAATGTTTGCATTCAAATTAACTTGGCCTATATTTGCAATAATCTTGATAACTCACATAGAACAACCATAACCAAAATGTGAGGAAAGAAGCTAGAGCATGTCTAGAAATTTGTCATTAAAATTCAAATATTTGGGTTTAAATATTTTTCAATTTACATTGGTAATCTCAAAATGATCAATTCTGTTTTGAATTACGTGTCTTGGTTTGAACATACTGACCAATAAGGTGTTCCGACAAAGGAGTTGGCAGGTGAGGCAATGGAGGCAGAGCCGAAATCAGCCAGTTTGACTAGACCCAGCTCAGTTAGCAGGATGTTACCAGCTTTCACATCTCTGGGTAGAAAGAGGGTAATAAGGAGAGCAAAGCATGTTAGGACAAAAAGCACCAAAAAGGAGAAATAAATGATGGATAACTTCATGTGTTATGCCAGATAGTTGTACTTGATTTAAGAGCTGGATTGCAAAATATGAAAAATGAATCCAATGCGTCACATATCTTCAGATGAATATGTTCATTTAAAGATCTGTGACACATGTCCATTGTGTGTTTTCACAAATGTACACACTGTGTACAATCCACATCCAGATTCTCAGTCATCCAGTATATGACAGCTGTAAGTGGCAAAATAAAAGGCAAGAATAACATTCATTTTAACAATTCTGTCATTTTAAAGTTACAGCAATCAAAAGAACCCACGGGTAATCTTCCTGGCTTAAAACACAACAATGACAGTGGAGGATTATTATAACCTGCCAAGACATTTGAGAAAGTTTACAGACAAGTTTTACAGCTAGATAACTGAGCTCTCCAATAAAAGGACAAATAGGAGTGTCAACTAATCCTATCACATTCTTTGAATAAATCACCACCTGTTCCTGACGGGAATATTTGACGCAAGAAAGGGAACAGACTCACCTGTGGATCATATTATGGGAATGTAAGTAAGCCAATCCTAGCAAGGCACCGTGGGTAATGGCAGCAATTTCCATTTCTTGGAGTGGTTTCTTATGAACTAGAGGGAAAATGGATGCAGTAAAAATGAGTTTCAGCTCCTACAGTAATACATTTAAAGACACCATCAAAGTGTAGCTGCAGAACTGATGCTTGATTTTGGACCAAGAATTCACAGTTTTAAAAGCAGTTCTTTATCTGTGATTAAAAACAACATGTGTGTCTGTACTCTGTGTAATCTTAGAGCCGTTACAACTTTGTAGTAGGATCATTAGAACATTGGATGAGAAATTATATACTGTATAGGTTAAAGTTCCTAAAACATAGGTCAGGGTCAACTGTCAGCATACACTTCATCAGTCATGAGTCTGCACATACGTCCTTTAAATGGCACACTGGCTTCAGTTCTGATATGGTTAAACCATTTAAGAAACAAGTGCATCAAATTTCAAAACTATAAACACAGTTCAGAGTGACTAGATTTAATTGTCTTTGTCTTATCTCGTTTTAATTTTAGTAAGAGTTTTATGTTGCCCTTGTGTTTATGAAAACACACTGGAATCAGATTAAATACAGATTTCTTCAAAAAAGATGAAGCTAATAACCACAGGAAATGACCAGAGAACATGAGGTTTGTTGAGGTTTTAAAAGAAAGTGGCAGCCTCTGTCTGATAGCAGCAGTTCCTCATGTTATATGATGGCCATGTTCATGGACAGCTGCTGAAATGCAGACGAAGCAAAAATAAATTAAACTGACTTTGTTTTGCATGTCCAGTACATAGACTATGTTCGAAAAGTCTCTGCCAAAAAGTAAACTTCATAAGCTAATGAACTAATGAAACCATCTTTTAGAAGAAGGCCTTCTTCGTTACATAAAACCAGTTCTAGAAAAAAAAAAATCATACTGCAACACTATGGCTATTTTTTAAACACAGTTCATGCACATAAAATTCAAAGAGCTACCGGTATATAGAAGGAGCTTGATGCTCTTTACCCTACTGGTTCCGAAAAGTACCACCACCTACTGCTTGGGTTGGCTTTGACCCTAAAGAACTGTGAGCATCAAAAAGGTGCATTGAGCTCATCTGTTGTGTTCTTTCAGAGCCTAAATTAGTCTGCGCTGATCACGGGTTGCACTTAAAATAAAACAGCCACTAAGCAGTTATCTACCCTAACTTCTCGTTTCCACACCAGTTTAAACAGCTCAACATTACAGCCCTGACTGGAGCAGATCTGACTAAATCCTCTAACAAGTATTTCCAACAGTCTGTAACCTGTAGATGTGCATTCACAACACACAAAGGCAAAGTCAAATGTAATATGTTGCAGTCCTATAAGTTTCTTTTTTCATGTTTGAGACATATTCAAACCCAAACTCCGTTTGTTGTGCACAAAAACTGGGTGGAAATTGGGCTCTGATTAGCTGATGTAGAAATTACACATTTTAATTTCAATTTTGAAGACGACAAGAGACTGTCCATCAAAACTTGTATTTAAAATACCTCAAAAGTGACGAAGATCACGCATTAAGCTTCTGTATACTGTAATTAAAGTCAGACACTTTAGAGAATATACATAAAAAATCATGTTAAGAGGGAGTTTTATTATTATTATTATTATTGATAATTTTAGTCCTTTAACTTACTAAGAATTCAACTTTTACATTAGGTGTTAAGTTTAGCATTAAGACTTAAAACAAATGAAGCTGAAAAACGTACTCTTTTCTCAAATGTACACTTGTTACATGGTAAACGAAAACATTAGAGATACAAAATTACAAAAATGTAATTGTGTTTTGTTTTGAAAATTGTAAAATTACCAAAATTATACCATAAAATAATAAAGCAAAGAAAAACATTAATGTGTGCAGCATAGGCCTTAAGTGCTTTGTGATCTTGCCTGACTGGAGCATTTGCTGACAAAGTTAACACTTCAAAACTCACACAAACCAAAGGGAAGCAGCTCAGTAACACACCTGCGTGTTCCTACACACAATGAATAGACACAAAAATCTATCAAGTGATCAATAGAACCATTGAATAAAGTTGTGTGATCTACTTTGCTAGCTCTTTGCATTTTTTTACATTTTGGTTTTATGAAAACCTTTAAAGTTGTATCAGCCATGCTCTCGCTTTGACTCCACATTCGTTTTCTACTTGCAGAGGACAACTTGCATCAAATCCTCCTTTAAAATTGTGTTAAAATTATTTAAAACATAGATGCTTACCCTCTAGTAAATCTGATGCGGAGCCCAGACAGTACTCCATCACCAACTGAAAATGAAGCACAAACCAAATGACTTTAGACTCGAATGGGATGTGCTGCGTCATAAAGTACACTAAAGCCTAAAGCCAAGTTTGTGACCCAATCATAGTGAGTGGAAAAACACAAGCACAGGAAATAAGAAATAATAATAGAGAAAATGAAATGGAACTGCTGAAGAGGGCACATTATCCAGACCTAAAGAGAAGAGAACTAAGAGAGGATAAGGAGAAGGATTCACTGACCCAGGCAGTGTTGTCTTTCAAGTAGCAGCCTTTGTACTCAATTGTGTTTGGGTGTCGCAGCTGTCCCAAAAACTTGACTTCCTTAATGATGTCCTGCCACTTCTGCCAAAACAAATTCAGATACACAAAAGGTTAACAAACCACAACAACAGTTTCCTTTGTGTGGTCATAGCTGTGGCTTTAATCACAATGATGCATTCATGGTCAACATTCACCCAGTTAGTAAGTCTTTATGTTTTTAGTATTTGTCTTTACATAAAGAAATGTTTTAAGACACCGCGGCACCATAAATAAACTGACAGACTCGATTTTGGTCTGAGGAAGATATAAAATGTCAGAGAAGATCAAGTAAGCGGTGTCACTGGAAACAAACATCACTCACAGGTTTATAAAAAAGTGAGCACAAAACCACAAAAATGAGGGCTCAAGTTCAGCTGCAGTGTCAGCTGTTATCACATGCTTCATGAACTGGATTTGTGAGCACAGTTTTCAGCAGATTCTGTTCCAAGTTCTTGAATTACCGTATATTTCTGCCTCTGTGTGAAACTACTGTGAGATGGCAATGCTTTTTCTTTTAAAGCTACAGCTCTCAATCCAACATCACACATTTAGATATTGTCTGACAACAACCTTGATAAAGTCTCTTAAGAGCTTGAGCATTTTTTTTTTTGCAAAGTGCTGAGAGGAACCAAGCTGAACACTGAACTGTGATGATGAGTTCACAGGTCATCAATATGCATTTGTGCCAGAGTGTGAGATTTATTTCTTACTTCAGTAGTCTGTTTGCCATTAAAGGACATCTTTTTGATGGCCACCACCTCGTTGGAATAGGAGTTACGTGCCTGAAAAGAAAAATAAAATGCATTGCATTTGACTGATGGCTGAAAAGTTAAGAAAAAGTTCAGCAAAGACACGTGAGTAATCCTCTTACAATATATATAAAAAAATCTTTTTCATTGTAGCTGGATCAGTTGAATCTAAAAACACTAAATTATGACTAAAATAAACATTTAAAAATGTCAAAAAAGCGTTCAATACAGAAATTTCATTTAAAATATTTAAAAATGTATTATTTTAGGTAATACCACATCTTGAGTGCATTGAGAAAATAATGCCAAAGATTAAGTAGGATTTGTTTTAAAATGTTAATCAAGAATTACTGGCATCACATACATTATCAATTTGTAGAGAAGCAGAAATAAAGAAATATAATAGACAGTTTGATAGGTTTACAAAAATGATTAAAAAGTCAATATTTCTTTCAACAAACTATAAGCTGCTTAGTGCAGAGACTTGTTGCGTGTAAATCTGTTGCATTTAAAACGTGACAATAAATGCACAAAAGGCCTCAACCACAACATTTTAATGCAGACTGTCTCATTTGAATTTAAACAAATCTCTACCTGATAATGCCATTCAACATAGTAAACGTGAGTAACATAAGGGTATGTACTACATGGTTTATCTGTAACTACTGTAGTGTCAGATCTGTCAGTCCGCAGCCACGTGCACGTGTAAAAACAATGTTAACCTTGAAAGCATTCTGCCTCTGGGACTCAGCCTAAACCCTTATCCCAGTTTTATCTCAATAACAAATGGGAACTTTGTGCTGAAATTATAATGGAATTGCAGTAATATCAGTTTATTCTCACTTGACTATATTTTAGATAAATGTGACTCCCTGATTAAAACTAAAGCATTAAAGCATTAAAGCATCAGCTGGCCTAACAGTCAGCAGGGGATTCTTTCATGTTCTTTTCAATGACCATGTTCATATTTGATCCTTAAAGACAAATGAATTATCCCTCTATGTACATGTACAATAATACTCAAGATGTGTATACTTTTACTTTGGAAGTTGTGGGAACTTTTCCTTTCCATTAACATAAAGAAAATAAAATACTAGTAGCATAATAGTAGCACCGCAAGTTTTTACCACAGACACACTCTTGTATTTTTCAGTGGAAATGCTAGATGCAAACTGTACATGTGGTTTGTCAGGGTGGGCAAATAAATAAACAAAAAAACAAACAAACATGTATGTCTTTGCCGTTTCTAGGAGCAGATAAGATACTGTGCAGAAAGCTCAAAACTCCCTGGCTTTTGGTAGAGGAGCCAAGTTTGAAGTGAAGTGGAACCGCTCAAATGGAAGAGTAAGAAGACACTTTTTTTTAAATATATTAAATTACAAAAGTGTTTTAGTTTGTTATTGCCACATAACATAAATCATCGTCATATCAGTAGAATCAGCAGCAATAATAGACTGTATCAAGTGCTTCCAAAAAGCTTTGAAGAGATGAATAATTATACTCTGAAAGTGTGTCAGTGAACGCAGTATCTGCATCAGGGCAGGATTTAGATCAACAGTGAAGCCTGTTAGCCTGACGGACGTGGGCACCAGGGCTACTAGTGACGCATTGGGGTTGTGAGTGTGAGTGTGTGTGTATATGTGTGACTGACACGGGATTGAAGGTGATAGAAGCTAAGGCTTTTCTTCACTGCCAGGGCTTTACCATTGACTTGTCTGACTTTCTATACAAGAGAACAGCTGTTTTACAAGGCAGGGAGGAGCCTTTTATCCCAAGCACTACATTTGTGGGTGGGAAAGGAGAAGAAATTTAAGAAAAGGTAGAGGGGTGCAACTTTTTTATAAAATCTCCTTCATGCAGCTTTAGAATCAAATACTTGATAAGTAATTGGTGATGAGATTAAAATAAAAGGCTTTAGAGACCATGATCAAAGGGAGTCTTTGAACGTAGAACATGCATACATTAATAAACATTTGATTATGTACGGCAACTTGGTGATACATATTAAATACTGTATCGAACCTCATTCAGATTTTGTTCAATTCAACATATACAGGTTTGTAGAGCACATTTTCAAATACTTAGCATGACATGATGCCATTAAAAAGTACATGAAATTACAAAACGGCACTCACAAAGTAGACAGCCCCAAAGCTGCCATGCCCGATTTCGTGCAGGTCACAGAAGACATCCTCCGGGTCATCTTTGAAAAAGAGGTTGGCCAGCTCAGGGTCCTTCGGCACCCCTTTCCGTGTGGATGACGGCATTTTGGGCTGGACATGAGCTAGGCGCCAGGGACCACACTCACATGCACACTACCACTGATGCTACCGCCACCAGATGTCCACGACGGCCCCGTCATTGGCCAGCTAGACCTGGGGAAACAATTAGGTCAAAATTAGCAACTTATTTTATTATTTCACACTGTCATTTGTTTCATTTCAGTCAGACATTTAATTACAGTAATAAACACACAAACATTGTGTCCAGTTTGGTCTCACAGTCTCACCATAAAAGATCCTTGTGTGAATTTATACCAAAAACTTTTTATTTGTTCAACACTTTGTGCTTGTTTTGATTTTTCTGAGTTGTTGACAGTTGGTAGGTGATGATAGTGGGCAGTAAGAGTCACTCATGACAATGATGTTTATCATCTATATCTCGGTCATACATACGTACATGCACACAAACAAATATGCACGCATGCTTGACAGCTGAAGTCGTCATGAAATGCATAACTTCCACGCGTGCCCACAGTGTAACGGTTGTGCATGCATTCACATACGCTACAACAGAATGTTGCAGCCAGGCCATCAAGCATACGCATCATGGACACGCTGCTCCAGTTAGCTTCACTGCACATGCAACACACACATGCTCACAGTCACACGCCATCCTTCTGATTCAAGTCTCTCTCTTGCTTTTTCTGTCTACCATGAAATCTCTACGCACATCAGCCAGATGCAGCAAGTAAATCTGGCTCCAAAGGCTGGCCCCACACAGAGGAAGCCTACAAGACACACAGGACAAGACACTAAGCATCAGCATCACAGTAATCCTCTACTCTTAAAGGGCACTAAGCAATCACATCAACTACACAAATATCAGTCTTAAAGGCAAAGATTTTTGCTGTCTGTTCAACGGTGCAAGATACACAAGATGCACATTTTTAACAGCTATTATTGTTTATTTCATTTTAATAAAGCTTTGTAGTGATGGTGGTTTTGTGCATAAATACATGTTTTAATGAAAATGTATGCCTTATCAAATGTTATCTGTCCAATCCAGTTGACATTTGTTTCAAAAGCGGCAGCTTTTCAAATATTGTTAAGTATTTATAACTCTCAAAAGCTGAGCAATCTGTGCGCATAACGGTTTTAAAATTGCCTAAAGTGTGAGTTTTTACAATCAAGTCAATTAGTCCTTCTTGTGCACTCAGGCCTAAACTTAAATTATTTAAAGACCAACTTTTAAAAAATGTAGTAGGAATACAAAACCTTTGAGCCAAATATCGATTGACATTCAATTTACTAACCAACTCTTTTGATTATTTTAGCCATTTATTTTTTATTATGTGATTTTACGGTTGTGTTTAGCAGGCAGGGTGCCCTCCTTGGATAATGGTAGGGTAGAACAGAACTGCGCTCCGTGTGGAAAGGATGGGGGTGTGACAACTGATAAATAAACTATGCACTGTAAATCAGTGTAGTTTAAGCAGACCAGGAGCCTTTTAATTCCAACACTGTTTATAGTTTCTTGATGAACGTAGAGTTTCTGTGTAAATCAGGCTCTTATGAAATCTTTAAAAATATTTTCCAAGATTGATTTGTTTTAGTATTGAGGGTTGTAAATTGTCCAACAGAGTTATGTTGTTTTCTGTTTTTAAAATTGATTAAACACAGAAACACTCACAGAAAAATTAATTTTCCTACAGTTTGGACAAAACAGCATCTAAGCTAGCCTGTATAAATAAAGGTTGAATGAATGAATAAATAAAAACACAATCCTATACAGATTTGCATGTGATGTTTTTTCTTTTTGTCTGTGTTAAACTGTGTATATTGGGTTTATTTTACTTTTAATTGGTTTTATAATGTGTGTCTTAGTATTGACCAACCATATGAAACAGTGTGTTCCTGTGTGTTTCTCTGTATTTGTCTGTGTCCTCTGATTGCATCAGCCCATCTTTCATCTCTCTTTCTTGAGATCTCAGCTCAGCCTCTTTCTCAACTTTTCCTATCAGATAGGACACACACCACAAACAGAAACACTGCAGTTCTTACTAGAAAACAAAACACGAGTGTAAAGATTACAAATTACACAACAAAAGCAACTGGGAAAAAAAAAACAAAAAACAAAGTTAAAGTAAAAGAAATAGAGGAAAGAAAAAGTCTGACAAAGATCTAAAAGCCTGAGTCTCCTTCCTCTCATGTGATAACTACAAGCAGCACACCTACTGCTCACGTTCCTTTCCACTCCTCCACATCTAATTTTCTGGTAATTTGTGTGAAGTGATGCAACTTGGCAACAACAGGCTGTAACACGAGAGGCTTGGCAAACGCGTTATTGGTCTAGAAAAGTACAGTGTTTTGATAATTTGCTGTGCGAGTAATGTAGATCTATGAAAGGCATTGTTCTTAGAGAGCTGATTAGGCAAACGGTTTAGACAGATTAAATGCTTTGTGTTTGTGTGAGCACATAACAATCCAGATAGTACAGACATACTTTAGTGGCTATGAGCAGGAACAGTGTTCTTTTTGCATGGTCGGACAGTGAACTACCGGTATATAGTACATAAAGAAAATACGTACAGAGGATATTATACTGGTTGTGACGATACAGTCGGGTTATGTCCACTTGTGTTTAAAACAACACTGCCCATCTTTGCTTTTCTATGGCTGTTGACTGGTTTTTTAAAGGAATTTAAAACAACTCAGTCTCTCCAAATTTGAACAATCAAGGAAGCTTCATGTTTTCTACAAACACATAAAAGCAACTGACTGCTAGATTTCACATCAATCAACAATAACGCAGTTCTTTATGCGAGTAAATCAGATAAATTAAACTCCCGTAAATAGTGGTTGTTAACTAACTTACACAGAATAGCATCCATGTGTTAAATGTGGGTCAAAGTTCAATATGCTCACAAAAGATAGCAGAAACTCACCCATCCACCCTCAGGCCCCCATGTGGTACTGATGTGCCAGCATGTTTTCACAAAACCAACTCCATCGCTCAAACTGGACATTTTGTCTCGTGTTGACCACTTATAAACAAATAACCAAACCAACAAGCAAAAAGTTTTTTTTTGTTTGGTTTTTTTATGAATCTGTTGTATGCACTCAAAACATTTTATCATCTGTCTAACACCTAATATTTTTCAGCCTGAATCACACACTGTGAATTATGGTTGAGCTTTTTGTACAAGGTTAAAACCCAAAATTTATCCAAAACATCCATTTCAGTTTAAAAAGTGCCTTATATGTAAGTTCATAAATCTGTAAACATTTGCACAATTAGTAAGACATTAACAGACATTAAACAGGAAATGGGAACAATCTGATAACAGGGTGCATTTAAATTTTTAGATATCCGTTTGCATAAAAACTCACTCTGAACCCCACTTTTTCCTTTAAGTTGCTTGATTTAATCAGTTTTTAGTTCTTTCTGCAATAGTTTTAACATATTACTTTTCTAAAAGAAAAGTGATAAGAAAATGTTTTCACATCCTCGTTCATTCAATTCATGCTTCTAAGTTGTGCCTGCAAACGTATATGCGTCTATACAGTATTAATGAACATGAAAGCATATGTATTAATGTTTTAACGTTTATACATACAGTGTAGGAAAAAAAATTGCACAAACACATCAGACGGAGAACACACCAGTGTCCATGTGTGGGTCAGTTTGTGTGCGTCAGATTGAGTGTGTATGTATAACCAGGGGGTTTATCAGCTTAAACCTACCCCCTCCCAGCTTTACAAACAAGCAGGAATTAGACAGACTGTGAGAATTCTTACTGGGATTCAGATCAGCAGCCCAAATCAGAAAAAAGGACCCATGTTGCTAAAGTGTACGCGGATAATGTGAGTAAGAGAGAAAGAACAATAATTACGTAATAATCGGGTTTCCTGAAGTTGCACGATGACATTACAATGAGCAGGCTTTGAGGCTGTGTGTTTTGTGCGAATGTATTTGTAGGACTGAACAAGATCACACACACTCGTGATAAATATATAAAACAGCTGCTTCTTAATTCAGTCTAATAAATATACATTACAAGTGCCTGCAGATAGTGCCTTTCATCTCACACAGTATCAGAGAGCAAAGTACGCACGTGTGTATAACATGCGCTGACGTATGATTGTGTATGCGTCCTGCATGAATAAATGGGTCAACCTTGTTACTCTATGAATAATATAAAAGCTTAGTCAAAGCATAATGCCAGCCTGCCAATGAACAGGCAATCTAAACACAGCAGTCGTGAGACTTTTGTTATTAACGGGGATTCTGAGTTTCTATGACTCATGTTTCGAACCGGCACACTTCCTATGTACATGTGTGCACACTCACGCTGCCTCACTGGCACAGTTGTTTGATTCAAATGTCAGCACTCCACACAGAGCGACGCTGAATTCAGCTGAACTGTTCAGGATGACCCCTCCCTGGGCTGCCACCTTACCGTGGTGGAGGGGTTTGAGTGTCCCAATGATCCTAGGAGCTATGCTGTCAGGGGCTTCATGCCCCTAGTAGGGTCACCCAAGGCAGACAGGTCCTAGGTGAGGGACCTGACAAAGTGCAGCTCAAAGACCCCTATGATGAATAAAATAAATGGAGTCGATGTTCCCTCGCCCGGACGCGGGTCACCGGGGCCCCACTCTGGAGCCAGGCCCGGAGGTGGGGCACGCTGGCGAGCGCCTGGTGGCCGGGCTTTTACCCATGGAGCCCGGCCGG
>JARVGS010001792.1:6170665-6195700 GCA_031762315.1 Hypsolebias antenori | reverse complement strand
CCCCCCCCCCCCCTCCCTCCCCACTCCTCCTGTTTTTCTTTGACTCCATCTTTATAGAGCGGCCGTATAACCTCCACCTCTCTTTGTCTCTCCCTCCATCTCTGAATCTATCCGTACCTGTGTCATGGCCCCCTCATTATGTCTTCTCCAGCTCTGTGCTCCCCTCCCTCCATCCCTCTCTCCTCTCCTCTCCTCTCCAGAGAAGCCATTAGGTACAGCTGTAAGGCTATCACTCTTCCTGCTCTCTTCCTATCTTTTCTGCTGTAGTCTCAGGGCAATAAGTCCCTCCTCTTCTCTTTTATTTTCCTCCTCAGTCTCTCCATCTCTCTTCCTGTCTTTTCTTTTTTTGGCTCTCTCTTCTCTTCATCCCCCCCTGACTTCACATCCTCTAACAATCTCCTGCTTCCATCCTCTTCATCATCATTTCACCACTCCTATAACTACCCCCACCGTTCCAACAGTCCCACCATATTTCAGCGATGTCCTCTTCTATAGCCGTCGTCCTATGCTGTATACACGCCACCGTGTACAGCTCTATAGGTGCTAATGGAGAGGCCTGTCTGCTCACACACACTTAGAAAGTCCCTTTACATTCTTCGCAGCAACCAACAATATTTAAATTAAAGATCTACGATTTCTTACAGGAAAGCGTGTCCCCTGCCGCCTCCCGTGCCAGAGTTTAAACTCGAATCTTGCTATCATGAGAAAGGACAGACTAACTGCTGTTTTGGTCAAAGCTTGTAAATGAGCTTATGTGCCATCTTGTGCTAGTCTTTTAGCTACGACTTGGTCTGTTGCCTTCATAGATCTTCTCCTACATGTCACTTCGAAAGTGCGCTACAGCGTTTGCTCTCAAGACATCATTACCTGCAGCGTCTCCTCAGTGCGGACCGAATTTGGCAAAAGGACATTCTCTTACTAGACTCCTGTAACACCTTGCAAAAATATCTGAAGCGGTTGACTTTGACCTCTCTAAGGGATTTTAAACCACTAAGTTCATGGCAAAAACCAACGCAGACATGTTCCTGTTTTTAGTATTTTACATAACTTTTTAATGTAGCCTGTTTTTGTATCATTTATTTTATTTACTTTTCATTTTGTATGCGTTTATATGATTGCCTGTTGTTGTCTGTACCTCATCTGTGTTCTTTGTTTAAATCAGGTCTCGCTTGTAAATGAGTCCTTGTGACTCAATGCGACTGACCGGTACGAATAAGGTGGAATGAATAAGTTGTGGCGGCGATCTAAATTTGGATTGAGTCTAAATTGTAATACCCAATGATTACATTGTAGAGTTTCACTAAAATCCATTCAGTGGTTTAGGAGATATTTTGCTAACAAATCAACATTGTTGACTAACAGTTATAGCCAGTATCTTAAGCAAAGACGTCGTGAATAGAGTTTAGAGTACCTAACAATGTTCAGTCAGGTCATCTGGACGGATTCTTCTTTGTTCAAAAGTTTTGTCTTTTATCCAAAAGACTTCTTCAGTGTGAGACCCTGCAGCAAATTCAGCCTTATAAATAGCACCTTATTCTAGTGGATCTACCAGTTTGCTGCCGATAGACAGAACTAGATATTCACATGTTAAAAGAAGATCATCACAGTGACAATGGATGACCATGGATGACCAATGACCATCACAATCACATAACAATTGGTCGTTAGCGCTCTGACGAGGTACAGCCAATCATTATTCCCAAAAAGTTTACATAAAATTATAAACAGACAGAACTTACTGCAAATATGTAATGATAAAACTTATAAGACAAATATTGTATCATGTTTGCATCATGTGCTAGGGATGACTCTCAGTTACTCCCATACAAAATTTAGTTTCAAATTTTGTGAAATTGGTGGAGTTATTGTCATTTTTGTGTGTTTTTAAGGTCCATTTTCTGTAGTAACCACCTTGAATCAGGTCCAGAAGTGAATAAGCTGTAGATGTAGATTATTTTCTGAAAGTTTCATGAGAATCTGTCTAGAGGTTCAAGAGATAGGCAAAAACATAATTGTCTGCCTTTGCTTTTCAGCCATGGCTGATAATTTGTTTCAAGGTTTTCCTTTAAAGTTTACATTATTTATTATTACATAACTTAAACATATCTCGTCTGGATGGAAGTCAGTTAATAGGGACTATACACAGGAAAATAATGTTGATGATTGCTTTTTGTGGCGTATAAAAGTGTTTATTTTTCAGCAGCTACCACAACATATGGATTATTAACAGAAGGATTATGGCAAATTAACCAATGTAGAGGCAACAAATACAAGCAAACTCTGCTTTTAACCAAACGTGTTGGTTAAGTGTTGAAGATGAAATGCAGCAGTAGACTGAACAAAGATGCACAAACTAATAACTTTTGTCCCACATCACGGAGTGAAGTGGGGAAATTGGAAATACCCTGTCAGTCCATCTGTCTGTGCATGTGCACATCTCGTGAGCTGGATAACTTGAAGAATTCAAAAGGTTCCTATCGAAAATTGGGTTGCCCTGTCAAAATCTAAACCAGTCAACCCAATCATTTAGGAAACAATGCCGTCTAGTTTTTATGTTCCTAAAAAGTACAGTTTCCACAAATTATGGGGTGGCCGAAGATTAATTTATGGTGGCCAAGGCCACCAATGGCCAGTTGGCCACCCACTGGCTCTGTCATTGCACCTGGTGGTGGATAAAATTGCTCCTTCCACTCGCCAGGATCCGTCACTCTTCACTGCTTTGGACAAGCAAAATAAAAACCTACCTCTAGTCTTGTACTCGGTGTAACTCCTACACACTTTAATATCTTGCAGCAAAAACATTTAGGTTCACTTGCATTCCAGGTTCAGATCCAGTCCGAAAATCTCATCTCAAAAGCTACATTCACTCAAACGCCTTGAAGTCGAGGAACATCGGCGCACCGCTTGTTACATTTAGTTTACCTAAAGCACCAAAAGTTGTTTGGATTGTGTCTCATCTTTGTGGCAGCAGAAATCTTCAACAGGTTGAAAGGTGAGGCGCAACAAAGGTGCATCGTTTTTACTGCTTTTAATTTACAGCTGCAGCTTTCAACACAAAGATGTTTTTCTAACAAACTCTATACTGTATACTGTCCAGATTAGTTCAGCACAGGAAGCATATTCAAGTTACTGTACGCTGTTCTGGTGGTTTACTTGCTCTGGAGAGGCCATATAATGAGGAATAAATCCAATTTTCTTGTGCACTTATTGTGTTAGAGGCAAACGTTCACAAATCAGTTGGAGCAGGAACAAAAACGCTACGATCCAAAGAGCACAACCTATTTTACCTTCCTTTGTCTTCCACATTAGGCTGCCTTTTCTACGCTCTGCACCTTCTGCTATCTTCATCGCCCCCAACTCTGCCCATCTTTGTACGCCATTAATCTCTCCTCCTTCCCTTCCTTTATTTCCTATACGCCTCTTCCTCCCCCTCAAAAGCAGGGGAGATGGGGGAGAGATATGGAGACAGAGAGAATGACCATTATCTAAGCCAGCATCTCCAATAATTCCACAGCAGCCCATTATCCACAATAGAGCCAAAATGGCCTTTGGTAATATGATGAAATCTGCCGTAAAAAAGTAGAAATGGGACTAAAAGCGTCAGAGTGTAGAAAAACCTCCATTCCTCAGCTGCTTTATCAAATTATTGCATTCTACTCATCTCTCCGTCTGCGGCCCTCCCTCCTACATTCGGTACATTACTGGATCTTTCTCTAAATTCTCCTCATTTCGCTGTGTTTGTCTGTTTCTCTCTGCTTGTTCGCAGATATTTTACTGATCACACAGCGTTTCATTCTTTAGTCTTACTCGTATTTCATCAACGCGCTGTTTCTTGAGTAGAGCGGGTTGGTGAGGCAGGGACCGGTTACTGGTTTCAAGGTCTACAGCAATGTTAATAAAAAGTCTTGGTATCAGAACCAATACATTTTTTCTGTCATACCGTTTCTACAGCTTTTAATGCATTTAATTTAAGACACTATCCATCCTTATCTTCTGCTTGTTCCGAAGTCGGGTCACAGGGGCAGCAGCTTGAGCAGGAAGGTCCAGACATCTTTTCACAGCCACCTCTTCCAGCTCTTCTAGGAGGACCCCAAGGCATTCCCAGGCCACCCGAGAGACGTAGTCTCTCCAGTGTGTTCTGGTCTTCAGGTCTCCTCCCAGTTGGACATACCCGAAGCACCTCCCTAGCCCATGCCTGAACCACCTCAACTAGCTCCTCTCGATGTGGAGGAGCAGCGGTTCTACTCTGAGTTTCTCCTGGATAACTGAACTTCTCACCCTATTTCTAAGGGAGAGTCCAGCTTCCCTGCAGAGGAAACTGATTTCAACCAAATGTATCCACAGTGTCGTTCTTTTGGTCATTACCCAGAGTTCATGACCATAGGTGAAGGTAGTAGGAACATAGACAGACTGGTATACAGAGAGCTTTACCTTACAGCTCACCTCCCTCTTCACCACAATGGACCGGCACAGAGTCCACAATACTGCGGTCGCTGCACAAATCTACCCACCTCTGTTCTTCCCTCACTCGTGAACAGAACAACAAGATACTTGAACGCCACTTGAGGCAGAACCTCACCCTCAACCTGAAGACAATAAGATACTTGAGAAAATCCTTTTATTCTTTTGCTCTGCACCTTCCTGGTCATGTAGAGCGCTTCCTCACCTACCTGTTGCCCCAAGTTGTGTATGGTAAATAAAGCAGAATACCCTGCACTTATACAGGCAGTCCTCGACTTACGAACGAGTTCCGGACCTAAGGACCATTCGTACCTCGATTTTGCCGTAACTCGGAGCGCCGGCCACATGGCGCCACAAGTCCGGATTTTCGGCCGTAACTCGAAACTGAAAGCACATGGCGAAGAACTAAGTCTGGATTTTGAACGTAACTCGAAACTGAAACCACATGGCAGCCGTAACGTCTTTTTAAACACGTTTTTTCAACGTAAAACAACAACAGCGTACTTAGAACGCCGTTTTAATGTGTTTCCAAGCAGTTAGCTAACAAAATACCCTAAAAAAAATCGAGAAAAAAAAAAAAAACATAAAATGCTGCATAAAAAAGACAACGTAAGGTGTGATGACGTCACCGGGGCGGCGCCGTAAGTCCGAGTTGCCGTAAGTCGATGGCGCCGTAAGTTGGGGACAACCTGTAATGTACTACATTTTACAAAAACTGGTATTCAAATAAGTAGCAAATTGCATGGAGTCATTCATCCAAATTTGACTGTATGAAGAAGACAGGACAAATGTGCAGTAAAAACAAAAGTGTGTATCTGTAAAGCATGGTGGTGGGTTTTTCATGGTCAGCATGGTGGTACAGATCTCTGTTTTTCATTTTGTAGCTCTAATGAGCTAGAGCCTCCCATTGCCGGTGGGTTATCTGTACACCTGTTGTGGCTATAGTCCATCATGAGCCTAATGTGCTATACCTCCTGCCAGTTTGTACTCTTAGTCTTTGTGAGGAAACTTACTCAGTGAATGCAAGCAAGCAAACTCATGCATGCACACTACATAAAAAGCCCCACTGAGACAAAAAACCAAAAAACAAAACTGCGTATTATCAAACAGTATTAGGTGAAGATCCAGCGGTTTGCTTTCTTCTTATTTGATTATTGCCTCTTAAACCCAACTGATTTTAATGACATGGCTCTCTCTCTCTCTCAAAAGCTTTATTGTTAGTCATTTTTTTAACCTGCTTTCAGCCAGGTCAAAGTTACTGAGGGAGTATAATATTATTACATCTGTAATCTGACAAGAAACAGGGTAGATCTTGGATAGGTCAGCCCTGTCCGTCACAAGATTTACACATAAATAAAAAAATTTGAAACTCACACTAATCCAAAATTCTCTGTTCACTATAGTTTGAAAGTGCTTGAACTGTAGGAAGAAAACAGGCTTTGTGGCAACTTCAAATATGTAGATTGTATCATCATCAGTGTACACCTTTAAGATTTTTTTTTAAATTTTATTTAAGGAAACCAAACCACAAGACTGTGATATAACCATGACTACATGTCACATTTGTCAATGAGAAATGGTTCTCTAACATTTGACCTGGTAAAATACAGGTCAAATAAAACAAATAAAATAAAAAAGGCATACAGGAGATTTTTTTCAGTAAAAGTTAAACGTGCTAATTTGCTTTGTGTTCGCTTTTGACAAGTAAAATTGCAGCAAAACAAAGTCAGGATTTTTGTGGTTCCATTTTTTTTAACTATGGGTACAATACATTAAATAAGTAAAGCTTAACTGATTTTTTTTTTTTTCCATTAGCACTACATGTATTCTTGAGCGGGTACATGCAACATAAAGCACAAGCTGCCTGTTGGCTTGATTTTTGCAAATTCTGTGCTCTTATAGCAGAACAGTTGTATTTACCATATCTACAATTTTATTAAACCCTTATTAAGCTACTCTAAAATTAAACTCAACAACTAATGTAAATTTCATAGTCGCTATTACGGAAATTGTCTTCAGGCATATACTTAGAGAGCTTGATGCTCGGAGGTCCTACCAGTTGTAGGCGCAGTTTCAAGCAAGGGGCAAAACACAAATCGATTGTTTATTTTGTGTTTGTTTACATTCTTCAAACCATAGAAATGGCTTCTACTCTAATTTCACCCATGGTGGACTATTATAACGACGAAGAAGAGCTTGACAGCGTAGATGACGACGACGATCGCAGTTTTCGTGGAAGAGACTCGGAAGAAGGTAACGTTGAAGTAATCCGCGAATACCTCGCTGCCCATCGGGCTCTGTGTACTTGCTGGAAAAGAAACGGAAATTCGCCGTTGTTGCTGAAATGTAGCGGTTTACGTTTGAAGGAAAATGTCATTTTAGAGCTATGTTGTTCTTCGATGTATAGTTTTTTTTTTTTTTTAATTCAGTGCGGAATATGTTTTCGTTAAAAAAAAAAAGAAAAGAATTATGCTCCGTTCCAAAGCTAGAGAACAGTTTCACATTCTGACACATGAAGGTAGCCTAGCTACATTGCTATAAGTTTACCGCCAGCGTTAACCCAATGTAAATAACCGTTTTTTTTTTTTTCCCCACTTGGAAGCGTTTCTTTTTGAAATACCACTTAGCAAAGTGTCTACGTAGCTTGTTTTGCAATTGATTATTTTTAAGGGTCTGTGGTGACAAAACCCATCTAAATTTAAGATTGAGGGCTAGCAATGGACACAACTAAGGTATACTTATTTTTAATTTAAATAAAATAATTTTGTAGTTTACGATAATTGTTTGAGCTGCCTCTCCTTTAAAAAAAACAAACAAACAAAAAAAAAAAAAACAATCGCGAACCAGGACCGGTATGGTAACGCACTTCTTTCTTCCTCAAACGGTGAGCACACCTTTAATTAGCCAGCTACGTAACGTTAGCTCGGAGCGTTGACAGGTTGTCCACTCCTCTGCCCTTTTCGCTCTCTTCAGTCAAACCGGACGGATAGCAGTGAAACGGGAAGAGAGGCGAGAAGAAATAAAGGCAATGGCAACACTACAAGGTCAGCTAGTTTCCTGACACCGACTTTCAGGCGAATAGCCGAAGTTCATTTGTTCTACTTCACGATGCTCCTGTCAACTGGAATTGGGTTGTCTTTTTTTAACAAACGACAAAAGCTAACTTTAGCTAGCACGTCAAGGCTAACTGAAAATGAAAGCTGCAATGTCAGCTTAACTGGGCCTTCTTTTTCCCGAGGTTTCTCTCAGGTTTCGAGGGGAACGCGGACAGATCTGAGTCAGTCGATGCTCCTAAACTTTATTTCCGTGTGTGTCACGTCGTTTAGCCTCGATGCAACATGCTAGCCTGGTTTTGACATAGTTGGCAGCTAATAAGCCGGTCTGATTAATCACACCATGCGGTAACATTCTCAGCCAGCAGCTGCATCATTGATCGTCTTGGTTTTCGTCGTTTTTATTAAAATTACCCAAACGCATTGCTTGATATGTGTACTTTTGCATAGATCAGCCTAACTTTTTTTTCTCGTATCAATCGGGAAATGTGTATTTCCCTTGATCTCCCTTTAACAAGCCAGAGGGCATCCCAAGAAGGATGTTCACCATTACCTCACTAGTGCCACGCACGTCCGATTAGCTGCATACAGGCCACTACTCGTGGAAAATCATATTAGAAAACATCTGCTTGTTAGCATAATAGCACCTGAAGTAAGTGTTTTATCAAATGGAAGTTGAAAAATGTATATTTGGTATGCTTTTTCCAGACACTGAAGATGCGAGCGAGACAGATCTTGCCAAACACGATGAGGATGATTACGTGGAAATTAAGGAGCAGTAAGATGTTTTCTTTTGACTGTACAGTATCTTTTGCCAGTTTAAGAATAAACTGTTCAGCTTTATTATTAAGCTTGTAATGTTTTTGACACTTGTTGTGGTTTGCTTTTTGGCAGAATGTACCAAGATAAACTTGCCTCTCTGAAACGACAACTGCAGCAGTTACAAGAAGGTAACGTTCATTCACTTATTTAATGTTGTTTTTATTCGATAACTTACAAACAAAAAGCAGGCACACTTTATTTTGAAAGGACTGTTTGGAAATGAGGCTTCTCAAATGAATTGTTGGCCCACAAATGTAGTTTAAAGAGCCGACCATCATTGTTAACAGCTGCTCTTTCTAAAAACATTTAAAACTTTACTTTTCACAATGTTTCTGACATGTTGACTGCTGTTTGCATGCTTTTTGTTCCACATAGCCTCTTTCAGACCGTGGGAGCTGCTTTTCATTAAAGATGGCTGCAAAATGTCACTGATATTTATTGTAGACTGTAGGTACTCAGTGAAAGTCAAGGTACATCAAAGACACCGTTGTTAAAAAAGCATGTTTTACAGTCCTTGATGTAAAAATGAAATTAACATTTTCTTAAATGTTTTGTTTTTCTAAAATCTCTATTATTTTGTCGTTCTTTACGTCTCAAGACTTCCATACTTTATAGTACACAGACATTTAATTTTTTTTTTTTTTTTTTCTCTTTAGGTACGCTGCAGGAGTATCAGAAGAGGATGAAGAAGTTAGACCAGCAGTACAAAGAGAGACTACGAAATGCAGGCAAGGACACAGTGATTAATTTCTGATTCATCCATGTTTTGAGTTGATTCTAAACTGCTTGGTACTTTAGTTTGGTTTAACCATTGAAAATAAACTTAGCAGACAATAACAGGAAAAAAAGCTAAAGAAAATTGTTACATAAGTCAGAAAATAAATTTGGGAGAATTGTTAGAAACAAAAAGTCATGTAGCTTTGATATTGACACGTTTGTCAGCTGTGAAAAATGTTGCCAGATGACTTGTCATTCAGCCTGACTTTTCAAATAATACCCTCTGTCATAAGAGCATAAAGCTGTGTAGATGTGTTGAGTGGTTAGCGCATGTTGTCTGAAAGAACAAAAATATTAATTGTGTTTTTAGATAAACATTAATTGTACTGAAAAGTTTTCTGTTTTCTTGTGGTTTTTGACATTGCTAAAAAAGATTAAATGTGTAAGCATTCGTTTGTAAGCATCATTTTAAATTAATTTTTGATGGGAATCGCTTGACTGGTCACATGATTTGTGTTAGCCAATCTTTGTTTTGAAGTAGCTATACTGTACAGTATTCTTCTTTTTTTAATTTACAATAAATAACCTATACTGCCACCTGCTGACAGGAATATGCAACTTGTTCATATCCCTTCAGTCTGGGAGGTGAAAAGGAAGTCATGGATAATAAGACTTGTTTTATACCCTCTTGGGTCAAAATACAATTAATTTTAAATGTTAAATAAAAAAAATAAGTAAATGATAATGATGTAATCAGGTTTTTCTTTTCACTTTACAGATTTGTTTCTCCAACTTGAGGTAAGCACTCCTTACAAACCTGATTAACTTGTAATGCTTTTTTGTAGTTTTTGCTGTAATAAGACAAACACGGTTTCACTGCTTGTCTTCTCTGTTTCTGGTCATTCTTCAGACAGAGCAGGTGGAGAGGAACTACATCAAAGAGAAGAAGGCAGCAGTGAAGGAGTTTGACGATAAAAAGGTTGAGCTGAAGGAAAACCTAATCGCAGAACTGGAAGAAAAGAAAAAGATGATAGAAAATGAGAAGCTAACAATGGAGCTGACAGGCGGTAATGGAGCTAAAACCCATTCAGTTGTCTAGCAACTAGTTAAAATGTTGCTTTTCTTTTAAGTTGCTTGTGTGTGTTGGTGAGTTGATGTGCACAATTAGACAAATAACATCAGTTTTCTTGTTATTAACTAATAGTGTTCTCCAAAGGTTTGACTTTAAATTAATATTTAGTACAAAAAGAACAAGTGAATCTCTCAGGATAGCAATTAAGTGCAGGATTTTATCAAACAGCTACGTTACAGGAAAAAAAATTTGTCTGCTCAGTTTATTTTTATTTTTAGAATAAATGCATCAAAACTGTAGATCTCTAATGTCTGATTAGTTTGCTAGAAATTTCTACTTTCTTTATTGCTTAAATTTGACATTATTTGTTTTAAAATGTCATATTTCTGTTGTATTTTTTTTTTCTTTTTTTTTTTCATCGTTTGCAGACTCAATGGAGGTAAAACCAATCATGACACGGAAGCTGAGAAGACGACCCAACGATCCAGTTCCAATACCAGACAAGCGCAGAAAACCTGCACCGGATATCCTTCAGATCAACTTCTCGTTTCTTAGACTTTTTCAACAAGTTGTTTTTTTGTTTGTTTTTTCACTTGGTGTTAAAATCTTGAAATGTACCTTCCTTGATTCTTCAAACCTCAGCTAAATTATTTGTTAACAGACGAGCAGATAATGGAGGATTTAAGAACACTTAATAAGGTCAGTGCAAAGGTTCATGTCCCTGCTGAGTCTTGTGTATTTGTTTAGCTTGATTTTAATATTTTTAACTTTCTGTTTTGCAGCTTAAATCACCAAAGCGACCAGGTACGTCAGAGCTCATCTTATGTTGATTAACTTGCTGTGAGCAGTAGGTCCTAGCAACACTGAAAGTCTTAGTTCATGACAGATACTATAATATCAGATTGAACGTCCTGGTCTGAATGTAATAAGACATTCTGCCCAACCTTACCAGGCTGCCTGCACAACCGTCAGTCCATCTATAGTCAGTAACAATCTCAAGTAACCAACCATTCCCGTGCAACCTGTTGATTTTCTGCAGGTGAATTTAATACTTTACATAAATGATATATGCAATGAATCTAAGTTATCATTTACTTTGTTTGCTGATGATACCACATTATATTGCTCTGGCAATAGTTTGGAGCAGGTCCTCAGTATAATGAAAGGAGAATTACAGGCATTAAAGAAATGGTGTGACAAAAATAATCACTAAATTATGGTAAAACAAAATTTTTAATATTTAGAAACAAGAAAATAAATAATTTCAAACTCATGATAAACAGTATTGAAATAGAACGCGTTTATGAAATCAGATTTTTGGGGGGTGATACTTAATTACAAATTGCATTGGAAGGTTCATATTGATAATGTTAAGGCCAAAATGTCAAAAACTATTGCAATACTGTACTGAATAAAACAAAACATCTCCTAAGTAAGAAATTACTTTTCCATACATGAATTATTGTGTTGAGATATGGGGAAACTCGTATAAAACCAACATAAAAACCAGTTTACATGCTCCAGAAGAAAGCTATCAGAATTATAACTGCCTCTGATTACTTTCATCCAACTGAGTTATTTCTTACATTGCATATTTTAAAATTTTATGACTTAGTAGAACTCAGAACAGCACCGATTATGTACAAAGCCTATAATAAACTCCTTCCAAGCTGTATACAAAAGTGGTTCAAAATGAAAGAGAAAAACTGTGATTTTCGAGAGAAGGATTTATAAAAAAAAAAAAAACAAAGGTTAGGACAAATATTAAAAACAACTGTACTTCAGTCAGAGGGATTCATGTGTGGAATAGTTGTCGGAAGGAGTTTCAACTGTGTTTTTCAATTTTTAAATAAAAAAAAAAAAACAACATAAAAATAATTTGCTAAACAAATATAATAAGATTTTAATGTTTTTTTTCTCTCTTTTTCCTTTTTTGTGTTTTTTTTTTAATGAGCTTGTTTAGCTGGAATTTGTTATGTTTTAAAAAAATATATAAATATATATACCAGATAATATTCTGCTGCTTTGATTTTGATGTATAACAAAGTGAAGGTGTAATAAGTTTGTGCTTCTGCCTACAATTTTATTTGGTCCACACTTTGTGTTTTTTGTGTTCTTATTTTTTTTTTTGGTTCAGAATGTGTATGTAAGTTTAGGGACAGGACTAGATAAGCCATTGCTTCGTCCTGTTCCCTTTTTGAACATTTTTGGGTTTTTTCCCAGAATATTTTGGTGGAAATATTTACATTTTTATTTGTTTATGGTTTTGTTTAAAAAATTTTAACCGTTCAAAATGAAATAAATAAATCAATAATATATTTAAATTCAACAGACAGTACAGTTGTATGCACTTTGTCTCTAATGCACAGTGTCCAAAACTATCCCCACGTTTCCTGACGCTTTTGTTTTCTGTGCAATTACTGAGTGTGTTTCCCTTTTTTCAGTGTCTCCCTCATCGCCTGAACACATCCCCTCTGCTCCCATGGAGAATCCCCCACAGCGATATGAAGCCCGCATCGAAGAGGGAAAACTTTACTACGATAAAAGATGGTACATTTCACGTGTTCTAGTCAAAACAGACCTTTAGTTTATTTCTCGTTAAAGCTTTTAGTCACCACTAGATGGACACGTTGCCATTAGTTTGGAGAGTTTGATCTTCAACAGGCATTTATCAGGCTCTTTTGGTCTGTGCTACAGGAAAAGAGTAGGAGTAACTGACCATGTGCTGTTGCTTGAAGTAACTAATAAATTCATGTAGTCAGGGGATATGTCTGAGTGAAAAACTAGTGCAGCGTTCTGCTTTGATGCTTTTGTGACAATAATAAAAGTTCTTGACCAGACACATCAACACATTTCTGTTTTAGAGTTGAATGCATCAGACATGTCAGAACATAAAGTCCATTCAAAAGGAGAGAATATGATATAATTTTATCTTATTAGCTGCTGGTGTAGACAGAAAATTGAGCGCTTTCCTTAAAAGGTAAAGTTTAATTTGTGACTAAAGAAGACGCCAACATTGGAAAACCTCTGAGAGTCACAGGGAGATGCATGCATCATTACTCTTCTGTGTGCTCTTAATTATCAAATACTTTTGGCGTGAGCCTGTTTGTCTTCATTCTCCATCCTTTGACAGTTTGGAGCCGTTAAACACAAATTAATAATTTTTTTATGTTTTGACTCGTCATTCTAATTATCCCTCCATTCCTGTCTCAGGAGGAATGTGGTTTGGTCAGTTGGGTGAAAGGATGTTTATGAGCGCCGGTGCTGTCTCATTACTTGCAGAAGACGATGCGCTCACCAATGCTTTGTGTGTGTTTTATGGTGACAGGTACCACAAGAGTCAAGCCATCTACCTGGAGTCAAAAGACAACACAAAGATTAGCTGCGTCATCAGCTCTGTAGGGACCAACGAGGTGAGTTGTAGGTCCCATCAGTTACTTCCTAAAAGATCAGTTGAAGTACTTGATTTTAGAACTGCACAATATTAGAAACACTTGCGATGAGGGATATTGTGTTGCCATCGTGATCTAAACCAGGTGTGTACATCAAAACCAGTGAGTCTGTTGGATCGGTCAAAAATATTAATACCAGAACAAGACTGAAACACTTGAAACAGAAGGACCTGAGATTTTTAGCAGTTCTTTTGTAATATTGACATTCTGAAGATGAACAAATACCAAAAAAAAAAAAAAAATGTAACCATCAATATCATCTGGAAGTTTTTTTGGCCTCAACGTTTGATATGATTAAGATTCATGTTTGAACAGTCTGAGAAAAAAATAAAAGTTTAGGACAGATGGTATTAGTTTTTGATTACTCCTTGATTATTTTATTTACTGGAAAATGACACATTTTAAGTGATGACAGTGTGATATCCATCCATTATCTTTTACCCGCTTCTTACTGTTCGTGTCGCGGGGGTCACTGGTGCCCATGTCCAGCAGTCGCTGTGTGAGAGGCAGGGGACACCCTGGACAGGTCTTCAGTCCATCACAGGAACATGGAGACAAACGAGACATTCACTCTCTCACTCTCACCTAGGGACAATTTAGAGTTACCAATCAGCCTAACAAGCATGTTTTTGATCTGTGGGAGGAAACTGGAGTTCATGGAGAAAACCCACACATGCATGAAGAGAACATGCAAACTCTACCCAGAAAGGCCCTGGGCCGGGATTTGGACCGGCAACCTTCTCGCTGGGAGGCAGCAGCCCTACCTGCTGAGCCACTGTGTCTCCCGACAGTGTGATTTGTCACGTTGAACTTTAACTTGTTATATTTTATTAGTCTTGTTGTGTGGTAAGATAATCTTTTTAATATGACTTGATTCACAACCGTTTTCCATGAACGCGGTACTTGAACTAGACGCAACGTAATCTTGTTGTTTTTTGTCTTTAAAGCATTTGCAGACTCTGTTTACAGTAATCAAATATATTTAAATTTATCAACATACACACACAATTTACAATCATTCTTCCTTAGCATTCGTCTCAGTCGGTTCTCGTACTTGATTTAAAAATATTTCTACGGGTTTTCTTCAGCCTTGGAGTCATGAACTTGATTCTTGTTGTTGAGCTGTTGAGTCACTGACTCTGTTATAATCTCATCTGGTTTTATGGTTTTATCCATCACATTTAGGCTGCAGTGCTCGTGTGTTTTATCACCACATCAATGCAAAGTCATCCACATCCACATTGTAATGCATTCTGTCCCATCAGCACAAAGTATGGCGTCCTCACACAGACGGCTTGGCTGTGTCTAAACAATTCAGTGAAGGATTTATTTCTGTAACAGTTTTTTGAAAGTCCTGAAGTAATGTAAGTTTTTAGAGGTTTGATTGTAACATCTCTGTCAAACGGACACGGAGACTGTGCAGCTGTGCATTTAGGAGCTTTCGTGCTCATAAATTCAATGGCAGAATGCGTTATTTCAAATTATGCTTCTTTTTTTTTTTTTTTTTTTAAGATTTGGGTGAGGAAAACAAGCGACAGTACAAAGATGAGGATCTACCTGGGGCAGCTGCAGAGGGGAACGTTCGTCATCCGTCGACGGTCGGCTGCGTGAAACATCTCCCCAGCCAGTCCCATCTGTTCATCTCCATCATCCTTCCATCTTTTCGCTTGATCATTTGGGGTTTCCCACGACGACTCTTCTCCTTTGTGCTGGACTTTTATTAGAATCTTTATGCACTAAAAAACATGTTTCAAAGTTTGTCTTCATCAATGAAATGCAAAAACAGTAAGTGATAATTACTCGGCTGGTTCTCAGTATTATTTCTCACTGTGCAGTGTGTTTGTGGAAGCGGTTAACGCTGCTGTCATCACAAGCTTTTTTTTTTCTTTTTTTACACGAAGCAGCCCTGGTTAACTATCCCATTGTCTTGTTCACACAAAAGTTTCTCACATCACAGAGAAAGCTGTGAAAGCTGAGCCGGAACTGTCACGTGTTAACCATAAGTCAAACACGAAGTTATTTTTACAAGCACTGTACACGTTTCACTCAAATAGAGGCTGCTCGTTCTGCAGACGTTCAAATGATCTCTGGTAAAACTAATGTCCTGTTTGAATTAAAAAAAAAAAATCAGTTTGTTGCCTTGTTTTGAGTCCGTATGTGAACGGTCCACGTGAATTCAACTGTTTTTGCATGTGGAGCAATGTCGTTTACTTTTTCTTAATGTTTCAGCATTTGTAATAAAGAAAACTGCTTTAATGGATGTGCATTAGAAGTTTTACTGAAGAATAGAATTTATACATTTATGCTCTGGTCGGCTCTGACTTCAATTAGGACAATAAAAATACGATTGGAGTTACAAATTATCTACAGCATGCTAGAAATTTAGTTGACCTGGTGAAAAGTCCTGCATTAATACTGCAGAACTTGACATTTTACTGAAGTAGAAGCCAGAATGAATGAATTTTCAGAACTTTTTTATATTAAGCTTTCTACTGATAATTAGCCATGTATGAAACAAAACACCACGTGCCAATATTGCTGGCATTCTTGAGAAACTTTGGACGACATCTGTGTTTGTTATTGTCCAAGCTTTTGGTTTTGACCCATTTTGTTTTCATGTAATTCTTATTTCAAAACCTTAAAGCATCTTTGAGATGAGTGCTTTCAGGGAGTTTTCAGAATTGTTGGCCAGATTTGGGCCACTGTGACCCTTTGGCACACCAAAAACAAAAAGCACAACAATTTTAAGGTTTATGTTGTCATATATGTCATTTAAAAATACTACAATATGAGAGTTTGTGAGATGCCTTCTGATCTTGTGGGATCTGTTAGCACAGCATGTGTTAATAAGGATAACTCAAATTACATCCATTGTCTTTTACCTGCTTCTTCTTTTATGGGTCACCGGTGCCCGTATCCAGCCGTCACTGTGAGGGGCAGGATACACACTGGACAGGTCTGTCCATCACAGGGACACAGAGACAAACAACCATTCACTCTCTCTCGCATTGGGACAATTTAGACCGGACTATTCAACAAACCCACTCGGGGCCGCAGTTTCTGAAAGCCAACGGCTCGGGGGGGCAGACATCCAGCGATTCAAATCATAAACCAAAGTTTACAGTGATTCATATCATAAACCAAAGTTTAATGATCTGTTTCCTTTTAAATTTGTTTATTTTATTGCATTGAATCATAAATGCAATAAATAGAACCCAACCCCCCTCCACCACCAAAAAAAAATATTTTTAATGAAGTGTGCTGGATTGAAGTCGTGGCCCTTGGGCCACCAGTTGAGAGTCACCAATCAGCCAAACATTCATGTTTCTGGTCTGGAGGAAATTGGAGTACCAAGAGAACCCCGCCCCCCGCAGAACACAAACTACATATATAACTCCACCCAGAAAGGCCCCCTGGCCGAGATTTGCACCAGCGATGACCTCGCTGGGAGGCGGCAGCTCTACCAGCTGTGTCACCACGCCGCCTTAAATCCATTACAACTGCACCAAATTTGATCTAAACAAGTGACAAAGGCTACATTCACACTGCAGGCAAACGTGACCCACATCAGATTTTTTTTTTTTTTTTAACGACAGTGAACTTTCTAATACGACCCCGGTCTTTTTCACATGTACTGAATCTGATACATAGCCTATCTGATGTTTTTTGAAGCGACCGCAGTCTGAACGGTCATGTCATCCAACATACTTCTGAGGGAGTGAGCAGATCGATCCAAATATAAATAATGATCCCAACATTGTTACTGAGCAGGCTGTTTTGAACCACTTTGGTCATGACTGCCTCAAACGAGTCGTCGGGGGAGAGGGTGGACTCCAGAAACAATCTGAGCATCAAACTGGTTGACCCACTATGTAAGACTGTGTAAGCCTTTGTAAGTCATTGTGTAAAACTATTTATAACTGAGTTTGTTGTGGCTCTTCGGACTGATGACATCTTTTGGATGACAGACGAAACGTTTCAACACAAAGAAACAAGAGGATCTGACTGAACTTTGCTGGATGATCCCAACAGTTTAAATCGCTGCACGTCTTCAGCCACAGACCAAAGTCCAGCTGCGTCGCCTTTGTTGTAATCTTTCATGTCCTCGATGACTGAGAAGCAGTGTTGTGTAAAGTACCCCAAAGTGATACTTCAGTGAAAAAGAAACTTACCATAAAATTATTTTGGTAAAAGTTAGTCACCTTTAAATTGATTACTTGTCTTAAAGTATCGGACATTTAATGTACTTAAGTATCAAAAGTACATTTCTCTTAAAGCAAGAGCATGAAGTAAAAGTAAATGGTTAGAATTTCCAAAACAACATTTATTGGGTGCAATGTCCAGTGACAAAACTTGGAAAGTTTAAACTGAGCAATGAAAGATTGTTCTTTAAAAATTTTGGTTCTAATGAAAAAAATATTTATTCAAACTTCATTAACAAAGCTGTTAGAAAGCACACATTGTTGTGTAGTCATGGCTTTTTTAACTGAGCTAGTTTCTGTTTGGTTATGGCTTGTTTCTTTCTGACTAATTAATAATATAGGATATATTATAAGATACTATAATTGCATAGGAACTAATAGTTATGCTCTTGAAGCAGTTCATGTCCTGGAGAACACCAAACTTCTCCTTTTTAGCAGCTTCTGTCATTTTCACACCTATCAGGAATGTGTCTCCACTGTGAGTCAACAAAGACTTATTGTAAAGATTGATATCTGCATATGCATCGAGCTTTTTCGCAGCGGGAGCTGCAGTTTTCACACCAGCGGAGGAGGAGGGGGGGGGGGCTGGGTTTGTGATTGAGAGTGAGAGAGAAGGGGCCGCATGAAGTCACAGACTGGGAGAACAAACAGACATTACCCAGTCAGAGTGCTTCTAATTTTAAATTGTATAGTAACTAGTAACTAAGATGGTTAAGGGAAATGTATTGAAGTAAAAGTACACATTTTATGAAGTAAAAGTGAAAATCGCTAGAAATGTAAGCAATGAAGTTAAGTAGAAATATGTCAAAATTCTATATAAGTACAGTAACAAAGTATTTCTACTTTGTTACATTACAACACTGCTGAGAAGCTTAAGTCAAGAGGTAAGATTAAATGCAAACACTGGACCAAACAAGCCCGTCACATAATTTCATCGGTTCTGATTGCACAACGTCAGAATCACATGTGCCAACATGAAGCATCCATAATTATATCCTAGCGTGTTGCTTGAGACGTTTACTTCTGCGCACGCGGGTTGCCTCAAAATGGCAAACAGTTCACAGTGGAGTCAGAGGTCACATTTTAATGATAATGAGGATGACTACGCTAAAATACATCAGATTGGAGCAAAAAATTGGAATTGAGTATTATAGCCTGCAGTGTGACAGAAATCTTCTTTGTGATTGATCAGGCTGATTAGTTGATTTTGCTAAAAGATCATGCTTGTAGGAGTGTCTGCATTGTGGGGGCATTGCCCTCCACGACCCTCCCTTGGCAGCGCCCCTGATATTAAAGCAGCAGACCATTGTTGTTGTTATGATCCTTGCTAAGTTTAGCCCAGCATTCAGTTTCATCTCAAGTTTTATTTGGACCTTTTCCAGGTTCTGATGAATAAATCTTGCTGCAGTTACTGTGAACTATATTTACCAGTTTTTCTCTTACTTTGTTTGCTGGTGTTGAGCAGGTTTCACTAACAATTACTGCATGAAACTGAGCTAAATCAGTGAAGATATGGGTCTAAAAATACTGAACAGAGGAGCAAATTGGCATTTCCATGCAATTTAGTTTGATTTATCCGTGAAAGCAGAGTACCATATTTTTCACAGTATAAGTCACACCTTTTTACATAAATTTGCAAGTCCTGCAACTTATACACCAAAGCGACTAATATAAGTTTTTTCCCCATATTTATAACCCAATTTTTAGCTGAGATCTGATGATTTAATTCATTCTGACATGGAAAATATTGAACACTATCATTTTCAGCCACTAGAGGGCCCTTGACTACTACAGCAAGCGTGTCTCATTAATAGGTAAAAGTATTAATGAAACACTCGGCTTGCCATACCAAGCCACCTTTGTCTTGCTCTGAAACTCCTGGTGTAAATGTCAAATCAGCTGCATTTTGCCGTGCCGCCCAGGCGAAATGCAGCTGATTTGACCATGAAAGTGCATTTATTAAGGAAAAGTTCGACTGAGACACACCTTTGCTATAATGTCGAGCAAACAAATAATTGTTTTTAGGTGGTTATCTTGTTAAATTTCGAAGAAATGCACAGCAAATCCTCTCTCTGCGTGCTCCTGCAGCTGGAAACCAATTTTTGAAATGCAGCTGATTTGACCGTCAAAGTGCATTTATTAAGAAAAAGCTAGACTGAGACACACCTTTACTCTAATTTCGAGCAAACAAATAATTGTTTTTAAGTGTTAATTTTGTTAAATTCGTGATAAAATATTCCCGTGCACGCTCCCCCGGCCGCCATTTGGCATCCAATTGATTTTATGCACAACGCCGGCCCACGTTTCAGGGTGGTCAGCGGTGACGCATAACAAACGTGACGCGTCAGTGGTGGTGCATAATTATAAGGTGAAGTGACTTATTTATGTTTTTTTCCCCCACTTTATTAAACATATTTGGACTGATGCAACTTATACAGCGGTGCAAAGTTTACGGCGGCAAGTATGGTATAATGTGCACATGTCTACACTGGGGGCCAATGGAGCAAGATAACGGCTGCACATTTTAAACAGCATCTTAAATTGATCATGAAGCAATAACGGCAAGAACAAATGTCTGAATTACTGTTTATTTTTAAAGCTCAGTACACTGTTGAGTCCAAATCAGGAAGATATTTTCCGCATCACGTCGACTTGTCCATGTCTGTAATCAGCGTGACCGAGCCCCCTCACTGCTTCGGTCCAGGCGCACAGCCTCTCTCTCAACCATCTTTTGCAAACAGCTTTGACATTCAGCGCATGTCTCCAGCCTGCCATTTCCCTCCTGTGTGTCCTATCATTTTAACCGGATGGCATGTTTCACTTTTCCTGACTTAATGACACTGCCAGGCAAGGAGGGCAATTATTTCCCCTGCTTCACAAATGCAAAGCTCATCTTGAAGCCGGGAGGTGTGATTGCTCAGTCTCTTGAAATCACATGAAATGAGCTGATAGTCAATGTGATGCCTGTCTGCTTCCTTTAGTGCATCACATGTCTCACTTTTGGTTAAGATCACTTTAATTTGCACTGACACAATGTCACTTCTGTAAAGCTTGGATGTCTTTTCTTTTTAGGCATTTCACTCTGAGTATTTCACCTGATTTGACATTAGGGGCCAAGGCAACCCCTCACCTGCTACATATTAATCAGCAACTTTTGGGCTCATTGAACATTTCATGAATAACTTGTGGTCAGTGCCACAGTCTTGTAATCCTAAAGTTGCAGGTTTGAGTCCAGGTTGTGTCACGAAGGGCAACTGTCAAAGCTTTCGTGCCAGTTTTGCTCGCTGTGGCACCTCCTGAAGAAGGGAGCAGCCGAAAGAAACTTTGGTTACCATAATCCATTTTTTTGCGCCTGAGAATAAAATGTATAAAATCATTCATTAAGTATTTTCAAGACAAGAAAGAAAAAAGAAAAACGTCATTTTCCGCAACAATGTAGTGCGCTTGCTGAGTCTGAACGACGGGGAATTTCAGAAAAAGCTGAAAACGAGTTATAGCTTGAAGAAGCAGAAGGCTAGCTAAAATCTAAAAGTAGCAAAGGTCTAGCTACAAACAAACAGAAGCAAAAGACTAGCTAAATGTAGCAAAATAGTAACTAAATGTAGTCTAGCTCAAACTAAAAATGGCAGAATGGTAGTAACAATGAGCTAAAAGCTATCTTTAGGTTTAGCTAAAAGCTAAATGTAGCAAAAGGAGCAACAGGTTAGATAAAAGCTCAAAGTAAAAACTAAAAGTAGCAAAATAAAATAAAAGCAGTGCCAATGTGCTGAAGCAGAGAATGATGATTTTAAAGAAACTTAAAAAGATCTCGATGTGTTTCTAAAAGAAAAATAAAGAAAATAAAGTGAAATGTTTTGCAGGACAGATTTTCAGTTTCATGGCCAAGCCTGTGCGAACTCATGTACATAGATATTTATTATTTATGCCTTTAAAAAAAAGATTCAAACACTTTTCATTTTGTTGTTATGTGTTAATTTTCGAGTTTAAAACATATCCTTTTTGAAATATGCCTGTGACATAACAAAACAGAAGTAAAGTGACGCATTGTCTGCAAATACACCACACCTTCACCTTGTCCTGTTTTGTAGCTTTATTCCAAAACAAAATATTTTCCCCTCAGAATTCTACACACAGTACACCAACGCGACAAAATGAAAGAAGTTTTTTGAAACTTGTGCAAATTTATTATAATTTTAAAAAGCAGCTGTTGCCATCCCTGATCATCCTTCAAACATTTTGTTATGGCCTGAGGCCAGATGTTTGAGTGACTGCAGGTTGATTGCTGACCCAGCGGTGCTATGGCCCAGTGGACATCCATCTGCATCCCGGTTGGCTTCTTCACCTCCTGCTCCTCCAACCACAGAGGAAGAAGCCCAGCTCTCCTGCCATCATGGCGGCTGTTGTTTGTTAGTGCTGGTGTGAGCTTCTGAAGACAGTCAAAAGGCTTACTAGTTATTTTTTTTTATTCTGTATAAATTTGGACTAAGGCTCAATTGTTTGACATTAATTGTGTTATAGCTTCTGTTAGAAGTCATAAATGTAAAATATCATTGAATTCAATTCAATTTCAATTCAGTTTATTTCCATAGCACCAGGTCACAGCAGAAGTCATCTCAGGGCACTGAACAGAAACATTTATATATAAAAATAACAGATTAACAAAAACATTCATAAAAATAATACAAATGTAATTTAACATTCCGAGAATTCTCAATCGGGTCATCTCTCCAGATGACCCGATTGAGAATTATCGGATTTGGTACCTGGATTATTGAGCATGAACTTTCTTGTAATTTAACATTATTTATCTGAGGAGCAGACTGCTTTGAGTTTAACTCCATCACATTTCTCTCATCTTGAGCAAGCATGAAGGTGACAGTGAAAAGGAAAAACTCCCTCACGAGGAAGAAACCTTTAACAGAACCAGACTCATGAACAAGTGGCCGTCTGCTTCGACTGACTGGGTTTGGTAGGAACAGATACACAATGGCAGGCCAAGAATCCGATGTTGAGATAGAAATAGTTTCAAATGAAAACCATTCAATTTTAATAATTCATTTAAGGAAATTAGGTCACTTTGTTCTCCTGCAGTCAACCCTAACTATAGGATTTATCAAAAAGGAAAATCTTAAGCCCAGTCTTAAAACTGGACAATGAGTCAGCCTCATGGACAGAAACTGGAGGTTGGTTCCACAAGAGAGGAGCCTGAGAACTGAAAGATCTTCATCCCATTCTGCTTTTGGAAACTCTTGGAACCGCAAGTAAACCTGCAGGTTACGAGCGAAGTGCTCTGTTTGGAAAATATGGAACAATAAGATCTCAAACATACTTTGTAAGATGGAGCTAGGTTGTTGAGAGCTTTGTAGGTTAGAAGTAAGATTTTGAATTCAATTCTGGACTTGACAGGGAGCCATTGGAGATAAGTTAAAACTGGAGAGATATGATCTCTCCCACTAACTCCAGTTAAGACTCTGGCAGCAGCATTTTGATAATTGGTATGTTATCTCTTTGAAAAAAAAAAATGTTTACCTGACCAAATAAATAACTTTTATTCAAAACCTAATTCCACCTGGTTTTAATGTTACCGTCCCTTTTCCTGGCTGACCCAGGTCATAACATTTCTACAACCTGACTGGAGTCCACATGTGGGAAATTCAGTTCAATGATTTGGAATGACACACCTGACCGTGCATGGCAGAACAAAAACCAAGCCTTGAAATCCAAAGAATTGTAGGAATGAAAAATTGTCCGTAGACCTCAGAGACAGGATTGTATTGAAGTCCAGAAGTTGAGAAAGGTATGAAAAAAAAAATCAGCACTGATGGTCCCACTGTGCTCTCTGGTCAACATCTTCTATAAGTGAAAATTGTCATATTCGTCAATTAAACAAGACTCCTCCCGCTTGAAATTATTCCTTTATACCTCACACACCTTAATTTCTGCAACTCTTTCACATTTTGCTGCCTGTCTTCACATTTAATCGTTCGACAGCTGTCACCCTCCCCTGACTGCATCCCTTTTAAATGATCCATTTCTTGCGCTCTGAGAGTGTATCACACTTAAGCTTTCACTTCAGGTGGTTGTATATACCGAGTTGAATCAATACGCTGAGCAAGCAGGGGAGCGGGTTTCGGAGCACTCGAGCATGTAGACAGTCCGCTGGTGATGAATCAATTCTCCTCATGCACACTGTTTATTCACCAGAGTGTATAAAACACCAGCTGACACTCACCACGTGCAAAACAAGAAGATATCTTTCCAGCCTTCAGTGACCAGAAGTCATTACAGAGCTTCAGCTGTGCTTTGAGTCTGTCGGTGAGCCAGCCTCACCGGAGTTGTTATACTCTTAGCTAGTTATTGCTTGTGTGCATAAAAAGGCACCTCGGGCATCAATAAAAAATAAAAATCCTCCTCCCAATCTCCTACCAGCTCCAGCAAAGTCTCTCTTTCATCTTGATTTGAGCGTTCGCTCCACTGTGTGTTAGCACAGTAAAACATGGCTGCAGGGCAGAGAGATGCATCTCGTTCTGGTGGTGAGCGAGCCAGATCCAGGCAGACTGAAGAGAGAGGTCCTAGACAAGGCTTCTAGGCCATGCATAACTGTGTGCACGTGCTAGTTCCTGAGGAATTTGTTTATAGTTTACAAGATCCTCATCTGAATGTTGATCTTAGGCTGTAGAAGAGAGTCAGAACCTTGACAGATGTTTTGGTAAAAGTGTGACTGGTATTGTTTTTTTTACATCGGGATTATTGATCTGAGCATAAAAACATGTTCGTGGTAGACCAGAGTCTTAACTGGAGTTAGTGGGAGAGATCGTATCTCTCCAGTTTTAGCTTCTCTCCATTGGCTTCCTGTCAAATCCATAATTGAATTCAAAATCTTAGTTCTAACCTACAAAGCTCTCAACAACCTAGCTCCATCTTATGTTTGAGATCTTATTGTTCCATATTTTCCTAACAGAGCACTTTGATCTCATACTGCGGGTTTACTTGTGGTTCCTAGAGTTTACAAAAGCAGCATGGGAAGAAGATTTTTCAGTTATCAGGCTCCTCTCTTGTGGAACCAATTTCCAGTTTCTGTCCATGTGGCTGACACATTGTGGAGTTGCTATTTACATCAGAGACACTTTGGTTTCCAGTATTGTCTCTGCAAAAACAATCCCAAACCAGTTTGAGGCCTTAGCTGCAAATATCACCCTGAAAGGAGGCCAGATCTTATCTGTAGTGAGTTGTTATCGTCCCCCCTCAGCATCACC
>JARVGS010001792.1:6137726-6162909 GCA_031762315.1 Hypsolebias antenori | reverse complement strand
TGGCTGTGATTATCGTACCCACCACTGCACCCTGTATTCACTGGTTAACTGGACATCATTAACTTCACGCAGACTCTGTCATTGTTACATTTTCATCTTTAACACTAGGACTCCCAGCATTTTCAAATGACTCCTTCTTCTACCAGAGACTGTCAAATGGCAGTTCCTTGGGATTTAAAGGTATAACTGCCAAATGGCAAAGGTCTGGGAGTTCTAGTGTTAAATCACTTCTTGGTCTGTTGCCTTCATACATCTCCTCCTACATGTTACTGTGTGAGTGCAGCTACAACACTCTCAGGACATTATTACATGCAGTGTTCCCTCAGTGCGGACTGAACTTGGCAAAATGGTCTTCTCCTACTCTCCTCCTGTTTCCTGGAATAGCTTGCAAAAAGATCTGATGCTCTCGACCTTGACTTCTATAAATGGTTTCAAACATCTGCTAAGTTCCTGGCAAAAAACAATGCAGACATTTTCTTGTTTTTATTTTTCTACACGGCCCTACAATCTAGCTGTTTTTTGGTTACATTTTCTTTTGAATACCATTTTATTTTCATTTGTTAAAAAATAAATAAATTAAAAAAATCTCAATTTGTACTCATCCTTCATGTCTATTGTCGTTGTTGTCTACTGTTGTCATCACTCTGTTAAAATCAGGTCTCTCTTGTAAATGAGCCTCCGAGACTCAATGGAATCAACCTGTATAAATAAAGGTTGAATGAAAAAAGATCAATATCTGTAAAAATTGATTGTGTTATAACGGATTTTGCATTGGCAAAGTTTGATTGGCTGTTACAGCTACTGTCGAGAGGATGTGTACAATATTACTGTATTTGCCCTACCCATACTCCATAATGTTCACGGCTCTGTACTGTGATTGTGAATGATATTAAAAACTTCTATGTAATAATGGACAGCAAGAGATAGTTTTTATTATCTTCAAGGCCTGGCTGATATGTTTACAGTGAAGTTACTTCAGAGAATCCTTGATAGCTGCTTGCTCCCAGATTTTTCTTGCTCCTTACTGCAGCTGTGTTTCAGATAACAGCTGGACATGACAGGGAACAGCTGAGGGGTTTGGCAGCTGGAAGGTCTTCAAAACTGCTTTTTTTGTTCAGGAAGTCAGTACAGGTCAGAGCATCAGAAAGGTGCAGCACTGATAAGTGTGAACTTGTAAATGCATTGATTCTGTAAATGCTGTCATGTTCTTGATTTTCTACATCTGCCTTATAATCTGTCTATTTTAGCAACTTTTGACATCTTGCTTTAACTTGTTGAAAAAAAAACTGTGTTTCTCTCTTATGATCGTCTATTGTTGATTGTCCAAGGAAAATCTATTGCTGTATTGTTGATGTTGTCATCATCCTTAGTTTGTAGCCAGGTCTCTCTTGTAAATGAGTCCTCGAGGCTCAATGAGATTAACCTGCCTAAATAAAGGTTGAATGAATGAATGAAATTGCTGATTGTTCTCCAAAGCTTTGTAAATAAATCTGACAAAGCTTACATTACACCTAGTTGTTTTAGGAATCACTTTTTTCCATGACGGTTATTTTGGATCAAATTTACTCCAGAGTTTAATCAGTTGTAGATGCACATCTAATGAACACGTTTTATGGGTTTCATTAAATTGTGTGCACTTACTCAAGAGGTATTTTAATAACAGACATGCAAACAAATACACACATATATACACTGGTCATCTACCTTTCGCAGTGCAAGGTGATAAAAAAAATAAAGCATGCAAGCTCCTCTGTAGTAAGACTCTAGGTAACCACAGTTAACCATAAAAATAATGAATTGTAAACACGATTTCTCAGTTGTGTTAAACAAAACCTTAGATGTAGCAGGTTGCACAGTTGAGTCATTACTCACCCTCAGGGAGTCCCAAAACAGAAATGGGGGTGGTTCTTATCATAAGTACTCATGCGTTCTTTTTCTAAAATGATTTAAATACTGTATTTTTTATTGCATTGTCAGCTAGACTAGTAAAACTAGAATAAAATAAAAACCTCCCATGCTTTTATTGTAATTTTAAATTAAGGAGTTTTTAAGTCCATTTTATGATGAGGTTAAACATTTCATCAAAACTTTGATTGATGTAATTTTAGACAGGGTATGAATGCTGGTTTTGTGACTTAAGAACATCTGTAGATTGTGATCACATGTGGACATGGGTCACTCAATGTGGAACCAGCCATTGGAGGTGAAATGCACAAGAAGTAAACATCAGTGGCATAGGCTCACATTTTCATTCTGTCCCCTTGCCTTTTTATGAGAAAATGCCTCAAAGTTTTAAGGCAGTTTTATCATTAGCCATCCACGTTTTTAGTTGAACTTTGACGGTGAATTCAGACTAATGCAAACAAAATGGTGGAGAGTAATAACATTTGGAAAATGTGTTCTGACCCTCCTCTTGAGGACAGTAAGATTTGAAGCCATCTTGTGTGGTGTGGCTCATAAAGAGTGACATGGTGGTAAAATAAATCACTCCCCCGACCGCTGGATCTCCCAACCTCTCCACCCCCTCTCCACTGTCTGAGCCATGTGGTCATCAGAGAGCTGCAAAAGCTCATCAGGAAGAACTTGAGAATCCTCCTAGGAGCTGTTCGGGGGTCAGGTTGGCCGCTCCACTCCATAAACAGCTCCCATCACAGTCAGGTTCATCACTAACTGTCCCCACATACACCCATGCTCTTCTCCTCGCTGTCCGTTCCTGCTCTCTTTCTCTGTAAAACCCAGTAGCAGACGTTTCCAATAAATCATTTGACCGCTTCTCTTGTCTAGAAACTCCCGTCTGTCCCCGACTTGGCCCGAGATGATGCGTTCTGCTGAAGTCACTTAAATAAAAAGATCGCAGTGGGAGACATAATGTGTTAAAGTAATAAGATGGTCTTGGGCAGGTCACGGCCCCTTTCCCTGCTCCAGTGCTCCTGTGGAGGCTCTTTGAGTTAATGGGCTGTGGTCAGTGCACTGGTGAGTCATAAATGCTGCCCTCTGAAACTACAACCCCATTCAGAACAGGGGGATCCTCCAAAAGCCACTAACTGGTAAATCTAGATAAAAGCGCACGTTACACTGTTTCCAAAGAGCACCTGACAGTCAGAGCACCTGTAAATTTTTATTTATCATCTCGTCTTCTTAATTTTTTTGCTAACTGCCACAACTATCCTTCAGTTTCAGCTCATTGACCAGTTTCTCTCTGTCTGGAAAAACATCAGGAACATCCTTTTCTTTTCCATCACTTTTATACTATTTGACTCCAAGCAATGTGAAGTACATTTTCATTTCTTTATTGCAATAGAAAATGATGAAAAAGTGTTAAGTAATTAATGAAATTGAATTGTAGAGTTCATAAAGCAGTAACGATCTCTCGTATTGCATTTCAGCAGACGGTTGGTTTTGTTACAGCTTGTGTGATTTCACTCGACTGTGTAGGTTTGCTGAGTGGATGGAGTGACCGTTAATGAATGTAGCTTAGGAGATTAATGAAGAGAAGAAGGGGACGTGTCATGGAGAAGTGTTTTGGCATCGTGACGACGACACCGCGGCCCCCATCTTCGTCTCCACTTACAGTGATTACATGTGAGCCCCTGTCATGGGCTATAAGTGGTTTTATGAAATTGTATTAAATGCCATTGTTTATGCTTCACTTTTTCACTTCCTCATTGGTCCACCGCTGTCTTTTTGTTGCCTGCATTTAGTACGCTTCATTTGAGTCTCACTTCAGTTTTCATCATCAAGGCGTTAGCATGCTACGTTAAATTAACCAATTTTTCCTCATGCCACATTTGTGGAACCTCACATTTTTTAGCCCGCTGACTGCGTTTACTTGTGGATGATTAATTTGTGTGGCTGACTATCAGTAACAGCAGCAGGGAATAAATAGCATCGGTAACCCATTTGTTAAAGCAGGTGGATTTACAACAACAGAAACTTCTGCTAATGAATTTTTAGTTTCTTCCGGCCCGCAGAATAATCCAGTTGTTGCTTTGCTCATGACAAGTGTTATAGTGCGAGAAAAACTAGAGTTTATACCTGTTTTATTTAATACAGAGTATTAGTTTAGGGTCCAAGTCAAGCCAGCATCCATGCTGTTTTTATAGCTCTGGAGCAAATTAAAAAGAAGTCCTTTTCAACTGACATTCAAAATTCACAAATTTGTCTCTACACTGAAAAATCTTTTTTTTAGAGCAGTTTACAATTACGTACTTGAAAATAGTATATTAAGTAATAAATATGTAAAAGACAAACATTTAAATGACTTTAACGTTACCACACGATAATAACGTCTAATATTTTTAATTAATCGCCCAGGGGAGTGGAGGCACAGAGGTTAGAGAAGGTGAGCCTGTGATCAGAAAGTTGCTGGTTCAACCCCTCCAGAGCAACAACAACAAAACATGGTAAATTGTAAATGAACTAATAAAGTGTGTTTTTATTTTATTCAAAGTGTTTTACACTACAATCTGTGTCCTCATTTATCCATTCATACAACACTCTACTAGAGCTATACGTACAAAGATTAATCAGACCTTTATCACATTCATACATTGATGGGACACACATCGGAGGCAATGAGGGGTTCAGTGTCCTGTCCAGCATGTGAATGCTGGTGGAATCGAACCTCCAACTCTTGCATTGGAGGACGACTGCTCTAACCACTCAACCACAGCTGCCCCAATGGGTGGGGAAAGTGAAACACCCACACCTGCCTCCACCCACATTTGCCCCACGCTGGGCCCTTGAGCAAGGCTCTTAACCCCCACCATCTGCTCCCCTGGGTGCCCTAGATGTCATCTCTCTGCTCCACACAGAGGGCTGTGGTAGCTCAGTGGTCTGTGGTTGTGTCAGGAAGGACATCTGACGAAAAAACAATTGCCAAGTCTTCATGAGAGTTAGTTTGCTGTGGCGACCCCCTGAGGAAGGAAGCAACAGAAAGAAGAGTAAATAAATAAATGTTTCATTAATAATTAATATTTTCTTGGTCATGGGCTAGTGCTCTGGTTAGTGCTGTCATCTTACAGCAAGAAGGTTAAAGATTTCCTTCCAGCTGGGGTCTTTTTGTGTGGAGTTTGCATGTCTTCCTTGTGTGTACTTTTTTTTTATTATTAATTGTGTTCCAATATTAACCCAGACAAAAAAGAGTCAACAAAAGGCAACTTTTTAAATTGTCAGGTTGAACACTAAAGAATGATGTCAGTAAAATGATAACGTGACATCTCAGGTTAACCACATGGTATCACTTTGAATACCTTTAGTTTAAAAATGTGCTCTATAGCTTTCGTTTTTTTTTAAAGACAATTACTGTAATATGTTTTGTAAAAATACTTTGGTCAAATTTGTTAATAGTCCAAGCTAAACACCTAAAATAAATTAATATTTGGCAGTCAGTAAATACATAAATAAATAATGCTGACACAGCAAAGCAGCACCGAGACATGGTCAAAACTGTCTGGTTATTATAGTGCACCTGTGATTCAATGAGATGATGATCTCCACCCTTGGTCAGAACTTTCTTGTTGCAGTTATTGTTCATCCATTTACTATTAATTTACTTTGTTTTGAAAAGTGATGACATTTCCTAAAAACTGATCTTGTGTATTACATTTCAAATCTAATAAAAGAAAGCAGGCAATATATTAAAAACCACGAAAAATACACTAAATTTGCATGAACCATCAAAACACCTTTGCACGTATTTCAAAAATGTAATACAACGCACTGGGTTTTACTGAAAGAAGTTTTGGAAGTACTGTATTTAAACCTACTGAGTAGATACTAGCCAATATGTTACTGAAGGCACACCCACAGATGACATGTAAAGAGACAAGTCAAACTTCTTATTTTAACACACAAAGTCATCTGCAATGAAAACAGCTCAGAGATTGTCTGTGTATAATAGTGGTACTAAACTTGGTGCTATGATAATTGTCTTATATCCTAATAAAAAAATACCAGACAGGGAGTTTCAGGAAGCTGTCCATTTTTGAAATATGAATATACATATTGTTTCTTTTAACTTTTTACTGTGGTGTAAGCAAATACATACTTACATGTATGTCTTCAGCATTTTACCACATACCCTGGTATCTGTGTAATATATAAACACATTCAAAGAGAGGCAAAGAGTGTGACTACCTTCCCCCAGTGTGGCTGTAATAACCACCTGGTGTTGAAATGGACTCTCTGAGAGATATCCTTGAGCTTCACCTCCATCTTTCTAGCAGGTCAAGCCAAGATCTAGGAGATAGCAAGCTATAGTTAAGGTCCAGATCTGCTATCTAGACTTGAATGATGGAGGAAACTATGTGGCGACATGTTTATTGTCACCCAGATGGTTCACAATGCAGTGCCTTAGTGAGCCACATCGGTTCCTAATATAATTCATGGGGTGGCACCATTGTGGGGTGACTGATAAGGCCTTCACTTTGCCCTGCACTGGTCACTTGTCTCAAGGAGACTCCAAAGAAACTTCACTTTGTACAAATGGTGGCCGAAATATCCAATCCCGCCAAGGGTTGCACTTTTGTGTTAAAACTTGTAGCGAGGTTACAGAGCTGGGGAAGGCCATTTATTATAGGAGAAATCTCTCTTTCCTATTTGGCTCCTTTGATCAAACCTTATTTAAAGGAGAAAAACAACTTCTTGTGAAAAAGAGGTGCAGGACTTGTAAAGCAGATGAGGAAAAACTGGAATAACAGTGCGAGCCCACCCAGTGAGAGACTCATAGCAGCTGTGGCCGTCCACACAAAATTAGGCCTCCAGAGACATTTGCCTTTTTGTATGTCAGAATATTTTGGCACCTTCAACTTAAAAAAAAAAAAAAAAAAAAATCGTCCTCAGCAAAAAGCTGAGAAAATGTTATTCTTACAAATTATAAAATGCTGGTGAGTTTGGTGACACTTTGATAGTTAAGGACACGCCATCAAACGCCCCTTTTAGCAGAGGGGGTTAAATGGAACCAAATGCTCGGTTGTCCCCTAAGAGAGCAAACGGGTCACTGATGAGTGAGATCAGAGGACATCAGCTCGGTGCTGCGCTGACGGTTCAAATCTGTTTCACATCAAACCATCGTGCCTCACAATCTCAGGAGAAATTTACTATGACAAGGGAAATGTGTATAGCAGCACAAAGATATATATACAGGTCTGTTCTCTGTTTTTATAGCCTGTTATCATTGCATGGCAATTTCATCACTTTGAACGTTTACAGCAATAAATGGTTAATTACCAAAATGCTATATTGTGAAGAAACTTAAAATATAGACAAGATGCTTGTTGCAGTTGAATACATCTGATTTTATTATTTTAACTGTCTTGTTTATTACTTAAAGAAGAAAATGTTCAATCTGTTTTAACCTAGCTGCACATAATCAGCATGGCAGTAGCAAAGAATAACACCAGAGAAATATTTTGGTAGAGCAAGCCACTTTCTAAAAACTGTTAGTTTTCTGGTTTTATTGATCAGGTTTTCAACCTCTTTATCATTGGTTTAATGCTGCAAAAACAAAACACTTACAGTGGGAGAACAGAAATATCGTCATTCAACAAAACACGTAAGTCACATGTTTTTTTTTTAGTTGTTTCTTATGTTCCTCTGTGATGTCATATTTATAGAAAACATTTTACTAATCTCTGAAATAAATATAATGTACGTTCAAGTTCAAGTTCAAGTCAACTTTATTGCCGTTTCCATCACATGTACTCCGGGTCCCAGTTATTCCCAAAAAGAGCAAAATATAAAGTATAAAAAGAAACAGTAAATAAGGATCTAAGCTATACATTAAGATATATGTTAAAACACCAAATACGCTAAAAGATTAAAGATATACAACAAACACTTATAATGTTAAACAATACAATGTAACAATAGCAGCATGAACATGAGTCTATGGTGAGCAGATGGGCATGAATGAACATAGCAGCATGAGATCAGCAGAATGAGATAATCAGCAGCATGAGATCAGCAGCATGAAATAATAATCAGCATGAGATAATCATCAGCATGAGATCAGTAGCATGGATAATCAGCGACACAGATAAGTCACATAACACCAATTCATGTAGATATAAGGAGTAAGGTTAATCCATACTAATTTCACATGCAGATTTCAGGTGTTACTTAGAATTTAAATGTACACATTTACCTTTTTTAAAGTAGTATTTTATGATAAGGTCACTTTTACAGGAGCTGCTCAGTCTTTCTGTGCACCAGAGGTGAATACAAACATCAAGAAGAAAACACTAACAAAACCTGTGTTTGTGAGATAAAAATTCAAACGGCATTCACAAGTGGACTTCCAATCTACACCGGCAGCCAGGGCTTATTTTTCAGCAAGACCAATAGCTGGAGTTCTGCCTATCGAAGCAGCATCTTTATTCGGATGGAAAATGAATCCTCAAGGAACATGGCCAGGCGCTTTATTGTGTATGCAGTGTGTGGCCAGGTTCAAATTGGCAATCAATTATCCAATTAAGACTGACAGAAATGCACATCAGGAATTCCAGCCCATCAGTCCAAGCTTCTGATTGGAACACGATTAGAGGGACTTAATTAAACCCTAGGTGCCGCGTGTTTAAACATCATTTGTGCAGCGTCGGAGGGCTTGGAAAATATAAATCTGGACTCTACACACCATATCTCAGTTACGGGCCAGGGAAGACATGATAACTTGTGAAAATGTTCTTTTGACTCCATCCTGTATGTGACCATGTTGATTATTCAAAAAGGTGCAAGGACCATGGTGCTGCTACATTAAAATCCATGTCCTTGGGAAGATACGACGAAAGAGATAAATATTTGTGAAAATTGCACAGTACAGTGCAATAACAATAGCAGCCATGATATTGTGCCACATTAGTCTTAAAACCATTCTCATGGTTTAACAGGTTCTGAATAATTCAAGGACATACCACACCACGGAGAGCCATATAAGTGTGATGTGTGAAATGAAATGCAGCTTGCTTTTGAGATTCTTAGGGGTATTTTCTTACTTGGCCAACCTTTCCTTCTCCTGCATGGTTGTTTAGTGCCTGTATTGATTTTTGAGCTGTTTCTTCCTGCTATGTCAGACAGTGTGAAATGGAAGGCACTGCATTTTAATATTGGGTTGTGAATTAATCATTTTTTTCATGATAGCAAAGCTCAGCTCTGTCCCTGTAGGAGAACACCTTATCACAGCAAATAGGATTCAAAGGGAGAAGAGCAGTATAATCCACAGCTAATTGGATAAAATGGCTGTGCTCTCTTCCTCCTTCCAGGGGCTAGCGTCCATGCAGCCCACTCCACAGGGATCTGGGAGCCACCAAAGAGGTTATTACAGTTTGTCCTAAGGGAGCATTAATACCTTAGCCCTTGTTCAGACATGCAAATAATCTAATTCAAGGTCTAGCTAATTAACAACTTAGCTAGAGTAAAGATAAAGAGGCTCAATAATAAGCTGGAGGTTTTTGTAAGGGAGGGCAATGGACCACCTAGCACAAATATACAACGTGCCACAAAACACAAAGCTGCACTAAAGTAAATTAACAAATAACTGTGCAATAACACAAATGGAAGCTAAGCAGTGAACAATTAACAGTGCTTAAAAATAAACACAACATTTAAACAGTATATTTCACAAACACTTAAAAAAACTGAAACTAAAGCACAAAACTTTTCAAGAGCTACACAAACAAACAAACAAAAAACATATTTGCTTAAGAACATGAACATAAAAATGTAATGCACATTTCCACTACACAACAAAAGAACCGAAAGCACTATCTTTGGCAAACGGCACCTGAACGCACCATTAAACACAACAACCAAAGGAGAAAAAAACAAACACAAAAACCAGATTTAAAAACGCAACAAAACAAGAAAAAAAAAAAAATCAATCACAAAAATAGTGAAAAACGTCAAGATAAAAAAAAAAAACATTTAAACTTTCCACACTGAACAAAAACAAATTCAAAACTGTTTTCCATAAATGTTTATTTTTCTGCTTTGTGCATTGTGCTACATTTTTTTGTTTTTTTATTGTTTCACATATAATTTCTTCTATTTTATATTTTCTGAAACATTGTGTTTTGTTTTATGTTCTGTTGCTGCTTTGTGTTTTTGTATTATTGGTTTCTTTGGTTTGTTTGTTTTTGTCTTGAACTCAAAATCAGAGCCTGTGAACAAAGAAAGGATAATAATTAAGTTACTTAACTTAATAGGATGCAAGAACTGGTTAAACAACAACAGCAGCAATAATATACAAAGTAAATAATAACTATAATAATAATAATAATAATAATACACTAGAATCATGTTGACATTAAGAACAATGGCAAAATTACAGCAAAACTAAAAATCATGCCTCAGGATTACAGAAAACACAAGCATCCATTAAGTCCATTGAATCATTACAAATGTATAACATTTATTTTTGTTGAATAAATACAGAAAAACCTTTTGCATTAGACCTTGTAGTGTACTCCATGAATTTACCAGTCATTATTTAAAACAATCTGCTGGTGGTTTTCTTTGGGAGAGTGATGCGATGGATATGTCAACATTTTTATGACACTTAGCATGCTCAGATCTAATAAGTTTCTCCTTGAGTGCTCATGCAGCACACCACGGGCACTCATCTGAATTGCCTCCGTGGGCTGTTGTTTCACAATAACCTGTAGAAAATTGGAACGTGTTTTAGGGCGTCTCTGGCTTTTCCAGGGTAAAATGTTAATCCAGCTTGAGCAAGGTTGCATGGTCAAGGTTGCCAAATTACCAACAAGCACTAATCACCCTGCCTGGGAGCGAGCCTGGCTCCAACTGTGGAACGCTGCTCCCAGTCTCTGCTGAGACGCCTAGCCACACTCGCAGCCACTCTCTGTGCCTTTCCTGTTTGAAACTGTGATTTACTACATCAGTTTACATCTGCCAATAATAAATAACTTTTCCTTAAATACACAATGGGACTGCTGCGGAGGGGTGTGCATTCTCAGTGGCTGTTTGAAACACCTTATGCTTGTATATCAAAAACAAACGTGAAGATCACTGACCTTTAGAAATTACAACGTTCCCATCAGACAGCATCAGCATCAATTAATATGAAGGCATTTCACAGTGGAATAATGCATAAATCTAGCTATTAGTTAGAACTCAGTTAAACCAATTTGTTAACATCATTCAGAAGAAAAATATATAGACATTTCGAATTAAATATACCACACCAGTTTTTAAAAACAATTAACTTGTTTTTTCTGAGTGGGGTTTGCATGTTCGCCTCATGCATGAGTGGGTCTTCTCTTGGTACTTTGGTTTCCTCCATCATACCTAAAATATGCATGTTAGGTTAACTGATAGATCTAAAGTGGCATTGGGTATGAGTGTGAATGGCTGTTTGTCTCGTTTATCTTTATGTAACCTCTGACAACCTGTCCAGGAAGTAACCCCGCTTCTCTCACAATGACCACTGGAACAAGGCACCAGCTCCCCAGGACCCTGCAGAGAAAACTGAGTGAAGAAAAACAATGGCTGGATGTTGTAATTAGCACTTTGAATGACTGTTTGGAAAAGCTCAGTGTAGTTTTGACTGGACTGACAAGCTCATGGTTCATCTGAGAGGGGCTAAATCCAATGCAGACAGTGGCCATCTAAAAAAAACAACTAATTATTCATACAGGTAGTCCTTGGCATGCAAACGACTTCCGTTCCTAAGCCCATTTGTAAGTCAAAAATCACTATATGTCGAAACATACTAAGACCTGTACAGCACTAAATCCGGTAATAATAATTTTATTTAAAAGCGCCTTTTAGGACACCCAAGGACACTTCACAGCAAGAAACATATAGAAATGCCCAGGCAAGGATCCGTGTAAAACAGCAGAAAGGACTGAATAAATACGTAAACCAAAAACAAGGAAAAAAGTACCACGTGCAGCTAGCTGCAGCATGGCAGCTGCCCCACGCCAGCGTTTACTCACCGGAAGTTTTAACTGTACAGTTAACAAGCACCTAGCATATCCTACACAGTACCCTACATGATTATCAAAAAAATCATACGTTTTAGAGCCATAATAAAAGGGAAAAAAGAGTTACTTTCCTACCGGGAGCTGGTGAAGCCTTCCTCCGCCTGTCAGCATGTTAGCTCAGTGTCCCTCCAACATCTGAAGCTCCCTGTATAGTTCGTGCGGTCCAGACTGTTTATAGTAAGACCTGTTAGCGTGTTAGCTCCATACATTTGGAGCCATAATGACCTACTAGTATGCTGGTGAAGCCTTCTTCCGCCTGTTAGCATCCTAGCTCTCCAGCTACGCTGTTTAATTCTGCCGTCTCTCCAGCTGTCCTCCGCTGTTTTTCTGCTGGCAAGCTACTGCTTCTTACCATCAAACAGGAAGTACAACCGGAACTTGGCTTTTCAAAGTAAAATTTTTCAAAAAAAAATTTTTTTTTTAATGAGATGCGTGACGTAAGTGCGAAACGTCATGAGTCGAGACCGCCGTAAGTCGAGGACTACCTGTATATGAAACAAACCATAAAAAAGGTGATTATACTTATGAAGCAAAGCAGAAGCTATTTGAACTAGTTCTTTTCTAGATTTTGTATCTTTAAAATGAGAAGGGTTAGACACAGATCTTGCGTGATCAGTTAGGGCTCCGATTACGTCTTGGTGTCACAAGGACGAGAACCCAGAGGGCATGGACTGAGAGAGGAACAGAATCAGAACTCCAAGTTTAATTAAAGTAATTTAGCAGTGATGAGGTTGCTCTTTACAGGACAGGCATCAGTGCACCTTTAAATGGAGAATGATGTTTTGAGGTTGGAGATGTTGGTTCCTTATGGTTGGGTTGTAGCTCGGAGGAGAAGGCAGAGGGTTTCCAACAGGTAATGCAGCGGTGATCGTGGAACGAAGAAGGCGAGGGGTTGGATGGCGCAGGTGCAGATGAGGTGTGGGTTTTACAGGAGCGTACCAGCGTTTGAGCTTCAGCAGGGAATGGAGCTCATCTGGAGACATATTCCTGGAGCCATTCAATAGAAACGACCGTCTGCTGCTGCTCACGGTCACCACCCTGGAAACTGGAGGGAAAAACTGTAAACCCTACACTTGGAAATTAGTCTCAGCTACTACCACACTGAAGTTTGGCTCAGTACAATAGTCCCTCAGTGCTTTGCGGTTCGACTTTCGCTGGTTTTCAGCATAAGATTGTGTACACGACACACGATTGGCTGATTGATGGAAGGCGACCAACCAGAGCACTGTGGCCTGTATACCGTGCACTGACTTGCTCAGTGTCGCATCAGTCTGTCTGCTCTTTCACTGTGCTCTTTTAGAGCATTTAGAGAGTTTAGAGCATTGTTAAGAACATTGCAAGAGTGTGGGAAGGATTTATAAAGCCTTAAAATATACAGGTAGTCCTCGACTTACGACGTAGATCCGTTCTCACGCGGCATCGTAAACCGAATTTGACGTGTCGGAAAGTCTGTAAATAAATGTGACATACCTGTTTTACCAAGCGCGTACACCGATTTTCGACGTAAGTCCATGGTGATGGCCTTCCTTTTCCTCGATGCACTGCCATCAGAAGAGTCCTCCTTACGTTTGGGAGCTATAATGAAGGGCTAATGAAGAGCTAATGGCCTGCTGGGATGCTAGTGATGCCATCCTGCTCCGTACAGTACTGTATTCCTCTGCCGCTGCACTGCGTACTGTATTCTTCCGCCGCGGCGTTACGACGTTTAACGTTGTGAAACCGTCATAAAACCGACGTAAAAACAGACGTAAAACCGTTGTAAAACCGACGTAACCGCGTAACGTGAATTAGGGAGATGCGTCGAAACGTCGTAAGACAAGGCCGTCGAAACCCGAGGACTACCTGTATATAAATACTAAAATAAATATAATGTTCCTACTTTGCAGATTTTCACCTATTGCGGTGTCTGGAATGAACCCCCAAGATAAGTGAGGGACTGCTGTATCTGTAAAACTGTTCCTGCAACTTCTGAGTCACTTGGATGTTAAGAGAGCAAACATGAACAGCATCCAGAAGTTTTTACAAATTTAAAACTCAAATCTTTTCATGTTCAAAGCACGATCCACCATCAGCCAGCTGCAGGCTCGAGTGTGTACCCACTCTGGCATCCTAAATGTTTCCCAGTGGCTCTCTGTGGAGGTCTGATTGACTGAGGCAGTGCTTAATGATGCTGGTGTGTAATAATGGCTGCTATGAAATGTTGCTATTTATATGCAGCCGAGGCACCTACCTCGTGTTTATAGCATGACATCAGAGATGCTTCTCATCTCAAAATTCGGCCTGCTGCTGCTCAGCAGGACGTAATAACAAAGTGTGGTTTTCCTGTTGTTTGTTTGTTTCCCCCCCGAAAATTAGAATCAATCTGAAACATGTGGCTTTTGATTAAAGAACCACCGGGAAAATGCTGGAAATGTTAAGTAAATAAATTTTTTTGTTGAATTATAATAAAGCAAATTTTACGTTACATCAAAATGATTTAAAACAGAATGTAAACCCCAACTCATCTGGAATATTCAATGGAAAGATTTAATTAAAGATTTTATTCAACAACAAGATTTTATTCTATTTAGATTTTATTCTTATTTGATTTTATTCAGACCTAAGTCTTAAAATCTCAGTTCTTTAAAAAGGTTAACTAAGATTAGACGTACACAGTGAATGTGATATTATATTATATTGTATTGTATTGAGTATTGATATTCAGGGTGTTAGAAAAAACATCATTTAAAATTTTTCAGACTATTCCTTTTTTCCTGTCCTGAAACTCTTGTAGACTAATTGATGATAAGACACAATTTCAGTTTAAAGTATTTGAATTTTATTTTGCACAGACAATTTCTAAAAATTATGGCATATTTTTGTGTACAATAGCCTCAGTATGCCAAGCACATTATTTTGCAGCCCTCTCTGCCATTATGTACCCTCGTCTGCCTACTTTGTACCTAACGTGGAAGCTGCCCTCACATTTTATGATTAAATTCCCTGGAGTTGAAATGAAGATCTGCAACTTTGGACCTGTTCTTCAATAATTATTTATCATAAATGTGAGACATGGCTCTGGTTTTAGCATTTTCTGCCATAGAAGAGCTCCCGTGCATGTATCAAAATATAGATCTAGTTTTTTAGAATTCACAGAATTTAAAATGTGCTGTCCACTTCAGCAGTCACATTAAACAATCAATCTTCTTCCAGAAACCACAAAATAAAACTAATCTTGCACCAGCATGTTTTCATTGTGGCACTGAGTGTGAGAACAACGAGGACTTGAAGGATGTCGTGCATGACAGTGACAATGACAACCCATCAAAGGAATATTTCCATTTTAAAACATGTGATCAAATCTAACATATTTATATGTATATGTTTTAATTTCTTGGCCCTGAAAAAGCAGGTTTAGCTAGTAAAAATCAGTTTTCTAGTTCTTTGAGAAGCCAGTATATTTATAAAAAAAACTGTTTGTAGGCAGCCAGTTGGTAAAAAGCAATGCGAGAGGTCCTGGGTTCAAATCCCGGACGAGCCCCCACATATGTTACAAGCCTTGGACTGAGTCTAGGAGGCCCATGGTGCAACATAAAATGTAAACTAAACTTAAAGCTAATAACTCAAAAACAGGCCAATTTTGCATTGAAGTGATTCATTCTTCTAGTAGTTTTGGGCGTTAGAGACAGAAGCCATGAACTTCAGGGTCTCCAAGGCCAAAACAACAAACAAAAGAACGCCCCTTCTGCCTAGAAAACAAAATCGCTTCTTATCTAACAAAACAAAAACTACAATCCATAAGCTCCCTGGCTGGCCACAAAACAGGAGAAAAGTTAGTTTAAATAAAATGGCAGACAACCCCTACCAAACTTCCATCTAAGAAAGTTCTTAAATAGTTAAGTTCAGGGGGTGAGATGGGGTAGAGGTAGGGCAGCAACCTAGGACCAGAAAGTCATTGTTCGACTCCCAGCCATGCCCACATGTTGCGGTGTCTTAATCCCTAATTGCTCCCCAGGCGCCTACATAGCTACCCACTGCTCCACCTGGGTGTATCTCAGGTGTGAAGGGTTAAATGCAGAGAGCTAATTTCGCCATTTGAACATACAATGACAATCTCAGACTTCCCTTCACAGAAGATCAAAAAGAGCTTCTCAGAGTTGCTAAAACTCTTTGTACACAGAGTCACCCACACTACAGCGATGCCCAGGGGGAAGCGGAAATGCCCAAGGAAAACAAGGGGGTGTGGCACTGGATCACTGAAGCCTTTATGCAGACTGATGAGGAGGAAGTGATTCCAGGTGTGACAGCAGGCCTGTAAACAAACTCTAGCAGGAGAATCCCTAGAAATCAGTGGACATGAGAACGGCCAACATTGCTTTTTGGCCTTTTTACACAATAAGGTTTCTAAAAATGCAGAATTTTACACTCCTCTCAGTTTATGCTGTAAACCTCACTAACAATGTCTACAGTCATAAAGACAGCAGGAAAAAACGAAGCCAGATTAACAATGAAAATTTTTCATCTCTATTTCCCTGAAGGAACTTTCCTACTTTTATGTTCAGAACAGAAAGATTACTTTGAAATGTTTAATTATGAGGCAGGAATGGATCAAGGCCTGCTTTTCTTCAAAGGAACAGAAAGTTTTTCAAAGTAAGCCGAGACATAAAGACTGCGCACGCATGGCTTTAAATTATGAGGAGGAAATATTTTTACTGTTAGGTGTTGATACCTGAAGCTTTGAGGTGTGTTTTGTTCAATAATACCATCAGGCAAAAACAACTCTGAAGGTCCAGAAAACTGTCGGAATATAAAAATAAACCCAGAGAACAAGGATTGTTTGTGAAAATGTAGTGTGAATGCCGAGTGCTGAATAACTTTGCTGAAATTTGGTGAAGAAATTGAAATTAAGTTGCTGAAGCTAAAAGAATTAAAACTGTAGCTAAAAGCTACAATATTTAAAAGGCTAGCTAAAAGCAACAGTATTTAGAAGCTACCGGTAGTAGAAATTGGTTTGCTAAAAGCTAAATGTAGCAATAAAGTGGCTAAAACGATCAAAAATCAAGCTAAAACATAACAGTAGCAACTGCTTAACAAAAGCCTGAATTAGCAAAATTCTAACTAAAAGCTAAATGTACAAATAGCTAGGTAGAACCAAAAAGAAGCCAAAGCTTGCTGCAAGTGGAAATAGCAAAAGGGTAGCTAAAAGGGTAAAAGTTGCAAAATTTTGGCTAAGAGCTAAACTTAGAGCAAACTTTATTAAAAGGCAAAAGGTTATTAAAAAACCCTCAAAAGTAGCAAAATGCTAGCTCAAAGCTAAATGTAGCAATAGAAGTAGCAAAACTCACACTACTAAAAAAGTAATGAAACAAATAAAAATAATAAAAAGAACCAAAATTCTACCTCGAAGCTAAATACAGCAAAACGCTGGCCAAAATAATTAGAAAACTAGGTAGAACATAAAAGTAGCTAAAGGCTAGCTAAAGCTAAAATTGAAAAAGGTAAAGGTAAAAGTAGCAAAAGTTTAGTAGTAAAACAAAATGTCAAAGTTAGCTCAATGCTAAATGTAGCAAGATTCTCATCAGAAGTTTAAAGTAGCAAAAGGTTAACTAAAAGCTAACGTTAATCAGAATTTACACAGTAAATTAAAAAGCAATAAGGCTGATTCTGAAAGGCCTTGATGAGCAACGTCCACTCCTGCATGTCTAATTGTGTCACTTTTGTGTCAGCCTTGTTTAAGATAAACAGAATAATTTGCAGAAGAAATAGTCTGTGATATTTTCTTCCTTTGAAAATACTGTTATTTAACGTTTTTAGGCATTTGACACAGTTTATGTAACAAATAAAAGCAGCCCAAGTAGAAGTTTAGAGGGTAGATGTTTGTGTGCAATCATTTATGGGCCCAGAAAGAATAATACAAGCCTTTTTTTTTTTTTTTTTTATAAAATTGTTGTGCACTCACCAAAAATTTTACACATTTTAAAGAAAGCGAAAGCTGTAAATAGGATTTAAGAATAACACATCCACAGTTTTTCTCTTTGGCCATGAGAAACACAGTTTCACCCGCTGAGCTTTCAATGTCAGCAGAAGAACAAAAACAATGAACTTAACCTAGCAATAATATTGTTACTTTGACCTTAACTTTTTGACTAACCAGACCCTTTTTTAACTTTTATTTTATTACATGTTAATTATTTCACCTTCGTTTGAACAGGTGATCTCATGAAACACAAGGTCTCATTCTCTATAGGGTCCTGTTTTTGTGGGTCACCCTGCAGTCAGCAGGTCCAGAACAATGTAATGCTATTGTTTAGGTCACCTCCAGATGTTCTACATCTGCCCTGATTTAGGAAAAATAAAGCTTGAGTTGCAAAAGGAAAACTTGTCAATACAGTACAACACAAAAATAAATAAATAAAAAGAAAATTAAACCTTGAATTAAAAAAAGGGTTGAGCAAAAAACATACACATAACCAAATACATGTCCTTAATTTATAAGACAATTATGTTGTTGCAACCTTTACAGCTGGCATGAGTCAAAACAAGCTTAAGAGTTGATTCCCAGTTTTTATTTTTTGTTGTAATGGGACGTCATGTTCTTATTTAGTTTTATAGTAAATATTCTAGTGTTTCTTGTTTTATTTTATAGAAATAATTTTTAAAAAGCACGGAGGATATTCTGTTCGGTTTACAGAATGAGACAAGCTCAACACTATCAAATGGCATCTATCCATGGGTCATCCTTGTTTTTTTCACCATGGTCAATGATATTTGACTAGAAATGAACTTCCCAGTTTAAAACATCTTAATTATATACCGTACATGTTAAAACAAACTTCTGTGTTTTAATGAATTTGTCCTGTGAGTCGACTTTGGAAGTCATTCGGGTGAAAGGATTAAAATGTTTCACTATTTTTGTGTTTGGATCGTCTTTCTGTCAGCAAAGGTCCTCTAGGGATTTTTGTGGCCAGAACTTAGTTGGACAGAAATTGGGCAGAAGTTTAGTGTGGTAGTAGTTGAGTCATTTCCAGTACTACATTATCAGAATCAGAATCAAACTTCATTGCCATTGCTTAGAAACACAGCTTACAGCCGTCCAAAGAAAAAAACCTGGGTAGACGGGGATGCCTGAGGCTGCAGCCTTGTGTGAAGCGCTGCCCTTTTTGCTTAGATGAGGAAAGAGGAAAACATGAGGAAAGGGGAGGTATATATTATATATTATATATTAATATGCATTCCTTCATTTATTTAGTAATTTAGTTAGATATGAGTCCATCTTTACACAACATTTAGTGATTTTAGCTACTGGAAGATCCATCTATCCATCATCTTTACCCGCTTCTTCCTTTTCAAGTCACGGGGGTCACTGGTGCCCATGTCCTGGTCCTGGTGCCCAATAGCAAGAGGTGGGGGGGGGCACCCTGGACAGGTCTCCAGTCCATCGCAGGGCCACATAGAGACAAATGAGACAAACAACCATTCACTTTCTCACTCACACCTAGGGGCAATTTAGAGTCACCTGTCAGCCTAACATGCATGTTTTTAGTCTGTGGAAGGAAACAGGAGTACCCAGAGAAAACTCACGTATGCACGGAGAGAACATGCAAACTCCACCCAGAATGGCCCCCCAGCTGGGATTTGATTCAGTGACCTCCTCGCTGAGAGGCAACAGCTCAACTGTTCCACCGTGCTGCTGACTGGAAGAGTAACTTAATATTTTCAATAATAATTTTATCTATTTTACCAAAACAACATTTCAACAAGACATTGTAGTTTTTTATTTTTTATTTTTAGAAAAGAACATTTTGTTTCAAAGTAACGTCTTTCTCAGTTTAATAAATAATTAAAGTTTATTCAAACGATCAGAAGCTTTTCAATAAACTAATATAGATTTCAGATTCAAACAATACGCTGAGCTGTTAAATCATTCCACTAAACCAAATCAAATCAATTTGCACAATTCACTGTTTTATTAGGATGAATTAGATTAGTAGGCTTCACACAACTACCTAAGATTTTTATATAATATGAATCACAGATATTTATACAATAATATTAAAGAAAACAATAAAAAAAACAATAGCAATAGTACAACAAATTGTTCTGAAAGGCAGATTTTCACTCACAGTTTTGAGTTGAAACAAAACAACATATTGACAGTGAAATGGGATCTTTGAGGTCGTTAAAGAGTAAAGAACGCTCCAAAGCAATAAAAACACTAATTGATCACCTTGAGAGAAAAAAGACACAATGGGGATAAACCATAATCAGTGTCAGACAGTCTCTAATGACGTGCTGCCTCAACAATTAAAAGCCTGGAAAGTTGTTAAAGTGCAACAAAAAGTAAATGCTGCCCTCCAGTTGACCTCAACTTGTTTAAAATTTGGAGAATTATTGAAAAGCTGTTATTTTTTAACTGGTAAAATTAGGGAACAGGAAAATACCTCAAAGGTGAGATACCATATTTTTCTGACTATAAGGCGCACTTAAAATCCTTAAATTTTCTAAAAAATCAACAGTGAGCCTTATAATCAGGTGTGCCTTATGTAACAATTCTGGTTGTTCTTACTGACTTCGAACCGATTTGATGTGGTACATGGCGAACAAAAATGTGTCTTGTTTTGTATTTTATGTGATAAAACTGAACAATGTTGAGAGTTATTGCGAATGAGTGGAATAAAGTTTGACTTATTTGACTGTTTTGTTTCAATTAATGCATCTTGTAATCCAGTGCGCCTTATGTATGAAAACAGACCCGTTCATTGATATTGCATCTTATGATCCGGTGCGCCTTATAGTCCAAAAAATACAGTAATTATCTATTCTGGTTGCAAAGGCAGATGGTCGAAAACAACTTGACTGCATGTTTCCCTCAGAGCATACAGTCTGAATCTGGTCCTGCTGACGGTTCGTCCAGTTAGTAGGTGATTATATTGCATTAAAGTAGTTCTACAGGGGAAAAGGTTCTCATCGGCTGAATAATGATTTTTACGTGTCTGAATGGCACACTTCAGCAGCTCGTCCTCTCAGCCATCTGAAGGGGCATTTCAGACGGCGTATTCATTTAAAGTTGAAAGGCCGTCTGATCGAAGACACTTCTTCAGCGATGCCAGAGAGGATGCAGAGTTTACTGGTGATGCTCTTGAAATTTCCACACTGTGTGAAAATGAGACTATTTTAATACCACAGCACTAAATTATTATAATTCTTTTTTATTTTTTATTTTTACCAGAACCTTATGAATTTTACATAAAAAGATTAAAACCTCAAAGGATGTGCGAATGCGTTTTTTTCCCTGACAGCCTCCTAATAAGTTGAACAAACTGGTCCATAAACTCATCACGGGCAATGAAAATTAAATGGGTGCAGCAGTAAACATGCTGAATTATGCATGAACTTAAGACGGGTTCACAACGTGAATCATCTAAACGGTTAGGTTAGCTGTGTTTAGGTGATCCAGATGTTCTCCCTTCATCATCTGGGAGGTCAATCACAGCCTTTAAAAACTGAGATTGCAAATTATTTTGTAAATCACAAACTACTGTATATAGAAAATGGAAATGATCTGAAAAATGAAGCCAATAAAAATGTCCTGATCACCAGCAGGGAGAGACTCCTGTAGTTGTAAAAACAAAAGAAAGTGTGCGCTTTCAGAGGATTTAAAAAAAAAGAGAGGCATTTTTGTCACATCTGGGCAAGTTTTAGATGTTTTTTGACAAAGCCTGATGTTTGTTAGTTTTGTTTTGATGTTTGTTTCATGTGAACATCGCTAATGAAACACATGCAGGATTTATGCTGGTGAGGATTCTCAGTCATCCAGGACATGTAGAATCCAAACAAGGTTAAAAGCAGAAACATCTGGACTTCTGTTCTGTAGCTGAAGACGTTTCACTTCTCATCCGAGGAGCTATCTCAACTCAAAGAAACAGAATCCCACACTCTCCGTGTCGTTGAGTTGAGAAAGCTCCTCGGATGAGAAGTGAAACGTCTTCAGCTGCAGAACAGAAGTCCAGATGTTTTCGCTTTTAATTTTGTTTGGATTCAACATGCAAGTTTTGCAAAACGTCTGCTAGAAGTTAAGATTTTAAAATATTTTCAACTCGAGTTGAACATTTACCATACTTTCCACCATACACATCGAACCGCCGTATAAGTCACATCTGTCCAAATATGTCTAATAAAGTGGAAAAAACATAAATACGTCGCTTTCCCATATAAGTCACATCTATTATGCGTCACCACTGACAACATGGAAATGTGGGCAGGTATTGTGCCAAAAATTGATTTGCTGCCAAATAAATGGCGGCTGCAGGAGTGTGCATGGGAGGACTTCAACAAGAATTTAACAAGATTAACGCTTAAAACAATTATTTGTTTGATTGACATTATAGTAAAAAGGTGTGTCTCGGTTGAATTTCCCTTAATAACTGCCCTTTACTGGTCAAATCAGCTGCATTTCAAAAGCTGATTCATGGCTGCGGGAGCACGCAGAGGGAGGACTCACTGTGCATTTCTTCAAAAATTACCAAGATCATCATCTAAAAACAATTATTTGTTAGCTTGACATTATAGTAAAAGTGTGTCTCAGCTGAACTTTTACTTAATAAATGCACTTTAATGGTAAAATCAGCTGCATTTCACCTGGGCATTGCGGTGACATGCAGCTGATTTGACATTTGCTCCAGGAGAAACGGAATGAGATGAAGGTGGCTTTGTATGGCAAGCCAAATGTCTCATTAATAGCCACTTTTACCTATTAATGAGACGCTTGGCTTGCCATATACTCAAACACCCTCTAGTGGCTGAAAATGAAAGTGCTCAATATTTTTCATGTCAGAATGAATGAAACTGACAGATCTCAGCCAAAAAATGGATTATATATATGAGGTAACGAAATGTATATTAACTGCGTCGGTGTATAAGTTACAGACTTGCAAATTTATGCAAAAAGGTGCAACTTACCGTATACAGCAAAAAATATGGTACAACTCTTAGTTTGTTTACTGTCCAGTCTGTGATATGTTTATAATCTGCATACAAATTATCTTGTAGTTTGGATTAGGCCAGACGAGGGACCCTCCATTGCAGCAAATTTGAGTTTAAAATATCTGAAGAGAAGCAATTAAGAACATAAATTTGTCTCATTATTTATTCTAATAAAATTATGTAAAAAAACACCCAGTATTAAAAAAAACAAACACTTGCACACTTTACTCAACAAAGTGCTGTATACATTTGTACATACAATACAACAATTTTTTCAGATTTTTCCATCCCAAAGAGCTCTTGTGTTGCACTACACCACTGTTTTTGAAGGTAAACAAATGCACGTGGTAGTTGACATCCTGTCACACACGTTTAATTTAAGGACACATTAACTTTTGTGCTGATTTTGTACTTACTTTGACAGCGTTTTGGAATTTAGCCATTTATTTTTAACTCAGTCTGTTTTGTGACATAAAAAACTGATTAAAACAGGGAGAAAATATGAAAGCAGCCATTAAATGTGGTCAAAGTTAAAGAAACATCACTTGGTTGCAAAGTAGGAAGCTAGCAACAAACATGCATCCTTTTGTGTTACTGTACTATACATGTTCAGACACATAGTTGTCTTTAAAAACCTCACAGTTTGATTTTCTCTTCATAGTCCAGAAGGTCGCAGAAAGGTTCTTACTGATAATGACAAGTTTTTCAGATTGTTGTGATGTCAGTCTGTAACAACCTAAATGTGGTAATAAACTAATTATTGGAATGTCGTGTTCATCCGTTTCAAAAGAAGAAATCTAAAAACGAGGCATGCAGTGATGCGGCCCAAATGACAAAATGTTGAGTGTGGAAAAAGTGCAGAAATCTTAATCTCAAGAAAGTATAATGATCTGTGCAAATATCTGCACAAATGAACCAAACTTTAAAATGTACTTTGAAGGATTTATGACCCAAGAAACCACAATCATAACTTTCCTTGCAGATGGTAATTTTAATAAAATCACGTCATACTGAGTTGAATAATTGGAGCAACTAACTTTATGGGTGTGAGCACAGCAAGCCGAGCTGTCTAAACGCCCAGAAGGAATGAAAATATTAAGAATTTGTAATGTTGGCACACAGAATAATCGTTCTTTTCTGCAAAAGTGATCATTTACATCTTCTGCTTTAATAATATTTTATTTATGATGGGCTGGTGACCTGTCCACCATCTTCCCCACTACTCTGTGTCACAGAAAAAACTGATTTGCAGACGATCAGTGTAAACCTCATCAAAACACTTTGGAGAACAGCCAGAGCTACAGAAAGTTAATGCATCACAAGTACAGACTCCTAATGTCCTTGCTCCAGGAATTCTGATCTGCTCTAACTTCCTGAAGTAATGTCAGTTTTATGGAAGCTCATCAGGGGGGCTGGGGTTTGAGATGGTACTTGAAATGTTGAAGGTTGTAGATGGTGGTTCTAGAGGATGAACACGGGAGGACACAAAGGATTTAACGAGCAGCAAGGAATGGAGAATAAGAAGCTACGAGGAGCACAAGGCAAACGAAGGTTAGTTTAATCATGGAAGTAAAACCAGATCTCACCAGGGCCAGACAAAGTACCACACTCTGGAACGAGGCGGACGCGTTCTCTTCCCGCTCCCTGTTCTCCTCCTGCTTTTTGCTCTCTGTCTGTGTATCGGAGCAGCTCCTATTTATACACGTCTTCCGAAATGAAAACTATTGTTTTGGATCTGACCAACTGGACTGTCGACGCAAATGACAAAATCTTTTCAACAAAGTGACAGGGTCCTGGAGAATCCTCATCTGCTTGGACGACATGCACACAGCTGGACATGTCTCTGGGGAAGTGGAATGTGATGCGTCTACCTCGAGGATCGAGGATGCCGAAATTGCATATAATTGGATTTATGATAACAGGTTTCCTGCTTTTGGAAAAGTCTGGATCCTGGTTTATCAACATATAAAGAAGACGGCCGCAGCTAATTTTGCCCTCATCAGGCTGCTGCCTATGTGAAGGTTTGGTCCGTGCTTTGAGGACTCAAAATCAGCTGATCTAGGAGCTAAAAAGTAAGATGGAAGTGATTTGAATCGCAGGCCACCTGCAGCTTTGGGACTCGTCAGCATGAAACAACCTTGAAGTCAAGTCAAGTCAAGTCAACTTTATTTCTAGAGCACAGTTAAAACAGATAAACTGTTATCAAGGTGCTTCACAAA
>JARVGS010001792.1:5695874-5706657 GCA_031762315.1 Hypsolebias antenori | reverse complement strand
ACAATATTATCGTTTATCGCAATAACTTCTGAGACAATTAATCGCCCAGCTAAATTTGTTATCGTGACAGGCCTACATGGAAACGCTGATTTATTTTCCAGCAGGACTTCACAACCTGCCCAAACTGCTTTAAGTACCGATACCTGGTTTATTGACCACAGTGTCACCAGACCACAGATATCTACAGGCTTCTATCAAGTGGACAACACAGTGGTTCCCAACCATGTTCCTTGTGGAACACCATCCTGCGTATTTTAGTTGTTTCCCTGCTTTGACACACCTGATTTGAATAAATGGGTGATTCATCAGCTTCTGTAGAACTTGAAGAGGTGGTTAAAATCACTAAATCAGGTGTGTTGGAGCAGGGAAGCAAGTGCAGGAGGGTGTTCCTCAAGGAACATGGTTGGGAACCACTGAACTAGAGACACCAGAGCCAACGATAAAGACAACATGGAGGCCGCTAACAAAGCAATCTGAGCTTTCAGAACATCTCAGCAGCTCCAAAGGCTGAAGGACTTCACACCAAGCTGCCCTGATGCAGTATCCTGCACAGCAGTGCTGACCAAGTACTGAGAGTGTTTACTGTACAGTACACGGACGTACTTTCAATGTTTCTGCATGAAAATGCCTTTTTATTGGTCTTATGTAATAATTTAATGTTCAGAGGAAATCAATGTTTGTCAGCTTTAAGCCACAATCATTAAAGCTACGAGGCAAACACTTGAAGTGTATCCCTCTGTTTCACGAGACTATAAGTTGTACTTTCTCAACTGATTTATTTAAACGACCTTCAAAGATTATATTTTAGATGATTTACCTTTAGCTTTCTGCCTCTCCAATCTTGAGTTTTTGTAACAAGCAACTGATCCAGAAAGTGCTGGAATACCTACACACACCAAAGACGGGACATTTCCACAACCTCGCCCCGTCCTCTACAAAGCACGTTGCCATGTAAAGAAAAGAAAAGAACGACAGACGTGAGCAGACAAACGTAGATCCAAGTCTTCGGATGGGAGGACTTCTGGCTTTTGGCTGCAAAAAGTTCATATGAGGCAGTTAAAACGTTGAGCAGCTTATGTGTCCTTCACCCTTTTTGAAACGATGAAGATGCAGTTGCTTCTGAGCTGAAGGTAGCCGCCGCTCTGTCCCCCAGCCGTGTTCTCTCTCTGCCGTCCGGAGGGATTTCAGAGGTGACGATGGAAACGGTCTCCTGCTTTTTAAAAGCAGCTTTCAGTTTGTTTTAGAGCTGCAGCTCTTCCTCGGTCCAGTCTTTTGCCTCCGTCTCCATCACCGCGGCCCCCGGCAGCCCGGTCTGACCATTTGTCTTTGGTGCTGAGACGGATGGGAACGCCTGGCCTTTTTGGCCCACGGGCTGTTTGGTAACAGCTACAGTCGTTGGCTCATGAGCGTAGCGCGTCATAGAGGTTCATTTTCTGACGGCCTTGGCGCTCGACGACCCTTGAGCAGAGTAGATGGTGGCGTTGGGTTACGGTGGACTTCAGCTGGAGTGCTAGTGGCCCACCAGAGGGCTGAGGTCCCCGTGATGGTTCTTTAGCTTCTTCTTGAAGAGGGAGATGGTGGAGGGTCGGTACAGGATGATCCACGGCTCAGAGGACACGGTGCTCTGGCTGCAGCTGTCCGAGCTGCTGACGGTCGGGATGTTTTGAGACCTGGATAAGAAAACGAGGAGATTAATCAGGGACTACGCAAAAAAACACAAGAAAACTGATATAACAAAATGGAGTGTAAAAGGTTTGAAATCTGTCTCCAAATTTGATGTTAAACACGTTTAAAAAGGGATAAAGCAGTGGTACACACTCCTGATCCCTAACAGCCTCTGTCCTCTACATTTTATTTGTTTTAAACTCCTCGTTCAATGATTGAATTAATTCGTCATGTTCTCATGTTCTACAGAAACCTGTTAATCACCCGTTCATTCAAATCTGGTGTGTTGAAGCAGAGAAACACCCAAACTGTGCAGGACGGTAGCCCTCAAGGGCCAGGATTGGACACCACTGGTTTAAAGTGTAACATTATGGACTATGTTTTATTAAAATAAGAATTGTGCATTGACTGAGAATGTGTTGTTAGATTTAAAAACAGCTAAACATCGACTCTAGAGAGGTGTATTAATGTTTTAATGGCCATAGTAATTCACAAAAAGGTGTGGTGAATTTTTAGTTGGTTGCAGTTCACACTTTTAGCCACTTGGTGTCACTACACCACACACACTGGGACTGCAATTTCCCCATTACTGATGGTTTATAAACCAAAAATCGATCTCAACACTGCAAAGACTGCTTATTTTTTTAGATTTGATTGATTATAAAAATAAAAAAAATCAAACTCTTTGTTTTATAAGTCAACTGTTGAAAATCTTTACTACTCAAAAATGCTTTGGGAGTTTAAAAGAGTTTAAAAACAGAAACACTCAGAAAACCACATTACAGTATAAGGAAATAAATACTACCATATTTTTCACCGCATAAGTCACACCTTTTTGCATAAATTAGCAAGTCCTGCAACTTATACACCGAAGCGACTAACGTATGTCCGTTCTCCCCCCCACCCCCATATTTATAACCAATTTTTGGCTGAGCTCTGATGATTTCATTCATTCTGACATGAAAAATATTAAACATTACAATTTTCAGCCACTGGAGGGCCCCCAAGCTTTATGGCAAGTCAAGTATCTCATTAATAGATAAAAGTGGCTATTAATGAGACACTTGGCTTGCCATACAGAGCCACCTTTGTCTCGCTCTGGAACTCCTGGAGCAAACGTAAAATCAGCTGCATTTCACCGCACCGCCCAGGCGCCCACATTTCCAGGTTGTCAGCGGTGAAGCATAATAAATGCGACTGATATGGCGAAGTGACTTATTTATGTTTTTTTCCACTTTATTAGACATATTTGACTAATGTGACTTGTACGGTGGAAAATATGGTACCTAAACTACATTATAACTTAGATTCACAACCTGAATGATATTATTATGGATTCAGACATTAACATGTTTAAGAATATCCAGAGTCACGTTATTAGCTGAATTCAAATAAAGGTAAATAGACTTTGTTCTGTAATAAAAGATTTAAAATAAATAAGCAGAATATCTATTTTATTGAAAACCTTGCTTTTTTCATAAAAGTATATCTTGAGACTTTCATAATTTACCTTCAGTTGGGTGCAGGAAGCATCAGTGTTAAATCTCTGTAATAATTCTGTTTTTATAAAAATGCACTCATAGATGGTTAATTATACAAGTGTCTGTTCTGCAAAGTGATGAACTTTTTGGTTCATTGCAGTTGAACTTAAATGAATCTTTTATAGTTCCTGCAGTTTGGACTTAAAATAGTTGAACATTATGTTCAGTCCACTTCACAGGAAGCCTAAAAGATTTAAGTGTCCCCAGAGTTTAAAAAAAAAAAAAAAACATTCTTCTGCACCGTTTGTGTTGCAGGTACATTATGAGAATCTCAATTTATCCTCAGTCACAAAGTTTGACAAATTAAAAAAATGTTCAAATGAGACATTACAGATCGTAAACAATGAGCTAAAATTTACTGAAAGTGTTTAAAAGGTTTCCACAATATTTTTCAACTCACTGACATTTCCAAATTGTGAAGGTGAGTTTTAATTAGGGGTGTCCCAATACTTTATTTTTATTTTTTTCAGACTACGTACAAGCACTTCAGTTTGGGCACTTGCCAATACTGAGTAGTTAATTAGTTAGTACTGAAACATTAATGACTTTAGAAATATTTCTTTTATTAAGAACTCAGTAAACAGTCTGCTGTCCTGAGTTCTGCTGTCCAACTGTGTTTACCTTGAAATATCTCAAAACTCTGGATTATTATTATTTATTTGTCCTCAGTAATTTACCAAATGGAAAAGGAAATGACGTCACCAACCATGAATGTGGTATTGATCGTTTTTATGAGTCCATGTACGATAAGTTCAGGCTGGTATTGAGCCCGATAAAGATACTGGTATTCACATACAATACCAATACCATTATTGGTATCATATACCAATACTGGTATTCATCAAACTAGTGGTGTCCAGATACTGTTATCAGTATATATCAGTATATATTGTGCACAATACAATACATAGTATTGGTATTTTGTAACAATACTGTTGGTGTCCTGATACCGATACTGGTATTGGTATCAGGACACCAACAGTACTGGTGTATAATACATAGTACTGCAAGAAAGTTCATGCCCGAGGGAATCATCAGTCAGAGGAGTTCCAGCAAACTGTTTCCCCACCAAGCAGTAAACAACTTAAGTGGACCAACCAGTTTGATGGAACCAAGATGGTTTCTGGAGGGCGTTCTGTCCCTCGTCGACTCCTCCCAGGCAGGCAGCCACAACCAAAGTGGTTCAAGGCAACAAAGTTCATGCTCAACAATCCAGGTGCCGTTTCTATAAAAAAAATAAACTTTCCAGATGACCCGACTGAGAATTATTGGATTTGGCACCTGGATTATTAAGCATGAACTTTCTAGCACCTAAATATTTTTCATTTTAACTTTATTGCAATTGTAATACTGTACAACTTTTCTCACTTGAATGTTTTGGGGACTATTACACATTAATAGTATTATTATATGTACTACTGTATATCTGTATGTTAAAGTCAAAGTGTGTTGTTAAAGTTAAAGTGACATGTTCTTTTTTCTATCTTGCGCTGTAGCCACATCAATTTGAACAACTCATACTCAGTGTGAGTATTACAGATCCACATAAATAACATTCTGATGTAAAAATGGTAAAAAGTCACAATAAAGTTTTATTTTGAACCACTATAAAACTGTTTAGGCTTTAGCTGATTTCATTCATCCAAGTCTCAAGGATTTCAAGTGGCTCTTGGACCATCAAAACCGGATGATTTGTGATTTTACCTTGTTTCTATTACAATATCTTGCTAGCTCAAATTATATTTATGACTTTATTGTCCTTCTTGAGCAAAGATTTACAGATGCTACATGCTGTCACAGACTCCTACTGCAAAAGCCCCTCACCATCACAGACATCTACACCTCTAGATGCAGGAAGAGGGCCACCTGCATCATGAAGGACCTCACTCACCCAGCACACACACTTTTTGCCATGCTCCCCTCAGGCAGAAGGTTGAGGAGCATTAAGTGCAGAACCACTAGACTGAGGAACAGCTTCTACCCTGAGGCTGTTAAGACTCATGGATCCCTAGTCAGGATTATCACTGTGAAAATTACTGTGAAAAAATCACTGAAGTACTACTTGATTGTCGATATGTGCTGCTGACTATCCATGATGTTGATTTATTTCATGTTGCTGTATTCATTCATTGTCATCTGCTCACACAGACTCATGTTCATGCTGCTGCTGTTTGGCAAATTGTTTTGTATTTTATTGCTTAGTATATTCTTAGGTTAGCATATTTCTTAGTTCATATCTTAGACTTAGATCTTACTACAGTTTTTCTCTACAATTTGTATTTTTGTTGGCTGTAACTGGGACCCTGTGTACATATTTTAGTTAAACCTCATGTACCACATGTGATGTGAATGACAATAAAGACACCTTGACCTTGATTTTGGAGCAACATAAAACTAAATTCAAACCAAGATATGTTTGTGAGTTGGAGGCAACACCACCCCATTTTATAAAGGAAGGATTTCCTGCTGCATGTCGTTTCTTTTAGTGCATATAACTAAACCTTAAAGACTGAAACTGACTGACACATTGCTTTTATTTTTAATTATAAGACCGTTATCTCTTCTAAAATATGTAAAGAAAAAACAAAACAACATGTTTATTCAAACTGCAGCATTAATTTGGGAACATTTTGAACACCCAAAGAGGTTAGTTAAAACATTTTCACATTGCCAGTCACTTCTATTCCGACAATCCTGCCTTTTTGTTCTTTTGCCCTCTGCTACAAGCTTCCTTTTTTTCTTACATCCTACACTTCAAATGATCTACGTCGTCTATTCTATCTTTCTGTGTTCATATCACAGACAGTTTAAGTATAATTCAACTTGGCAGCTACAACGCCGTACATCTAAGAGCCCACTATATTGATGTCTGAATGTCTTGTCATTACATCTATGCTGTCAAAAGTGAATGACACGTCTTCAAGCAATAAGATGGTCTGAAAAGTATTTAGTAAGGAGCTGTGATACTTGTATTAAAAAATAGATGTGAGCAAAATATATATTTAGGTGTTTATTTATGGTTAATCAATAAATAGATGTTTTAAAGCATAGACTGTTCAATTTAATTTGTGGGAAATAATACTACCAAAATAAATGAAAAGTTCAAAATACACAGCCCATTAGTGTCTTAAAACATTGTCCTGGGACTTAATTGGACATATGGCCAACACTGTTTTATAAAAACGTTGAAGACACTTTTCCTCGTTTTGTCAAATAGGAAGATAGTAAGTCTTCAGTTCCATAACAAGAACTGCTCAAACTCAGTTTGTGTTTAAACAAGCTTCTAACGAAAGGGAGACAGATGAATAAAAGACCCAATCTATCAGCGAAGAAGTACATTAAGTTCACTTGAAAGTAAAAGCTTTACCATCACTATCATCACTATGGGAATGTCAGTTCAGCCTTTGTTAGGTCAACGCTAGAAGTTTGTTTAGATTTGTTTAAACTACAATCATTTTGTATCAGTAAATCAGAAGAAAAAAGCTTCAAGTGATTCATGGTTTGAGACATGATGGTATGGTTGGTAAATAGTACCAGGCCCCATGTGCTTATTGCTGATATGACAGAAGACAGACCCGCAGTCGGAGATGAATCCTGATGTCTCGGCTCAAACTCAGCAAACTCACTGGCTGGTGCTTTACAATAGAGAAAGGCAAGAAACCAAAATATACAAACGCAACACTTGTGTCTGCTACCTAATCTCAATTTATGGAGAGTGGACTGCTTAAAAAAATGTTCAATTACCGGTATTTATTTAAATAAAATTAAACTCTAAAAGTACCAACATTTTTAGCAACATTTGTAGTTTGCAGAATTTTGCAATGCTTGTTAATTTAAAACAAAACGAATACTGTACATTTCAACGTTTATGCTCAATAATCCAGGTAACAAAATTCAACAAAGTTAAGTCAGTTCCTCTGGATGGTTTGTTTGTGTTGAATTGTTTCGTTGTTCATCCAAAACACTTAACATTGTTGGATTTTTTTTTTTTTTTTTAACCTGGATTTTTGAGCATGAACTTTGATGTTTTGAACCACTTCGGCCATGGCTGCCTCAGAGGAGTCGATGGGGGAGAGGGTGGACTCCAGAAACCATTTTTATCACCATCAAACTGGTTGGCCAACTATGTGAGTGTGCTATTATGGGACTGAGTTTGTTGTGGCTCCTCGAACTGATGAAGTCCTTTGGCTGAAAGATGAAATGGTTCAACACAAAGAAACTGTCCAGATGACCTGACTTAACTTTGCTGGGTATACTGTAAGTATTTTTTTTTGCTCATTTATGTTAAGTTCAGAACATTGTTCATAATTACACTATTGTGCTTGAAAACGGCACAATATGTATGGATGATTATTGTTATTATTTTTCAAATAGAATTTTACTATGCTAAAATCAAAGTCAGTACAGACAGACACACAACAGATGTGTACTCAGGTAAAAAAAAAAAGAGCGTTAATTGGGTTGGAAAGAATAAGCAGTCATATTTTTTATATTTTGCTTGATAATCGTATGGCAGCTAAAAGGGGAAAGGTGGAAGCCTGAGGGACCATAACAAGACCAGAGCTTCATCTCAAGGCGAAGCAAACATTACCTATTCCTATATCTGACCACTGCCTGGAGGCTCTCGCTCTGCATTTTTTGTCCATTGTCCTATCTGGGGCAGTTATATTTGATGAAAGTTGACAGTAATAAAAGAGTGAAAAAAAAAAGTTGTATTCTGACTCGATATAATAGATGTTGCCATTCTAAGCCAATAATAGTGTCTATAATAAAATCAGTGAAGCAGAAAAGAGGCACTCTTTCATTTCCTTATGTGGGGCTGTGAGTTTTGTACATCCCATTATTCATCAGGTCCGGGCTGCTGATAACTGTCCCATTTGCATCTGAATTAAAAAATGCTGTACAACCCCCATCTGAAAAAAAAAAAAAAAAAAAAAACTTCAACCTCATGCAAATGAACTGACCTAAAAAAAGTTTGTACTCTTTTTAGTCACTTGTGAGCAACTATGCCCTGCTCTTTAGGTTATGCTAATGACACCTGAGAAGTGTGGAACCTGTTATTTTGGTGATTAAAAAAAAGACACTTTCAAATCCTGTTTCTCACATCTGAAAGTGATTCAGGTCTCTCTTGTAAATGAGTCCTCGAGGCTCAATGGGATTAACCTGCCTAAATAAAGGTTGAATGAATATAATTGCTGTGAAAATTTGTTGTGAGATTGTTTTTATATTTCTTTACCCCTAACCTGGGGTAGTTTTGGCAGGATGTTTGTGTTGTCACTTTTTTACCCTGACTGACTTGACCTACTTTCACACACAAAAGACAAGCATGCATCGGAGAAACAATCTGTAAATTCTTGGCCTTGCTTTTCAGAGAATGACTTGCTCACTTCAGTGCACTCATGTAGTTCAAAGGTAAAAGATTTCCTAATTTAAAATCTCTGCTGCGAGTCTGGAGCATACGGTGTGATATTTGTGATCAACCATAGCTCCAGAAAAGATTGCCCTGGCTGGAAATAATAAAAAAGATGCTATCCATAAAGCAGCAATCTTTTGAGGGATGAACTCCTCAGAGGAAAGTCTAGCTGTGCCAGACAGACTGCTCAAAATCTCAGTAGATGTCTAGATTAATGAGCTATGCCTTCACATGCAGTACAGAAAACCCAAGATAAATCCAGATGCAATACTCAGCAGCACTGTAAGGCAGCATATGGTGAATCACATGTAGTCTCCTGTAAACACACATGCTTGACAATAAATGGAAATACTCTGAAGCATATGTGTCAAACTCAAGGCCCAGGGGCCAAATGTGGCCCTCGTTGACATCTTATCTAGCCCTCAAGATGTTATTTTAAATGTAAAATACTTTAATCACTTTAATCCAACAATTTTCAGTCAGGACATCTGGACAGTTTATTTATTTATTTTTGTGCTGAAACGTTTCAACTTCCATCCAGAAGGCTTCATCAGTCAAGGAAACATGCAACACAAAACTGATTCTTCCCCCATCAGCTTACTTCAAAGTGGAACAAACCAGTTCTCTTGGTGCTAAGATGGTCTCTTTGACACGCCCTCTCCTCCGGTGCCGGCCCTCTTCCTCGTCGACAATAATGTCAAACTGGTTCAAAACCAACAAAGTCCATGCTCAATAATCCAGGTATACAATCCAAAAATTTTCAGTCAGGTCATCTGGACAGTTTCTTTTTTTTGTGTGTGTGCTGGAACGTTTAACTTTCCATCCAGAAGGCTTCATCAGTCAAGGAAACACAACACAAAACTGATTCTTCCCCCAACAGCTTACTCCAATGTGGAATAAACCAGTTCTGCTTTGAGCATGGACTTTGTTGGTTTTGAACCAGTTTGACATGACTGTCAACGAGGAAGAGGGCCGGCACCGGAGGAGGGAGCATGCCTGGGAGCAAGATGGCGCCTTTGTACGTGGCAGGTCGTCTCTCACTCTTAGTCCTTGTCGTTATTTTGTTGTTTTTAAGTGAAGTCAAGTCACTAACCTACTGGTTTTCCACGTGATGCTCTTCTACCACACTTTCTTTAAGAGGTTTTCTCTTGTTCTAAACACTTGGTTCTCAACCTTTTTTAACAGTAGTTTGTTATCTGGAGTAGTCTCTGCTAATTTTAAACATGCTGTTGTGCAGCCCCTGTTAAAATAACCTGGTCTCGATCCCACTATGTTGCGGAATTTTAGGCTCATCTCCAAGCTTCCCTTCCTGTCAAAAATCTTGAAGAAAATTGTTTATGCTCAGTTAAAAATCCTTCATGGATGTTTTCCAGTCTGGATTTAAAACTCTCCATAGCACAGAGTCAGCTCTGCTGAGTTTTTAATGATATCCTCCTGGCATGTGACTCGGGTGATCGTGTGATACATGTGTTACTGGACTTAACTTCTGCGTTTGACACAGTGGACCACAGCATTTTATTGTCACGTCTGCAGCAGCAAGTAGGCATCGGTGGGACTGCTCTGGAGTGGTTGGGGTCCTATCTGGCAGACAGAACATTTTCTGTAAAAATTGCTGCGTGTGAATCCTTTTCTGCTCCTTTGTCATGTGGTGTACCTCAGGGATCAATTTTAGGACCTTTGCTTTTTTCTTTATATCTGCTTCCTCTAGGGTCGATTTTTAGAAAACATGGCATCTCCTTTCACTGCTATGCAGATGATTGCCAAATCTATGTGCCTTCGAGGCGAGTTGATGCCTGGTCCATTAAACCTCTTTTATCATGTCTTGAGGATCTTAAAGCTTGGATGACGCTAAATGTCCTGCATTTTAATGAAAAAAGACTGAGGTACTTGTTTTTGGACCTAGTGGAGCTCGATCGAGCCCTCCAGTTGACTTAGACCCCCTGACAATGTACATAAAATCTACAGTGACACATCTTGGTTTTAAGATGGACAGTGATTTTAAACTCGATAGTCAAATAAGGGCCACAGTAAAGTCTAGTTTTTAATCATTTGAGAAAATTGGCAAAGGTGAAACCCATTCTTTCACAGCAACAGTTCGAAACAGTAATCCATGCCTTCATTTCATCACGGCTGGATTACTGTAATTCTCTCTATCTTGGAGTCA
>JARVGS010001792.1:5589764-5603487 GCA_031762315.1 Hypsolebias antenori | reverse complement strand
TATGTCTAATTTCAGAATGTGCAACAAGTGGGTTTAAACAAGCTCAGCTTTGTTTTATATATTATAAGTATTTCAGTTATTTATTGTTCTCTTCAGGTCGAGGGTGAGGTTCTGCCTCAAGTGGAGGAGTTGAATATCTCGGGGTTTTGTTCACGAGTGAGGGAAGAATGGAGCGTGAGATTGACAGAAGGATTGGTGCAGCGTCTGCAGTATTGCGGACTCCGTGCTGGTCCGTTGTGGTGAAAAGAGAGCTGAGATGTAAGGCAAAGCTCTGTTTACCGGTCAGTCTACGTTCCTACCCTCACCTATAGTCAGGAACTCTGGGTAGAGACTGAAAGAATGAGATCGTGGATACAGGAGGTTGAAATGATTTTCCTCCACAGCCGGACTCTCCCTTAGAGAGAGGGTGGGAAGTTCAGTCATCAGGAGAGACTCAGAGTGGAGCCGCTGCTCCTCCACATCGAGAGGAGCCAGTTGAGGTGGTTCAGGCATCTAGTAAGAATGCTCCTGGACGCCTCCCTAGGGAGGTGCTTCACTTATGTCCGACTGGGAGGAGACCCAGAGGAAGACCCAGGACACGCTGCAGAGACCACGTCTCTTTGGTTGGTCTGGAAACACCTTGGAGTCCTCCCAGTAGAGCTGAAGAGGTGGCTGTGGAGACAGACGTCTGGACCTCCCTGCTCAAGCTGGATGGATGGATTATGTAAAAAAAAAAAATGTGTAAGCATCCTTTGATTGTCTATCATTGTTGTTTTTCCACTGTTGTCATCATTCTTTGTTAAAATTCAGGTCTCTCTTGTAAATGAGTCCCTGGGGCTCAGAGGGATTAACCTGTATAAATAAAGGTTGAATGAATATTTATTGATTTAATTTTTGTCAGGTAAAAAAAAAATCCCCTGATTTCTATCGTTGATCAAATTCATCTAGATGTCAGAACATACGGTGGGTTGTCCGTTTAACTGAGAGGTCGTCGTCTTCAAAACAGAAGATCCTCTCACGTTTAACACATCGGGGCAGTTTTCTGCAACTTCCCTCGTCCCCTGCAGATATTTATTGAAACGCTCTGCGTTTGTGAGGAAACCCCTCAGAGTGAACTGTGGCTTCACTGGACTTCCGACTCGTTTTTACAGTGTTTTCCTTTAAAGTTCTGGGCTTCCCGTTCACTTTGACCTTTCAGCGGCGCAGACCAAACACATGAACTGCGTCTCCCTGTAATCCAGCAAAGACTGCATGAGTCACTTCTTTCATTTACACTGATTCCTTGTCCACACACTAAATTATTGTTTTACTGTGCAGCAAATGTGGCACAGCGGACCTGAATCAAACACGAGCTGGGGTTTTTTCTTCTTCCCCCCCCCCCCCCCCTGCATTATGAGGGGAATACCATTGCTTTAAATACTTTGTTAATACATAGGTACACATGGGAGTACTTACGCACTAGCCCAGATGGTGGACCCTCTAATTTGAAATCTAAGCCTATAATTAAGAGACAAAAAAATTAAAAAGGAAAGCACGAGGATTTGCTGCTTTGACATGAAACGCGGCGCAAATTACAGCAAAAGAGGAGCACGGTTTGTGCGGTCGTCATTATTAGATATTCACATTTAAACAAAATGCTCTCCAGCAGGGAGGAATGGGGGTGGTGGGTGGTAGCTCTGGATAGAGATCCAGATAGGACTTTCAAGTTTTGCATACAGGCACAAGCGTTTTCCTACTTGTTCATGAGCTCGGTGCCAAATTAAATATCAGATGACGGAGGTTCATCCTGAGGTAACTCACGTCTGAGCGGTTCAGCTCAGTGGTGGTTCTAGGGGGTGGCGCAGGGTGGCAGCTGCTACTGTGACAAAGATCTTGCCACAACGTCTGCCACCATATTTGTTTGCTAGTTAATCTAATTATTGTACATTTTGTGCTGTTATGAACGTTAATAACGTCTGCACGGAAGTTCAAAGTGCATCAAACACACCCCAGATGAGGACACCCACCAGCTGGACCTGGAGATTTCACAATGAAGGAGACGGTTTCAAGACCTCCTGATAACTTCAGGGAGGCTTTTCCACCCCCAAAGCACAACTTTAATAAAGTGCTGAGAGTTTCCATAACTCAAAGTGACACATCTGGAAAAAAATACATCCGATTTATTTATTCTGTTTTCATAAAATATTGAGTGAAGTTGACACCAGGAAGAAAACAGTTCTTTTTCTTTTTGGCCTCGTGTGAAAATGAGTTTAACACCTGCTCTGTAAATACACACGGTGTACTTTTAGTGAAACTGCTTAATCTCAAGTGTGGGAAATATTTTAGGGGGAAAAAATGATAAGACATTTTAAATTGATTAAAATAAATTATACTCTGTGTGTGTGTGGGAGGGGTGGTGAGAATTTGAGAAAAAAAATTGGGACAAACATGAAGTTGCTAACAAACAGCACTCCCTGAAGTGATCTTTTGTGCAATTCATATAGATGCATAACCTAACTGCATGAAATTTATATTAAAGGCAAACTTTCCCCCTGATAATGAACTCTGCCCCCCCTGCTGAAACCTCGTGCCCCACCTTTGCCACCCCAAGACAATCTCTAGATCCACCACTGGTTCGGACAGCCAGCAGTATGTGGTGCAAATTCATCTGACATGAGAGAAATCTATATTTCTACTGGGACAAGAGAATAAAATAAAGTAAAAGGGGCTCAGCTGAAGCAGAGCAGGTCACCGCGGGTGCGCGGGATGTTGGAGAGCATGTGCGTAAAAAGCTGGTCTGGATCATAAAAGGTGCTTTAAATGCAGCACATCAGAGTCTTGACCCCCTAAATGAACTAGAGTCTGATGTTCGTTGTGGAGACTTGAAGCTGGTGAGCCTGAACAGAACATGATGTCACTCCTCTGACTTTCAAACAAACTCCACATGCAGGGAACAGCTGGATGTCCTGCTGAGACCTGGCGCAAACACTGGCCCACTAGCAGCCACGAGTAAAGTTACAGCGAGTGCAAACTGCTGCTCCGACTGAAAGACACCTTTACGCGTCAGGATCCGTGGTTTCGGGTGCGCGTTGTGCCCGAACCGTCCGTCCCACGCGTAAAAGGAAACGTCGCCAAGTTGGATCGGAACTCGTCCTGACCAAGAGCAGAAAAGTTGAACCTACCGGTGTCAAAATGACTAAACGCCGCAGAGGAAGTGAAGGCAGCCAGAAGGAGCGCAGAAGTGACGGTCCAGGAGGAATCCATGGTGTTGCGTGGCTCTCCGGTGAAGCGGAGCGCAGCCTTGATGCGCGCGGACTGTCCCCTCAGTCTGAGGCCGTGCACGTTTCACAACGAGCCTGGACTTTAAAGGCAGGTAGAGCAGCTTGTGACAGCGCGCAGCCCAGAGCAGATAGTACAGAGCACGGATCCGATTTCCAGCCCATGTGACAGGAAGCAGGGGCAGAGAGGATTGAACCTGCAGCGCTGGGGAGACAGCAGAGGGAACAGGGGGGGAGGAGAGAGGGGAGGAGGGGAGGCGCAAAGAAACTACAGTACAACCCTGCAGTAAAAATCTGATTAAAAAAAATCTCTCAACTGATCCAAACTACTGCTGAATGTTTGAAGTTGTTGCAGGATCAGAGCAGGAAAACGCGACGGGAACACACGTGAGTGTTTTCAGTCTAAAGATCCAAATCCAGCAGAGATGCATCAAGACAAAACTCTTGCTGTGTCACACAAACAGGAAACTTCTCCAAGAAACTTTGGGGTCAGTTTGAATGGTTTTGGTTGGTTTCCCACCATCATCAACACTTATTGGACTGATGAACTATGGGGTCGCATTTTCTCTTGCGACCACGACCTGGACGTTTGGCTACACTTCGACGAACCTTAAAACTGTTCAGTGACGTTTTCAGCTGAAGTCAGAGGAGCATGAGGCTGCTTGGCTCCTCAGACAGCTCTCGCCTTTGCTTCGTCTCGTCCAGGTTCAGTGTGGTCACACAGCGACTCACCCATGTGGCTGCTGCTTCACTGATGAACAGCTTGAAGGTGCCTGTGCTAATTGAAGTCAAACAGTTAGTTTGAAACACGATCATAACACAACATTAATGGTTTCCTTAAGGGAACTGACAAATCTCTATATAGTTTTTTTTTGTAAAATAAGCAAATAATTATCTGATAACTCTCAATCAGGTCGTCTGATTGAGAGTTATCAGATTTGACACCTGGATTACTGAGCATGAACTTTCTTGTCTTGAACCAAGCAAATAATTACTTTTTACAACTTTTTCTTTATCATACTGAAAACAGAAATGTATTACAGTTCTTTTGAATGAGAAATTAAGCCTTTTTTTCCAGAAATGTAAACTTGTGTCTGTATATTAACGGTGCAGACAGTCGAGTAAAACCACGTCCACAAAGTTTAAACCCAAAGTTAAGAATCTGCACCTGATTCTTGCAGAATGGACTCAGTTCAGAGCAGACAGTCCACATATAGGACTTCTTCTGGGTCTGGATCCAGACTGCAGGACACCATTTGGGGACCCCTGATCTGTGTTAGTGTCTAATAAAGGAATAATTGAGGGGACTCATCCTGAATTGGCACACAACAGAAACTGTCCAGGTGACCTGACTGATAATTATTGGATTCGATACCTGGATGATTGCGCACGAACTTTGTTACATTTGTGAAACATATTCATTTTTTTCTTCTTCTTTCGGCTGCTCCTTCCTCAGGGGTCGCCACGGAGAACTAACTTGCACCAAGGCTTGGCGAATGTTCTTACGCCGGACACAACCACAGACCACCGAGCTACCACAGCCCTCTGTGTGGAGCAGAGAGCTGTCATCTAGGGAGGAGATGGTGGGGGTTAAAAGCCTTGCTCAAGGGCCCATGAAAATGAGGGGGCAAGTGTGAATGTTTCATCCTCCCCACCTACAATTTGGGGAGTTGAACCTGTGACCTTCCGATCAGGCTCACCTTCTCTAACCTCTGCACCACCACAGTTGGCTGTTTGTTTTTAACCTATAGCAACATTTAAGAATTGCTTAAATAAAACCACACAGCACCTCAGAGAAAAACAGCAAAAAGCTTTTTATTTTTAAATTAATATTATTCACATGTTTCTAATGAAGATGGACTTTTCTTCAGGTGCGCAGCGTGCAAGACCTGAGTTCATCACCGTCCAGGTCTGAACCGGGTGGGAAACAGCGCCCTCTTGTGTTTCACACAAACATCATCCCACGCTGTGAGCAAGAGTCAGAAAAAGCCCCTTCACGACTCAGAATGACGTCACTAGTCCTGCAGAGAACATTTAGCCCAGACCGAGACGAGCTGGCAAACTAATCTGGCCTGACGTGTGCCCTGTTGAGAGTTGTACGTGCATGGCCCTGAGGTAAACTGGCTGCTGAAAGCTCCACGTGCACTGAACGGCTTCATGACAGGAGGACGTTTCTTCTCCTGACAGTTTGCAGAGTCACATGATAACAGCTGATGCTGTCAGGGTCTTTACCCGCTGTCTGGCCTTTTGGCTGTCTGTGCATCGAATATGAGTTAAAAGAGTGGGAAGCATGTTTCGTCCAGCAGCAGCCGTGCAATCAGTTAAAGCTTCTGAATTTATTCTGCAGACACGCACAACACTTCACCAAGATTAAAGTGTTTTATTTCTTTTTTTCTCACAATCGGTAAATAATATAAATCAAATCTCTATTATTTCCACAACAAACTTTTGTAGTCAAGGAAACAACACAAAACTGATTCTTCCCCAACAACTGACTCCAAAGTGGAACAAACCAGTTATGTTATGGTTATGTTGTGTACCTGGATTATTGAGCATGGACTTTGTTGGTTTTGAACCAGTTTGACATGATGAAGGAGAGGGCCGGCACCGGAGGAGGGGGCGTGTCAAAAGAGACCATGTTGGCACCAACACAACTTGTTTGTTCCACTTTGGAGAAGCTGTTGGGGGAAGAATCAGTTTTGTGTTGTGTTTCCTTGACTGATGAAGCCCTCTGGATGGAAGGTGAAACGTTTCAGCACAAAAAAAGAAACTGTCCAGATGACTTGACTGAAAATTGTTGGATAAACTAAAACGTTCAGCTCATTCAGGACAATCTGACTTTTGGTATTGGTGCAACTTTAGCTTTTTGAAACATTTAGTATTTTCTGCTCTTTGTTCCTCATAGAAAAATGAATTGAGCTCATTTTGCATCCTTCAAATCTTTTAGATGTGTTCTACAAGATTTTACCACTTCTTTCACATTTTGTTCTGCTTCAGCTTCTTTCAGCTTCCTTTTGCAAATTTAAACTTTTTTCAGCTACTTTCAGTAAAATTTAGCTGTTTCTCAGCTATTTTGTGCTCCTTTTAAATTATTTCTGATAACTACAACATTTTTGTGTTTCTTCTAACTTTTTTCAGCTTATTTCTGCAAGTTTCAGCTTTTTCTGCTATTTTAGCTATAGCTGTTTTTATGCTAATTTAAACTTTTTCAGCTATTTTTTGCACTCATTTCAACCGTTTTCAGCCCACTTCCTTCTGCTAATTTAAGCTTCTTTGTTTTTGTAGCTAATTTTCAGCTCTTTCTACTCTCAGCTACTCTTTTACCTCTTGTGATGCTAATTTTGGCTTTTTACAGCTACATAATTCCACTTTATTTTTTTTAGCTCATTTCAGTTTTTTCTGCTTCAAGCTTCTTTTTTGCCTTTTCAGCTTCTTTTCAGCTATTTTTTTTAGCTTATTTCTTAAGTTTTGTGCACATTTTGTGCTTATTTAAACCTAATTCAGCAAATATGTCCCTTTTTTTTGGCTTTCTTCTGCTAATTTAGGCTGTTCTTCCATCTCAGCTACATTTCAGAATGTTTTTTTTAGCTGATTTTATTATGTTGTTAAGTAATTTCAGCTGTTTTTCAACAAGTTATAGTGCAATAAGCATTCAAACTGCATTTTGCAGGAAATGTAATTTCTCTTATGTCTAATTATTAAATTTAACTAGTATTTTATGTTTGTAAAAAAAATTGGCTATTGTAATACACTGAAGTATTCTGGTTTAAGAAGCTTTAATTGAATTGTTGGCTAAAGTTTTGTTCAGACTGAATTGTTTTACACCTCAGTATTTTGTAACAATAATAAAATATGTAAATATGAGTTTGTCCCCAGAAACAGAGCAGAGTGTGAGTGAATATTAACCACAGAGTGAATCAAATATGGAGTTTTGTCAGTCTGTGCAGTTATATGCTTATTTTGTGTGTTGGGGGTGAATGTGTAAGAAATCACCACGCTTGTTCGTGCACGCTGCCTGGTCACATTCCTTGTGGTCTGCTGGAGTTAACGTCATTCTCTTGTCTTTTTTTCCCCCCCCTCTCTCTTTTTCCAGATAAACTTTGGCACATCATGAAACTCCTGCTCTGACGCCTGCCTGGTTTTCTTTAGGTGGAACAATTAGATGCAACTGTTCATGTGTCCAGCTGGTCTTCAGCAGTCCCTCCCTGTTGGGTTGTGCAGCACGGAGGCTGGAGGTCACGGTGAGACTGATCCACTGAAACGTGTCAGAAAACACCTCGGCGTCCTCCGCCTCCCTGCCAAAGGGAAGTTCTGCAGAGTTGACTCAAAGGTTGGCCCAGATGCCTCGAATTCACAAAATGTGGAGCCAAGAACGTGCCATGTCCTTGTTCCCCCCTCAGTGAACAGACTGTAGCTTTGAATTTTAACCCTTTTATTCCTTTTTTTGGGGGGGGGGGGGGATTTATTTCTCCTACCAAATGTTTGTTCTCTCTATTTCAGAGAACCATGTTATATTTTAATACCTACACACATCAAAATCAATTTTACTCTATAAATGCTAATAAGCTGCTTAAATGGAGGTAGTGACCCATTATTCCTTTTTTTATTATCTGTTTTACATTCTGTACATACAAAAGAGTTCTTTAGTTTTTCATAATTGACTACTTATGGTCGGTACTGTACGTTTTTATGTCCATCCATCCATCCTTACCCATTTCTTCTTTTTCAGGTCACGGGGGTCACTGGGACACCCTGGACAGGTCTCCAGTCCATCACACAGAGACAAATGAGACAAACAACCATTCACTCTCTCACACACACCTAGAGACAATTTAGAGAGAAACCCCACACATGCACGGAGCGAACGTGCAAATCTGATATGACGACCTACGCGCTGAGGGGCGACACCTCTACCAACTGCACCACCGTGCCACCTACATTCATATTGTTGTAATTCTTGTAAAACTGTTGCTGGTACTGGAGGCAGACAAAATGTTCTGCGTGCACGAATACTTGGTATCTGAATCAGATTTTTTATTATGTCTTGTTTTTCTCCTTTAATAATTTGTTCCATAATGTGAGTCTTTAAAGCATTAAATGAGCCTCCATCAACACCGTATACGTTTTATATTTTTAGTGGTAAAAATCAAATAAACACAACAAATAGTGTGAAAGCTGCTGCGAATACAGGTTTTACTGCATTTATTTAAGTTGGACAAACTCAAAACTAAAGATTTTTTTTTTCTTTTGAAGACAAGAAAGTGGGTAATTTATGATAATCTGCTAAATTTGTGTTTGAAAGTTTTTTTTTAACAATAAAAACATTTTAAAAGAGCCAACATTCCTTGAAAACATTCATGCGCTCCAGCACCTTTCATGTCAAAGATTCAAACTAAATACATCTTTTGACAAATCTGAGCCATTTTGGTCATAACATAAAATTATTCTATGCAATATTGAAAGATGTGCTCATCGGATGTTTAATTTATGACTCTCAGCTACTGCAACACTGAATTTCAGCTCAACATCTGTTATAGCCTTTTTTTGTGATAAGCGGCTGTGGAGGCCATCTTGAATTGGATGGACTCCAAAAGTTCTGCTGCTGATTCAAGAAGCTAATGATTAGTTCCTGAGAGACATTCACATCTGTCAGGGGATTCATGAGATGTTTTACCAACAGTCAAGCAAAGGTTGGCTCCAACATTTTTATGCCACAGTTTAAGGTAAAGATCTTGCACGGTGAGTAGCACATGAAGGATGTGTTGCTATTAAAACTAAGTTTTAGCTGATTATCTGTAATATTGACTGAACAGGAGCCATTTTAGTGTTTTTAAAGGTCAGTTGGCTGCTGCAGTTCTCTTAAAATTCAAAAAAGTTATAAATGTTGATGTGTTTATGTAAGAGAAGATGACCAAAGTCCTTTACAGTTCAGTCGAATGAACATGTCAACGAACGTCTGGAACAGGAAACACATGAAAAATTAAAAACTAAATTCAGAACCACAACATAAAACCATCAGCTCCGAGTGGTCCTCAAACTCCGCCTGAATCAAACGCCAAGAAAAACAAGATATCAGCTGTCGAGGAACATCCAGGGATTGCTAATGGTTGCATTACAACCTGCCCAGCTGTTTATGAAATATTTTGCTAACAAACAAATTAGCAAATTAGTCATTGTTAAAATTAAACAGAGCTTTTGTGCAACCTCTTAAGAGTTCAAGATACACACTGGGGATCAGTCTCTGCTACTACCACATTTAAATTTAGCTCCATGTCTGTGAAACTAATTTATCAGTGGTGGCTCATCAATGGGGGACACTAGGGCGCCGTCCCACCACTCAAACCACTCAGCATATTACACTGAAGACTTAAAAAACTGAAATAAAAATGAAATAATAAAATAAAAATATTTCAAAATATATGTTTTTTTTAAATATTTTATAGTTAATGATGAGTTAAGTTGATTCTTTCAAAAACGTTGTCGCTGGTGATGTATTTCTGGCCCCTGGGGTGCAAGAATCTTTGCGCATAGACTCTTGTTAAAAGCTGGACATGCACAGTTAGCTCTTTTTCGTTACAAGAGATAGCAAGATTCTGGGCGCAACACTCCAGCGCCCTCAGTACTGGCGCACCATACTGATCGTGCTTCCAGTCCCACCGTCCCGGTACAGATTTATTTATTGTCCTGGAACAGATCGTGCAGTGACACTCACAAGTCACAACCAGGCTATGTATGAATTCTTATTTAGCTGTCAGACAGAAGCACATTTAAACAAGAAGCATCATTAATTTTAATCAGGCAGAGAGTGGAAACCTGCGACTGCATTCGGCGCTGGGTTCATTTATGCTGGCAGGGACTGGCAGCGATGTGGAAAATTCGAATGGCAGTCATCCTTAATGTGCCTTACTGAAATATTATTTACACGTAGCTGTCAGCTCATTTAAAAGAGACGCAACATTAATTTTGATCAGGCAGATGGATGACCCACTGCATTCGGCGCTTGGTTTGTTTTTTAGAAATACAGTAGCTGTTTTTGTGTTTGCTAAGTGTCATTCCCTAATTTGTTACAGAACCTGATCCATAGTGTAGCTCATTTGCGCATTCGCTAAAGGCACACTTCCGAGTTGCACGGATCACCGTTGAATATGCTACATTAAGGAAAATGTACAGGTATAATATCGTTTACGAGTAAGAAATGTCTCAATTTACTTAGAAAAGTATGTGCTCTATCTCCGCCGATTTCCATGTTGCTAATTTACGCCACTCGTATTTCCGTTAAAATCACTGCCATGTTTACGTCATGGTTTAAATGGTATGCAGCTTCACCACTGAGTGGCGCTGTTTCACATGGAAATAATTCAATCAGTATCTTGCAGGGTTTTTTCCCCTCATTCAGCCCAGGTTGGGCGTCAGGCCTAATGTGTCGCAGATCATCTTAACCAGTGATTTGTAACGGAAATACAAGTAGCGTAAATTAGCTACATGAAGATCGGAGATAGAGCACGTACTTTTCTGAGTAAATTGACACAATTTTTATTCATAAACAACAGCGATCTGTGCAACCCGGAAGTATACTTACGGGTCGTGCTTCCCTAACAGATTGGGGAATGACACCAAGATCAGTTGACTGTGGTAGCCATCTTGATTTGGGGCTACTTGTTGAAGAGAAAAACCACAGGAATTGCACGGCCTTCTGAAGTTTTATGTGCAAAACATTTGCCGTATGAAAGAAACAGGAGAACAGTCAGCGATAAGAATCAGCACAAGCAGAATGTAATTATATTTAAATCTGATAAGTTGCTCTGTGGGTTGTTCACAACCACAAAACTCATTGATGTTGGGGAAACAATATCTTCTTTTTAACTTCAAATCCATGCGTTCCAGTAGGGTCACATGATGGGAAGAAATGTTTCTCCCACTCTTATAAAAGGACACTTCTCAGCTCCTTTTTTTTAATTTTTATTAATTTTATTTTTTTTTGGTCTGTTTTTGGCAGCAACGTGACTTTTTTTTTTTTTTTTTCCATCAGTCCTGACTGAGCTGCTGGTGAGCTGCTGGGATCATTTTCTCTGCTGCCAAAATAATCACTTGTCTCCTTCCATTAATTAAAAGCAAAATGCCACGGCACACAATGTTTCTTCTCTTGCAGGTGGGGGGGGGGGGACAGTGAGTCAAAGCCATTACTCAGCCAAAGCATCTGGTTGCTGTTTGAAGTGACCCCCCCACCGGCCGCATGGCCACATCAGTGCCTATATGATCCAGATCATTAGTGGTTTCACACACAATACCATCTCTGTTACCCTATGACCTCCACCACATTCTGCTCACCTTGACAAATCACTGCCTCCGGCCCCTTTTTGTCCCCTTCCAGCCACCGTCTCCTCCTTGCTCTCATCTGCTCCACACACACACCTGTGCGGGCCCCTGAGCTTACCTGTGTTCAAAGCAGAGATAAAAGCTGACGCTTACGCCCAGCCACCTGCGTTTAACCAGCAGCCTCTGAAGCTCCACGGCCTCCTCCTCCTCCTTCTTCTCCTCCTCCTCCTGACACACACAGCAGTCATCCATCTTTCTCAGTGTCCCAGGTCTCTAATTAGGCACCGGGTGGGTGACACCCCCTGGAATGTTTATTGTAACAGTTCAGATTTGTCTCCTTCAGAAGAGAAAAGAGAAAGAGGATCATAAAACTGAAGTGGAGAGAAAGCAAAGCCAAAGCTAGTTTATTATAACTGATTCAACTTATTTCAGCCTAATTCAGTAGAATCATGCTCTACCCACTTCCTTCTGGTAATTTAAGCTTCTTTCTGCTTGTTTTAGCTACCATTCTGCTGATTTTTGGAAATTTCTGCTTTTTTCAGGTAATTTCCACATTTGTGTGCTCATTTTTCCTTCTTTAAGCCTAACTGGGCACAAATGATCTCCCTCTACTTACTTCTGCTTATTTAACCCTCCTTCTACAATAATAATAATAAAAAAATAAAAAAATCCGCTTTTTCAGCTGTCTTCTGCTGTTTTGTGCTCAAAACAGCTTGATTCAGCTAAGTTAAATATTTTTGTGCTTATTCTAACTTCTTTCTGTCAAGTTTAGCTTGTTATGATTATTTCAGCCTATTTTTGCAATTTTCAGCTATTTTTGCTATTTCAGCGGCTGTTTATCTAAAATTATGTTACATCTTTTACAGTTAATTCTACAATTTTTTTGCACTAATTTAAACTTTGTTCAGCCTAAATCAGTATAATGCCCTTTCTCCACTTCCTTCTGGTAACTTAAGCTTCTATCTGCTTGTTTTAGCTACTATTCAGCTGTTTTTGGCTAATTTCAGCTTGGTGCAAATAATTTCAACTTTATTGTGCTAATTTCTGCTTCTTTCAGCCGTACTGGCACAATTAAGCTCACTTCACTTCCTTTTGGAAATTTAAGCTACTTTCTACATTTTTAGCTACTATTCAAATGTTTTTGGAAAATTTCCACTTTTTAAGGTACTTTGTAATTTCCACATCAGTTTTCTTCTACTAACTTAGGCTCATTCTTCCTTTTCAGCTACATTTCGGCATGTTTGTAGCTAACTTCAGCTGTTTTTCAGCAGATTCTTCAGCAAGAAGCATTCACACAGCATTTTCAAAAGAAATGCTAATTCTAGTTGTAACAGTTCAGAAGTGTCTCCTTTAGAAAAGAAAAGAGAAAAAGGATCATAAAACTGAAGTAGAGCGAACGAAAGCAAAGTAAAAGCTAGTTTATTAAAACTGATTCATTGCTGGTACTCATAGTAATAAATTAATTAACAAGGAATTTCAATGTTTTAAACTGAAATCATTTTATGTTAAGAAGGCATGGAGTTATTTCCAGTTTGGTCCAACCTTGTCCATCACGTTATTTGTGATCTCAAGCCATATTGTGGGATTTTGCAAGTTGGGTTTGCGCATGACTCTCAGCAACTACCACGTTGTTTTAATGCTAACTCTATTAAATTAAATGAGTTGTTGGTAGTTATGTGTTTGCTAGTGTTAATTAGCTGTGACAGCCGTCTTGAAGTGTAGTTGACTCCAAAAGTAAACCAGTTGTTCATCCAGTGATCATTTTCTAAGTTATTTTAAAATCTATTCAGTGAGCCATGAGATATTTTACTAACAGGCAGACTAAGCTGACACCAATAGTTAATGGCAAAGTTTAAAATCATTATGTTGTGCAATATTTATCCACTGGAGCTTGTATTGTAAATTATTAGCTAAATATAGCTAAATATCTGTAAAATAGACCAAGTTATACTATACAATATAATATAATACAATATACAATTGTTGTAAAATAAAATCTGTTTGTGTCCAGGAGTGTTTCATTTTCTTTTAAAAGAGTTTGTCCAAGCTGAGGCAAACATGTGTTTCCTGTGTTAGTGCAGGCAGGCAGAAGAACTACACAAGAGGGGGATGGAATGGTATGGAATTTTCTAGAAGTCCAGCTCGTAAATCAAGTTGAACACTGGACAACC
>JARVGS010001792.1:5556179-5566919 GCA_031762315.1 Hypsolebias antenori | reverse complement strand
AGATCTTCTGTGCTGGTCCATCCTTTTGGCCAGTGGCTGTTTAGTTTCCCCGATATAAGACTGATCACAGCCCTCCTACACACCAGCTTCTGTAGTTTGCCTGATCAGTTTTACAAATATGGACATCATGCTAAATATCAAACATACATCTGAGAATCACAGGCCACTTGCGGCCCCCAGGATTCGCTGGATGGATCAGATCTCGGGGAATACTCTAAAGGCATGGACCAGCAGTGTGTCCATTTAATTTTAGTAGTTTGTGGATTTGTGAGGACCAGCAAAGACTCAAGTCAGAAATGATGAATCAGTAAAGTTCTGCCTGTTCCCAAAACAAATGTTGTTAATCTGAATTCGGCTCTTCGGCTGGTCGTAACAGGCCACCTTATCTCAATTTGCCTGGAGGCCCTAAAAATTCAATGCTCTGCCCCCTCCCCTTCCATGGAGGAAGTCTGCAGACCTATCAGACGGACAAGGCTGAATAAATATTGTGTCGTCATTTCAGGACTCCTGGATTATCTCTGGAGCTGTCCTAAGTCAACTTTGGCACAAAGAATGTTTACAGATCTCACCAGAGGGAACTGACTGATTATACCATTCTTATAAGAACTCCCACAGTGCCTCTGGAGTGTCCTTGGACACGCTCACCTCTCTTGTCGTCTTCCCTCCCCTGCGTCTCTATGTGCAAACTCTCACTCCTTGGTCAAGGAGTGAGAGTTTGATATGATTTTTTTTGCTTCCAAATCATACATGTGTCATTTTCCTTACTTTTTGTCTGTGTAAACAGGTCTCACTTGTAAATGAGTCTTCGAGACTCAATGTGAGGTTGAATGGAAAAAAAAATCTGTGGTTGTCATTATTTTAAAACCTGACAAATGATTATTTCAATGATCTCTTCATATTCAAATTGAAAAGGAGTGTACTAAAAACATCAAGAGTGTGTTCAGCATTATCATCATCATTACACAAACATTATTATACATTTATAGTTATCAAGCATCCAAACATTAACATGCACGTTTCATTCTAAGGTCACCACGCAGGTCAGAAAAACATGAATCCATCATGTTTAATTCCCACTGACGAGCTGTGGGAGTACTGGCTGCCTGTGCACATTTACACTTTTCTGATCAAAACAAGCTCTAAAAAAAAAAAAGAGTTCAGCTCTCCCAAGAAATCCAGTGTGCTTCAACTTGTCAGCCAGCCTGAGCAGGCTTTTCCCTCTGCTTTGCAACCTGCTACATTTAGATTTCAAGCAAGTGTTTCGTTTCACAGAGATCACCAACAATTCATCAAATACTGTATACGATGAAAGGTCGAGACGCTGCAGACGCTTCAATGGAAACTTAAAAAAGACAAAAACTGTTCTAAATTTTTTGCACCGTTTTCCATTTTAAGACAAACCCGCACCCTGAACTACATTTGGATGTGGACCCCCCCCCCCCTCCCCAAACACACAAAGTGTCTCACTTTATGATGAAATGACTTTTCTGACTCTTGTGGTGAGCTGCCAGTCGACCTGTTAAAACCTGCTGGGTAACCCTAGACCTGGAAAGTACCCCTGCAAGTCTGAGACATAGAAGCGTGTGCACAGGAGGCCTTCACCTTCAACTTGTAACACGCGTGCACGCACGCATGCGTGCACGCACACACAAACGCAAACACACGACTGCACTTTTCCTCCAGACGTGCAACCCAGACAAGACCTGAAAGGCTGTAAGACCCCCTGATTCTCTCATCCTTCTCTGCTTCTGATGTCACAGAAGCCTCAGTCCACCTGCACTTGTCAGGACGTGCATGTGTGTGTGTGTGTGTCTTTGTATTTGTTACCTTGTAAGGCCCATTTCTCCAACACGTACTACACTGTGAGAACCAACTGCTCCTTATGGGGCTTAACGCCTGGGATTAGGTATGTACTGGTAATGGTTAAGGTAAGGCTATAGAAATGAATGAAAAATGAATGGTAGTTAATGCAAAGTTCCCATAAAGATAGAAAGGCAAACGTGTGTGTATGTGTGTGTGTGTGTTCATGCATGACAGTGTTACCGCTCACTCAAAGAACATATCAGATGTCCCTGAACTCGTTTTGACTACTGTAAGTGTGTTATCTGTCTCGGCTGTGACTCTCAGAATGTGCACCAGCACGTTGCACGTTGCAGATCACCTCCCCCTCACCTGAAGACCTTTAGACGCGCCTCCTTTTACGCCTGGCCTCCTGTGATCAGGGCGCCAAGAGGGGACAGGTGTGCTCACTTTTTGCTCCAACGACCTCAAAGCACGACCGTTTTCAATCGAACGCCTGACCCGAGAGCTGCCGGTGGCGTGAGGAGCCTCTCAGCTCCTGACATTCATCAGTCAGAGTTAGGGAGGGGGGGGGAAGCCCAAAGAAAGTCCACGAACCCATAAAACAGGCCTTTAATTTGTTCAGGTTTGCCCAGGAGCAAGCTAGCGCAGCCATTAGCCTGTTGTCTCCCTGGACAGCTGTCATGACGGGGGATCGGGTTTGATCAGATCAGAAAGGAAATTTACGAGCAACAATCAGGAGGCCGGGGGATGTTGGAAATCAAACGAGCAGGTGGGATTCATTGTCTTGGTGTGTCTCTGCTTGCAAAGCAAGAAGGTGACTTGGAAGGAAATGGGAGGGGAGGAAGACGTCTTGCTATGTAGCAGATTTTAAGAGTTAACGAGTAGCCTTTGAGCGTACAGTATAAGACAGAATGAAAGATATATGGATGGATTTGGCTGAAGGCCCAAAGAACAAAAGCGCACCATCATATATGACTTCATTTAAAGCTTGTATATGATCAGTGGAGACCTGCAGTTCAAACTGACAGGAACAAAGGCAGAAATAATCAAAACGTATTATTTTTGGTGCTTTAAATTATTCCCTTCAATAAGACGTTGGAGTTGTTTGTCACATGCGCCTGTTGGAAACCAAGAACAACCTCTTTAGCACATATTTTTATTGTTATTATCGTGTTTTTTGTGTTTGTTTCTTTTAAGGAATCACAATCTTAAAAATTGTAAAACAAGAGACATTGCATACATGTGAGTGCTATGAGCTGGTTTTCTTTGCTGAACGAGCTAAAACTGAGTAAATAAAGTTCAAACAAGCAGAATGGAGGGTAAAATGAACAGAACACAAGCTAAAACCCCAAAACATCAGAACATAAGCTAAAAAAGAAGCAGAACAGTAAATAAAATTTGCTAAAAAACATTCTATTCTCAGCAAAGTGCTCGCTAAAAGTGGCAAAAATATAACTAAAAGGTAAAAGGAGCAGAATAAAGCTAACAACTAAAATAAAAAAAAAATAAAAAAAAACTATAATGAAAGGTTGCAAAAGAGAAGCTAAAGCCAAGAACAGCACAACAGATGATCTAATCAGCTAAAGTGTAGATAAGAGCTAAAGGGAGCAGAATGGTAGGTAAAAATAACAAAGTAGCAAAAATAGGTAGCTAAAAGCTAAAAACATAAGAATGGTGGCTAGAAGTAGTAAAACAATAGTCAGACTGAGACTGAGAGCAGCAAAACAATAACTGAAGCAGCAATACAGATAATTAGCAAAGCAGATGCTAATTGTAAAAAAAAATTATAGCAAAACGTAGAAAATGTTTTATTTGCTATAGCTTTAAATGAACAAAACAGTAGCTAAAGTTAGCAAAACTGTAACAAAATGCTAAAAGGAGCCAAACAGTAGCAAAAAGTGTCAGAATGATATCTAAAATCCAAAAAGGAGCATAAGAAGACAAACATGAAGCAACTGATAGTGCTTTGCAAATAATAACCACTGTCGTTTTCTTCCTTTATATTTGCATGAACTGAGTCATTGAGCTTAACTAAAAAGGGAGAAACTTCAAAGAATATTCTTATCATGTTTCTGTGGTATTTGAACCCAAGATGCAGATTGACATGGGGGACTTGAGGATAAAATATGGATAAAATTTATTAAACAAAAAAATAAGGGTGACATGGCAGCAAAACTTACATTTAACAACCAGGAGTGAAATGACACAGAGGAAGACAGGACATGACAGCCTCTATGAGGACAATCCACAGACAAAGGAAAAACACAGACGCTGAACATATAGGAGACTAACGAGACATAACGACAAACACCTGGCGTGGTTAGACTTTGAGACAGGTGCTGACAGCAAGGAGGGAAAACAGTGGGGGGAGCAGGAAACACAAGGATCTGAAAATATAAACACTAAAACACAAAGATCCTCTCAACTTTGTGACGCACCTGTTTAATTTCCTGTTGTGACGTTCAATCAGTACTCCCATCGTGACCAGTACTGAGATCGAACCAACGGCACCAAGCACAAACGCCACGTAATCATCTGCAAAATATTAAAACACTGAATCACTTTCTATCCGTTCTTCATTAACAATCATCCAGGCAGGCTGTGCACGATCCGTGTTAATGCTGACGAGAAACAAACATCCAGGGAAGCACCGACCAGAGAGGAAAAACACGAAACGTGGAACTAAGTTAAAATTTACTGAATAAATTAGTAAATTTTGCACGACGTCATCGTTATAATCATAGACGTGGTCCCTCAAAGGGCGTTAACATTTAATCAGGCTTGTAAACAAGCATGCACTGCTGCACATTCAATTTATCAACACTTCACACTGAGAAGATACGTCACTCACGCATGGTTTAGCTGAGATTTTACCAGATACGAGTTGTCATGGACATAGAACTGCAACTAGAAAAACTGTATTTCCTGTGAAAATGCAGTGAGAATGCTTGTTGCAGAAGAACTCGCTGAAAAACAGCTGAAATGAGCTAAAAACATTCTAAAATGTAGCTGAAATGGAAGAACAAGCCTAAATTAGCAGAAGAATGCAGAAAGAACACATATTGGCTGAATTAGGTTTAAATAAGCAGAAATATGCACAAAAATTAGAAAATTAGCTAAAAAAAAGTATGAAAATAGCAAAAATAAAAAAAGGCTGAAAAGTAGCTGAAAAGGCAGAAAGAAGCTTAAAGTGCCAGAAGGAAGTATCAGTAGAAAGAACTGAAATGAGCTAAAAAAAAAAAAAAGGAAGAAAAAAAGTTAAATTAGCTGAAAAAGCTAAAATTACCATCAAAACAGCTAAATAGTACCTGAAAGAGCAGAAAAAAGCTGAATGGAGCATAAGAAGCTGAAATTAGTATGAAAAAGTGAATTAGGCTGAAAGTAGCAGAAATTGCTACAAAAAATTTGAGTTTACCAGAAAATAGCTGAAATTAGCTAAAAAATTGCTAAAAGGTAACTGAAAGTGTAGAACAAACTTAAATTAGCAGAAGAACGCAGAAAGAACATGTTTGCTCAATTAGGCTGAAAGTAGCAGAAATTAGCACAAAAAAGTGGAAATTATCTGAAAAAAGCTGAAATTGGCAAAAACCTGCTGAAAAGTATAGCTAAAAACGCAGAAAGAAGCTTAAATTACCAGAAGGAAGTAGAGAGAGGCAATTCTTGCAGAATGAGCTCAAAAACATTGCAAATAGTGCAAAAAAATGTGAAATTAGCTGAAACTGCTAAAATAAGCACAAAAACATAAATAGTAGCTGAAATAGCAGGAAAAAGCTGAAACTCGCATAAATAAGTTTAAAGGAGCATAACAAGCTGAAATTAGCAGAAAGAAGTTAGAAGCTCAAAAATGTAGGTAGCAGAAAGAATCTGAAAAGAGCACAAAACAGCTAAAAAAAACCCAGCTGAAAGTAGCTGAAAAAAGTGAAAGGAGCAGTAAAAGGTTGTAAACACATCTAAAGATTTGAAGGCTGTAAAATGAGCTCAATTCATTTTCTATGAGGAAAAAAATGGCAGAAAAGACTAAATATTTCAAAAATCTAAAGTTGCACCAATACTGAAAGTCTTAGCAGTGTTGTCCTGAAAGAGCTGAACGTTTTGATTTACGAGTTGTTGAAATAGCTTGAAAACTGCGAGACGAGAAAGATGCCGAAAAACATACGGAAGAAAAATGGATCACAACCGTGTGAATGCTTCAATAAACAGTCACACAATTACAGCTGGTGTCACAAAACACAGCAGCCAGTGGATACAAAACTATAAATCAGCTAAACAATTATTGCTTATTACATAATCCATTTTTTTAACCAACTCCTAGAATAAAGCGACATCTGTCAGTCTCAACTGCAGCTAAACCCGCTCTCTTGTTCTGAACGAGCTCGTGCTCCGTTCACTTCAGGAGCGTTTTCCCAGCAGCAACCTTTTCCAGGAACCAGGGTCGGTTACATTTGTTGTTACACACTGAACTTTAACGCTGAGCGAGCGGTGATTACTCAACGCACCGCAGGAATGACAGAAAATGAAGCTTATAATTATACAAAACAGCTCTTCTGTCAAACGCCGCCCCCTCTGCTCCCCCTAAAGGCATCGTATGAAAAGAATCATTAGCGGGCTACGAGTACCAACTCTTTTTTTGGTATCTAACATAAACAAGGAGCGGGACAAGTTCCACTTGACTCGACAAATAATCGTGCCAGCTGTTTAACAGGGCCGTCTTCAGATGCACATCTGTTTTGATTTAAGCGGATCTCATCTATAAGCCCTCAACGGTGCACACGGAATGAAAGATAATAAAATAATCCAGCAATTAGAGATATTTTAAAGAATATATAAACAGTTAGAAACAACCTTTATCCAAAGGAGCACTGCTGTCGTATCAAAATAAAACTGCAAATCAAAGGGTTTTCTGATTCCTCTTGTACTGGAGGCCTGAAATGAGCCTGACAACTTATTGAATTTTTACTTAATGGAAGCAATAACACACAGAGGCCATTACAGCAGCAGGAGAGGTTTCCCATTCATAAAACTTATTGTGAGATCAGCTCTGCAAGTGCAGCTTTTTATAGCTAAAATAATTAGCGACTGCCTGCAGTTCGTCCCTTTGATGCCATTTATACCTCTGAATGAAATACATTATTTTATTGACATAATCCAATGTAACATTTAATGAATGTATAAATTATTACCGCAACAAAGAGTTCTACTGACAATAACAAACGAAAGAGCAGTTTCTACAACAGCATTAGCTTTTATTTGAGGTTTGATGAAGGTAATGGCCCAAAAGCTTTGAATAAAAAGTTGTTATCTTCTGTTTTCATAATCGCTGACTAACAGAACGCCTTTAATCTAACGTTTGAGTTGATGGATTTTCCCGGCGGTTGCTTTCGATGCATTTTCTTTGGTGATATGTTTTAAAAATAAAAGTTGAATGAACTGAATTGGAGCTATAATCTCAGTTGATGTAAACATCAACTGGTTCGACACCGTAACTCTAAGCTGACGTTGTGAAAACTCGTCGAACTGTTCGGGGCTCAAACAGCCGACGTCTCGAGGCTGCTGGAGTCGGATGGGAGGACGAGCGCTCTGCTCTTGAACACAGTTTGTTTCAAAGTGACATCTATGAGAAGGATCTTAAAATAGCTCTTTAAAGCAGTTATCAGTGCTATGCTTCATGTGCCAGTGGTTTTAACATTGGAGCTGGTCAGGGAGGATTTAAAATATAAACTGAGGGTAAGATTTGAATTTTATGCAAAAATGCAGCCATGTTTGCTGATTGTATTGCTAAAATTTGTTAAATAATTAAATTTTAAAGTTAAAATCAGCAGCACATAAATGAAATGTTCAGCAAAACAGTAGCTAAAAGCTAAAATCAGCTAAACCATAACTAAATGTAACAAAACAGCGGTTAAAAAAAAAGCAAAAAAAAAAAAAAAAAAAAAAAGTAGCTAAAAGCAGCAAAACCATAACTAAAAGCCAAATATAGCCACAACTAAAAGCTAAAAGAAGATCAATTGTAGCTAAAGGTATCCACAAGTGTCCCTGTGATTGACTTGCAGTCAAACGGCGGTGCCCCCGCCCTCGCACAGCGACTGCTGGATATGGCACCAAAGAGTCATGCAGCCCGGAAAGGAAGAAGCAAGTAAAAATAATGGATAGCTAAAAGCTAAATGTAGCAAAACAAAAGCTAAACACTAAATATAACAAAACAGAAGCTAAATGTAGCTAAACACATGCTAAAAGCTAAATGTAGTAAAACAGAAGTTAAAGCTAAGTGTAGCTAAACAGAAGTTAAAGCTAAATGTAGCTAAACAGAAGCTAAATGCTAAATGTAGCAAAACAGAAGTTAAAGCTAAATGTAGCTAAAAAGACGCTAAAAGCTAAATGCAGTAAAACAGAAGTTAAAGCTAAATGTAGCTAAATGCTAAATGTAGCAAAACATAAGCTAAAAGCTAAATGTAACAAAACAGAAGCTAAAGCTAAATGTAGCAAAACAGAAGCTAAAGGCTAAATGTAGCCAAACAGAAGCTAAAAGCTAAGTGTAGCAAAACAGAAGCTAAGAACTAAATGTAACAAAACAGAAGCTAAATGCTAAATTTAGCAAAACAGAAGTTAAAGCTAAATGTAGCTAAACAGATGCTTAAAGCTAAACATAGTAAAACAAAAGTTAAAGCTAAATGTAGCTAAATAGAAGCTAAGAGCAAAATGTAGCAAAACAGAAGCTAAAAGCTAAATTTAAAAACAGAAGCTAAAGCTAAATGTAGCAAAACAGAAGCTAAAGGCTAAATGTAGCAAAACAGAAGCTAAGAGCTATATGTAACAAAACAGAAGCTAAAGCTAAATGTAGCACATCAAAAGCTAAAGACTAAATATAGCAAAACAGAAACTAAATGTATCTAAACATAAGATAAAAGCTAAATGTAGCTAAACAGATGCTAAAAGCTAAGTGTATCTAAACAGATGCTAAAAGCTAAATGTAGCAAAACATAAGGTAAATCTACATGTACAGGTAGCTAAATCAAAATGAAGCTAAACAGAAGCTAAACACTAAATGTAGCAAAACAGAAGTTAAAACTAAATGTAGCTAAATAGAAGCTAAGAGCTAAATGTAGCAAAACAGAAGCTAAAGCTAAATGTAGCAAAACAGAAGCTAAAGGCCAAATGTAACAAAACAGAAGCTATAAGCTAAATGTAGTACATCAAAAGCTAAAAGTTTAATGTAGCAAAACATAAGCTAAAAGCTAAATGTAGCATAACAGAAGCTAAACATAAATGTATCAAAATCGATGCTAAAAGCTAAATGTAGCAAAAAGCTAAACTGCCTGTGTGCAGAAGCAGATTTAGGAAAGTTTCTAAAGGAAGAGAGGAGACGTACGCAATAATCTCAAATGTTTTGTAAATAAAATTAAGTAATTCAAAAATTATAAAAGTTACAAGCACTAAATGTCATTAGACACCATTTTCTGATGAAGCCCAATGTTTACATGTAAAAATGGTCAAATAGCACAAAGTCTGAAGACGTCAAATTAAAAACAAAACGACGGAAATGCTGAATCACAATTTGTATTTTAAAATCAGCTGCTGCTTTTATTAAAACATCAGCCTGAAAACATAAAAAACACAACACTGCTAATTTTTCCAGACGTTTTAAAAATCAAACATTTTTATTTTATAAAATAAATAAAAATTCCAATTGGTAGATTTCCATTCACCAAGCTGCTGGACCCTGACACCTTCAGCATTTCTCACAAGCTCCCTGGATGTGATGCAGCTTCGGGCACGTAGAGAACTGACGTGGTGTTCCAACGTCCACATTTTTCCTCCTGCTGGCCAAAATATCCAATTACTTCTCTGCACCGACCCTCCCCCGATCAAAACACAACGCTTCAGGGAGAAACGGCACTCGGTTTGAAACCAACACATGTCCACCGAGGTGTAGAACACCTGACAGACATCACAGGCTTGGACTGAACTCAGTAAACTAAAATAAGAATAGGATCAAAGTCATTCATCATCATCAAATCTATCAAACTTTGATGCAAACAGATGAGAAAATGTTGATCTTGAGACAAACGGCACATCAGATATCCAAACAATTTCATATTTCTGCTGTACTGAAGCACCTGTGAGATAAACTGATCATGTCAAACATTTGAGGAGGAAAATGAGGAGAGCCGACGAGGTCTTAAACATTTCTCAGGGTGTTTCTGCTGAAAGCTGCCGTCGTCAGCCGAGGCGCACGCCTGTACGCATCAATACGGTTGACACTAGTATTTAAGGAATTCTAAACACGTTGGAAACTTCAACGTTCCACTTTAAAAAGTATCCAATTCCATCAATAAACACACGACAACACACACATTACTGAACATTTACTGTGAATCAGAACAATACAGTAGTAAAGAGAAACGAGCCTCGTGTTAAAACAGTTCAGGGTCAAAGTTCTTTGTAATTCACATCACATGTGGTACATGAGGTGGAATGAACTTGTGTACTCAAGGTCACACCCAAAAATAACAAAAATATAAAGTATAGAAAGAAACAGTATACGTACAAGGATCTGATATCTAAGATATACAGTAGTCCCTCACTACTTCGCAGTTCATTTTTCGCGGACTCGCGCTATCACCCGGTTTTTCAAAGTAAGATTGGACATAACACACAACTGGCTGAGTGATGGATGAGCCACATAATCGGCATGGGTTTTTAATTTTTAATAAATTGCTTTAAACTATTGTAGCCCAGAGCTGTGGGAGAAGCTTCATCCTGCAGCTGATCAGCTGATCTTCGTGCAGAACGGAGAAGTGGGCGTGGCAGAGTGCAGCTGGAGGCAGAGAGCTGAAATCATGACATTCTGTGCTCTTTTAGAGCATTTAGAGTTTAGAGACATTGTTTTGAATATTGCAAGAGTGTGGGGGCGTAACCCTTCCCACACTCTTGCAATAT
>JARVGS010001792.1:5532400-5547143 GCA_031762315.1 Hypsolebias antenori | reverse complement strand
CTTAGTTAATATAGATAGACTTTATTACTTTACTTATTTATCATATCTTAGATCGTATTACTGTTTTTCTTTTACAATTTATACTTTTGTTGGATGCAACTGGGACCCTGAGTACACAGTTTCATTCCAACACATGTACCACGTGGTGAGAATGACAAATAAAGTAACTTTGACTTTGAAGGTCAAGTTCTTTATTGTAATTCGCATCACGTGTGGTACATGAGTTGGAATGAAATTGGGTACACAGGGTCCCAGTTACATCCAAAAATAGCACAAATATTAAGTATAAAAAGAAACCGTATACAAGGATCTAAGATATAAACTAAGATATACACTAAACACTAACAATGTAAAATAATAAGATATATTAAACAGCAGCCTGAACATGAGCCTGTAGTGAGCAGATGTGTATAAATGAATACAGCAGCATGAGAAAATACAGCACTTAAAATATCTGCATTTTCCTGTAAGTATTACTGCCTGAACTTACTGATTTACATGAAAATACCTCCCCACCTTTTGGTCAGGTGCACGACAAAGAGCCTGAAAATCAGCGTGAAGCCCCTCACCGTGCAGATCCATCCATCTGTGCTCGGTGAAAGGCAGAACCTTCTGGTTCCTCAGCACCTGAAGGCGTTCGCCTGCAGCTCGTACCTCGATGACATCAGAGGAGTTCGCCTTCATCGCCACTGACGACAGCTGAGTGGCTTTAACGAAGGTGCCTCATTGAAAAACACAAACCTCGTGTTATTTAAACTCAGTATAAAACTTAAGAAAAGTTGTGTTTAGCCAAATACTTCTTAGACGTAACATTTTTCTTCTTCACTCTGCTGGAGAGCCCGTTCATTTCTTCTTAAACTGTGCCACATTGTGAGGAAAACGTCTTCGCTGGTTTGTGTTTATGAGCTGTTCTCGTGAAAAACTTGCCAAATCTTCTCTGCTAATGTCAAAACAGCTTCTTGTGCCTTTGCGTCTTGTTCTGAGCTTCTGATGTCCCAGGTGCTGAAAGTTCACAACTCGTCTACAGTTTATTCAAATTTGCTGCTCAACCCAACAAATTACATTTACTTGACAAATGTGGCCATTTAAGAGGAAATAAACAGACTTTTCAGGGGTTCGTAACGTGTTGCCAAGAAGCACTGTTACAACAAAATATCAATTAAGCAATCACTAATTTCCTTATTTTTCCTGCTATGTTTAGTGTGTACTCTTATTTTATGCTGGCTTTGATTACAGTTTGGGTCTGAACAATTTTAATAGTCCAGATGTTTGACTTCACTGATCTAATGAAGAACATATTGATAACATCTGGTCATGTAAAGTCAAAGTTTTGTGGAAAAACGTGGGAGAAATTTTGAATAAACAAATCCAACATCTGCTATTCTTCAATCTAATCGACACCAAGATACATATTAAAAAAAAAAGAAGAAAGTAAAGAAGTTAAATGTTATTTTACGAACAGGTTTCTTCCATATGGATTATATTGTAAGTAAGAAATAAACATCTGTTGTGAGTAAGTCCCAGAACAACAATAAAAGGGCTGCGGTGCTGAAGAGGCAGATAGAAACAGTGCATTCTTGTTCAACGTCCACTCACCGTTCTCAAGTTTCACCTGTTCGGTTCTGGCCTGGACACTCAGCTCTTTGTCCGCTGAAGACACCAGGTAATATTCTCCTTTGCCATTGAAAGTGTAGCTGAGGCCATCAAGTGTAATAAAATGCAGGTTTCCGAAAACAGCACCTGCGATCGAGAAATAAATCCCTGATTCACAGTTTGGCACCGATCTGTTTTTAAATGGACTGTACTTATATAGCACCTTTCTATCTAATCAAGACACTCAAAGTGCTTTACAACACAACCTGTGCCCTCATTTACCTCCACACACACATTCATACAGCACTCTACTACATCTCTATAAAGAACATCTGGATCTGTGGAGACTGATCAGGGCTTTAAAGCAGGGGTTCTCAAACTTTTAGGGTTCAGTGTACAAGGAGAGAAAAAGTTTCATTAACCTCCTCATAACCCCATGTTTATTAAATAATTTTCTTCAATTTGTCTCTTTCATGCCATGGAAATATTTGTGTACCGGTAACATAAATACTTAAGGCCTATTCTTTAATAGAGTTAATACAGTTTTATACTTTTAAACATGAAGTATTTTTCATTCAAGCCACACCATTAACAAAATTTTTAATTCCAACTTCCAAAAATTACAATTTTGAGAAAATTAACAGAATCAAACACCACTTGTAAACTTTTAACTATTCACATAATGAACATAAATGAATAATTTGAAGATTATTATTGTTTGAATTAATTTTTTGGTAAAAAGAGGCAGATATAAGATTTTTTTTTTCTTCTTTCTGCTGCATTTCATTTTATTTGATTGTACTATATTTCGTATTGTTTATTGTATGTTTTGTCTAAAAAAAAACGAATAAACATAAATAAAATAAACAAATGTATTCAAATTATTGCAGCAAACTCTTCACATAAAACTGAACAGAATCAGAACAGCAGCAGTCAGACCAAGTAACAGGACTTCACTTGTTAACCAAACGATGTCGCAATACAAAAAGTGGATGGGCCGGGGGTGTGGGGTGGGGGGGTGTCCTCCCAAAGAAAATTTTGAATAAAGTAGATGTGATTTCTATGGAAGCCCATTTATGTCATGAAAGAAAAAATAAAAGCCCAACAGGAAGTCATAAGTTCGACTTGTAAAATCATAATTTTGACTTTTAAATTCAGAATTCTGACTTTTAAAGTCATAATTTCGAGTTTTAAACTCATAATTACGATAAGTCATAATTACAAGTTTTAAAGTCATAATTACAAGAATAAAAGTCATAATGTTGAGCTTTAAAGTCATATTTTTGAGTTTTAAAGTCATACATACAAGTTTTAAAGTCATAATTATGAGAATAAAAGTCATAATTATGAGTTTTAAAGTCATAATTATGAGAATAAACTTTATTATTATTATTATTACTTTATTCAATAAAGTAATAACTTTGACTTAAAATCATAATTTTGACTTTTAAAGTCATAATTACAAGAATAAACGTCATAATGTTGAGTTTTAAAGTCATATTTTTGAGTTTTAAAGTCATAATTATGAGTTTTAAAGTCATAATTATGAATAAAAGTCATAATTTCTACATTTAAAAAACATAATTTTGACGTTTCTAATTTAATTTAGAAGTTTGTCCCTTGCCGGACACTGTGACAGGGATGCAACTTCCTGTCAGATACCAGTAGTTTTCCTGTATAGTAAATTGATTCATTCCTTCATTGTATGTCCCTCTGTCTTCAAACATCAATCCTTTTAAATAAAGGTAATGTATACATCTTTCCATCCCCACTTTATATAGCATTTAGTATCGAAGCCCATTTCCACTATGAAATAAAAGCCCAACAGGAGGTCATAATTGAGTTTTAAAGTCATAATTATGAGAATCAATGTCATAATTATGAATTTAAATCTCATAATTATGACTTTTATTTTCATAACCATGACTTTAAACCCACTGGCATAGAGAACTGGAAAACAAATTTTCTTTATGACAGATGATCCAGAAGACCTTCTTCTTATTGTAGCATAGTTAGCATGCTTTAGCAAGTACTTCCAAAATCCTTTAGGAATATAAGACATATTCTGTAAACTGACTCTTGTGACAATATTTTACATGTTAGCTTAACATGTTATACTGCACATGTTAGCAGAAATATGCAAAACAAACTTATATATTTGTGCTTCTAAGGCTTTAAGTTTCAGTCTAGTTCTGGAAAAAATACTTCTTTTTTTTTTAGTTTTGTGTAAGATGTTTAATTTAAATGTCCTTCAGTCTCGTTAATAAATTGTTACTTTTGTTTTTGACCCATCTTTATTTAAAAAGTTGTGGGTTCTTTTTTTTTTTTTTAATAAGGATAATGTGGGCCTGATGGAGATTGTCTAAGGGCCACTTTTGGCCCTCGGGCCTTAAGTTGTCCCCGTCTGCTCAAAGCTCTTTACAACAACCTGTGCCCTCATTACCTCCACACACACATTCATACAGCACTCTACTACACCTCTACAAAGACTAATCAGAGCTTTAGATCACATTCATACACTGATGGGACACACGTCAGAGGCAATGGGGGGTTCAGTGTCTTGCCCAGGGACACTTCAACATGTGACTGCTGGTGGAATTGAACCCCTAACGCTCCCGTTGGAGGACGGCCGCTCTAACCACTCAGCCACAGCTGCACCAAACCGTTTCTCCGATACCAGAATTCAGCTTCATGTTATTGTCGAAGTCTGTCACTCATTTACCTCTTCTGAAAACTTAGTTCATGTTTTATAGGAAACGAAGACAAAGTGAAGCAAAAGAACAATAAAGACCCAGTAAAACACAAAGAATAAAGTAACTTATTTAACGTAAATAATTAAAGAATAGCCAAACCTGCTCTTGGCGGCTGGTATTTGCGACACCCACTCGAAGGTCGATGGTTGAAGTAGACGTGGCAGAGGTCGGACCACACGCAGCAGTGGAAGAAGCTTGTGACATCGTAAAGCCAGTGGGAATAGCCAGGTATCCGAGGGGGATCCTTGTACGGAGGGGCCCCCCAGTCGTGAGCCCTGCCTGGGGTGCCGCCACCGACGGAGTCTTGGGTCAGAACCAGAGAGCCGAAGCTGTCGTAGCAGCACTGCTGCCCTGATCCCTGACCGGGACTGGAAATATACAAACAAATGTCACGTTAAAAGCACTCACTGTGACGTAAATGGGAAAATATAGATTTTTATCTCCTAATGCTGGTTAATGTGTCTTAAATTTGACATTTTAAGACAAATTTCTAACTGGCTGCAAACTACCGTGCATAAAAACAGCCAAAGCGACTCAACGATGCCAACGTCTGAGGGAGAAGTCCAACAGTTTGGACGTACTGGTTCGTATTCATGCTCAGGTTTGTTGATTAGCTTACAATGTTTCATAAAACTATCTAAACTGAAAAAGACTTGGAAACTAGGTGTGTTTTTGCTGGAAAAAAAAAAAAAAAAATATATATATATATATATATATATATATATATTTTACATAAAACCAACTTCAGCTCAACGCAGGTGAACCTCGTGATTCAAGCTCACTCGTGGTTTTAAGTGGATTTTGTTGAACGTTGTGTTTATTATGAGTGCGGACCCACGTTCCAGCCTTAAAACTTCAACCTGCACTGTGAAGAAATCAGATGTGGCTGTTGTTTGAAGTACACAACTATTTTACCTTGATTCTAGAGCTTCCAGTAAAAGTCCCAATAAGCAGGTTTTGTTGTATTAAAACAATAAAATCAGACGTTGAAGCAACAAATTACTGCTTTTTAAATACAATTCAACCACTTTGTGTAAAAAATACTATTAATTTACAGAAAGCCTGTCCCAAGGTGCTTCAAGCCAGAAAGCCCTTTTTTTTTAACTCAATTTTATTTTTTATTCAAACTATTTTGCTCTTTGTGCTTTTGGGAGGTTCTACTTTGTTTAATTCATTGCCTTACATGAGCTATTTGCTAAGGAAAAAGCTAAATATTTTAATAGCATTTGTTTTACATTTAAACCAAGTTTAGTGGTACCAGTTGACACAACTAAATCAAATAAATCTAACTTTTTATCTCTTGCAGTGTATCTGGAAAACTCCTGCAGTAAACTCTTATAAACTGCACCATTTGATTTAGTTCAGAATAACATTCTCTGTTTGGTAATTTGCATTATCCTAAAAAAATAGATATTTATTTAAATATTTAATCTGGTCACTCTTACCTGGCCTGAATTGCTCTGACACAGTGCACACAGCCGGGGTGATCAGTGCACACGCTGCCACTCTCAATGCTGCAAGTGGAATCAGTCTGAAATTTAAAAAAAATATAGATGTGAGTTGGTAAATTTTACTGGAATAATTAGATAATAGCTGCTACTGTGATGGGTGTACTCACACGAAACCTTCCTGTGTCTGCGTGGGCCTGAGCCAGTGTGCACGGACAGTCAACGAGCTCGTCCAGGAAGTCCACGAGCTTCTTCTCCGCAGCGTCCCACTGCAGACACCTGCTTCGTGCCCAAGCTGAGGAGTCGTCTCTGAAAGCCTCGAGGTGCCACGCCAACATATGACCTCTACTCCACAGTCCCTGCACATTCCTGTGCACAAACAATTACTCGTTTCAGTCTAAACGCTCATTTCCAGATAAAAAAAAAACAAAAACAGAAGTCAAAATATGGCTCAAAACTCACAATCACTTGATTTTATTTTCTAATAGATCGTGAGTCAGCTAAATGTACGATCACACCACCCTGGAAGTGCCAGGACCTCTTACTGCTTGAGGAAATAAATCTGCCTACATTTAAAACTTAAGAAAAGCAGCACATCCTTGCACGATCAAATACTTTCTGTCTGGCCTATAAATCAAACCTCAAGCTCTTCAATTAATAAAAAGTACAGCTGACGCTAAATATTTTATGCTGGTTATAAAAAAAAACAAAGTAAAATTAGTCAAACTGGGTTTAGTGTTGTAGCCACATAGGATCCTTCATATTATTAAACTTTCAGTTATGTAAAAAACTAGATAAAAGTATTTTTAAAGCTTTTAATAATGATAATGTACTTTAAAAAAAAACTATGTTCTATAAAGTTAAAACATGTTTCTCTATAGCTTTATAAACTGTAGTTAAATGTTGAATTAGTGCATGAAGCGTGCAGCTTTACCAACATTTAAATGTTCAGATACATGAGCTGTTTCATGGTCACCTTTCTCCCTCTGATGTGGAACCAGCCGTGATGCGAATATTCCCCAGATCCCACTCTGAAACGTTTGCTTTGGGCTCAGGGGTGAAGCTGAAGACACCTGAGTTGTTAAGATTCCTGCCCAGAGAGTAAAGAAAGCTCAGCTCGGCCCGCAGAACGGACGCCCCTGCCTCCGACCTGCTGACCTCTCTGTAACCCCACAGCTCCACGTTGACCTTTTCTGCCGGGACTGAAGATCTGATCCACGTCATCTGAAGCTGTCCTGCTGCGCTCGATGTACCGTAGTTGTTCCACTGGGTCGAATTCACCAGGGTGACTTCAAAATGAGGGTCTGCGCTGCTGGGATGGACTAACACAACGTAAAAAAAATTATTAAGACAAAACAAAGTTGATCAGATCTGGTTTAAAGCAACAAAATAACTAGAGAAATGTAATTTAATAAAGAAACTAAACCTGTGCTGTCCAAGGTAAACAAGCAGAACAAACGCTAAAATTAGCACAACCGCAGATAAAAACTTAATTTGGTAAAACTTTAGTTCATCCATCAAAGTTCATGCTCTATAATCCAGGTTAAAAAAAAACAGGTCATCTGGACGGTTTCTTGTTGTTGAAACGTTTCATCCTTCATCCAAAGGACTTCATCAGTCCAAGGAGCCACAACAAACTCAGTCCCATAAGTAGCGCACTCACATAGTGGGTCAACCAGTTTGATGGTGATAAGATGGTTTCTGAGGCAGTCATAGCCAAAGTGGTTCAAAACATCACAGTTCATGCTCAGTCATCCAGGTAAAAATATCCAAAGTTCAGTCAGGTCCTCTGGACAGTTTCTTTTTTTGTTGGTGAGACGTTTCGTCCTTCATCCAAAGGACTTTCAACAGTCCGATGAGCCACACAACAAACTCAGTCCCACAAGTAGCACAGCCATATAGTGGGTTAACAAGTTTGATGGTGATAAGATGGTTTCTGGTGTCCGCCCTCTCCCCCGTCGACCCCTCTGAGGCAGCCATGGCCAAAGTGGTTCAAAACATCAACGTTCATGCTCAAGCATCCAGGTAAAAAAAAAATCCAAAGTTCAGTCAGGTCCTCCGGATGGTTTCTTTTTTTTATTTGTTGAGACGTTTCATCCAATTGAGAAAGCTCCTCGGATGAGGAGCGAAACGTCTTCTGTTACAAATAAAATCCAGTTGTTGAATCCAAAGAACTTCATCAGTCTGAGGAGCCACAACAAACTCAGTCCCACAAGCAGCAAACCCACATAGTAGACCAACCAGTTTGATGGTGATAAGATGGTCTCTGGTGTCTGCCCTCTCCCCCGTCGACTCCTCTGAGGCAGACACAGTCAAAGTGGTTCAAAACATCAAAGTTCATCCAACAATTTTCAGTCATGTCCTCTGGACGGTTTCTTTTTTTGTTGAAACTTTTTGCCCGTCATCCAAAGGACTTCATCTGTCTGAGGAGGCCCACTACGAGTGTGCACTGCTTGTGGGACTGAGTTTGTTGTGGCTCCTCGGACTGATGAAATCCTTTGGATGAAGGATGAAACGTCTCAACAACAACAACAAAAGAAACCGTCCAGATGACCTGAGTTGAATTTAGTTCACCCACTTTCTTGACCTGCTTTTGTATTCCGGGTCACAGGGAGCTACTGGTGTCTGTCTCTGGCTTTCACTGTGCGAGAGGTGGAGGACACACTGCACAGGTCTCCAGTCCATCACAGGGACACATAGAGACAAACGAGACAAACAACCATTCACACTCTGTGGTTGCTGAATCAAACTTAACGGTTTAGACAAATCCAGAGAAGAAAAAAAAAAAATCTTTGTTCTAGTTTTTCAGCGTCTTACCTGACAGGTATTCTCCTGTTCTGTCAAAATGAGCTCCATCTGTTGAGACATCAAATGGGATCCATCCTGTCTCAAACATCAGCGGAGTGGTGCAGTATGCATGGCCCTCTTCATCAACAAGCCCCTTTAGCTCAATTTCACCTTTGAACCTGCGACAAAAAGAAACAAACTTGAGTTACTTTGACCGTCTGACAAAGAACGCAACACAATCACCTGCACTTGCTGCTCCATGTCTCCTGCATCAGAACTGATCAATAGAATAAACAGTCTGAGTGTTTTCATTTGTAGAAAAACACCAAATTACACAGCTTTATCTAAGAGACAAAGATTTAATCATATATGATAACTGAAATTCAGATTTAAACATTGCTTATATTTATAATGTGTTGTGCAGTTTTATCAGGCTTGCAGCTTGGACCAACAGTGCTCATTGAACAACTCATGCAGAACTTCGATTGAAAAGTTTGTACTGAAAAATGTGAGCGTGCCTGCTCTCTTCCTAGCTAAAGGATTTATAAGACTTGAAATTTTAATCTGATGTTTCACAAAAATGAACTGGACACAGAAATTGATTGGTGACACTTTAGAGCAGTGTTTTTCAAAGTGGGGGCTGCGGCCCCCTGGGTGGCCGCCAGGGGACGCAAGGGACGCCCCGGAAAGCTGGGGAGACAGATGTAAAAGCAAAAATTTAAAAATAGTAATAGAAAATGCCCACTAGGGCAATCTGTACCTGTCATTTCCAGATAAACACCCTTTAGAGATGTTATATTACTTTTGTTTTGTTCTTCTGGTTAACAGTTTGTTAAAAAGTTGTTGTTTTCAGTGGGAGTATAACAGTGTTTAAAACATGTTGGTTAATAGCATTTTTATGCTCAGCAGCTGTAATAATTAATTTAATACAGCGAATAAAAGTTCAAACATTCTAGTTTCTTTACTTATTTTGTAGCATTGTTTGTGGGTTTGCGAGGGGGGCCTCGGTCAGAAGCTAATGCTGTTTGGGGGGGCCATGGCATGGAAAAGTTTGGGAACCCCTGCTTTAGAGGACATTAAGTAATGTGGTGCGACTCAAACTGTGAGTGTGGAGCTGATCACAAACACATACCTGCAGACAAGGCGCCCATCGGAGGGAAGATCCAAGCCGAGGATCCTGAGAGCTCTCCCACCCAGCATGGAGCTGGAGCGAGGCGACGCCTGGAAACAGGACTGGCTGTAGTCTGAGCAGCAGTTCAGCAAAGACAGACAGGCTGCACGGCATGAGCACGCTTCTAACACACGGCCACACTTTCCTCTGCACGTTTGACCTGTTTAAAATACACATTTATTATATTAATATCACTAGTAGTGACAGTGCAATAAGTATGTGAATAATAAATATGAAACACCCGCCTGCATCCTTTTGTTTTAAATTCAAGTACCGGTACTTAATGTGCATTCAGAAACTTGAGAAACAAAAATATATAGGACTATACAGTACTGGAAAATAAACAGCAATATGTTAATATATTTCAATATACAGCAACATTTATTAAAAAAAAGTTAAACAACATACTAATGCATACATAAATTAATTATGAATTGTATAATAAGCAACAAATAATCAAAGGAAAATGGTTTGTTGAAATTTAAGCAGATATTCAGTCACCTTACTTTGTTTACAATTAACCCATTAGTTTGTCAAAAACATAGTGTAAATATTGTCAAGTATGCTACATTTTTGCTTTGATTCAATGTTCTTTGTCATACACACATGTGGTACATGTGGTGGAATGAAACTGTGTACCCAGGGTAACATCCAACAAAAGATTTAAAATGTAAAATAAAAACTCAGATCTAAGACATGAACTAAGAAAAACGTTAACTATAAATACATTGAGCACTGTCTGCAGGTAGCCCTGTGGCTCTTTGGTTTTCAGACTAGCTTCATATTTTCATTATAAATGTTCATTCTGTCAAAATGTTACCATTACTGTATTTGATTTAAAATACAGACCTACCTGTTATTTTAGATGAGAAAATGAGAATTCCCCAAATAATAATGGCCTCTCTGCTGTATGCTCTCATGTTTATGTTATTAAACAAAACAACAACCTCTTAACTTATCCTGGTCTGAAGCTGCATGAAGTGTATCAAAGGTCAACAGCAGCACGCTGACCTGGTCACGCGTTGTTGTTATAAACTACCACGCGTCGGTCCGATACTCTCGCGAGAGTTGGGTTTTCTCGCGCATGCGCAGTCAGTGCTTTTCGTTTAGCTAAATCTGAATGAATCAGAATAAACCCATAAGGGGTAACATGAATATTAAATTAATTAAATTAAAAACTGAAGTCAACTTGGATATTATCCGCTCCGTCGCGTTCATCGCTACGAAGTCCAGAATGTTAAAATAGATACGGTTTTAACAACCAGCTAGCAAGCTAACCAGCTAGTGTTAGCATTGTTTGTTAGCTTCTCGATTTTTGAGGTCAGAGAAATGTACTTCCTTTATACTGTTTTTGCTTCTTTAGGTTTCTTTTTTCTTTTAAAATGGATGAAAAAGAGGAGGTATTTCACGGAGCTGAAAAGACTTGATGGTAAAACGGTTCTTATTACAGGTTAGTAAAACAAATTGATATTTTGAGAATAAAAATGCTGTTGGATGACATTTAATACTGACTCTTTAACTGATTGGAGGTACAGAAATTTTCAGGATGCAAATCATTGAATTGATACCTTCTTCTTTACATCATAAACACAGTTTTCCTTATTTTTAGGTGGTAATTCTGGTATTGGTAAGGAGACAGCTGTTGCTCTGGCCATGAGAGGTGCCCGTGTCATCATTGCTTGCAGGGACCAGATCAAGGCTGAGAAGGCTGTGAGAGAGATCAAACTCAAGAGTCACTCTCTTGATGTCTTCCACATGGAGCTGGATCTGGCCAGCCTGCGCTCTGTAAGGGAATTCTGCAAAAACTTCCTCGAGCGAGAGAAGAGGCTTGACGTCCTGGTCAATAATGCAGGTGGGTGAGAAGTTTGAGCAGTAAAATGATGCAGATCACCAACCAACAGCAGCCTAAACCCAACCTGTGTTTGTCATCTCTCTGTCCCTTCATGATGCTTCCTCAGGCATGCCCGGTGTTCTCGACTGGACAGACGATGGCTTCAGCATGTGTTTTGGTGTCAACCATTTGGGCCACTTCCTTTTAACTAATCTGCTTCTGCCTCGACTGAAGGAATGCGCCCCCAGCCGTGTTGTAACGCTCACATGTTCCAGCTATAAATATCAGAAATTGGACTTCCAGGACCTCAACTACAACCTGCTGCCATTCTTCACCTACTGCCGCAGCAAGCTGGCCAACATCTACTTCAGTCAGGAACTGGCCAGCATCACTGAGGGAAGAGGAGTCACTTCTTGTGCTGTGCACCCCGGTGAGATAAAGTTGTGTCTTTCAGCTTGAAATGAATATTCATCTTGATGTCCCTTTAAATTTGACATCTGTTCCTGCAGGTTTTGTTCAGAGCAGCTGGACAGTCCACTACTCGTTCCTGTTCCGGATGCTGATGCAGGTGGTCATGTGGATGTTTTTTGTGCCGTGTGAGATCGGAGCGCAGACCGTCATCTACTGTGCTGTGTCAGATGAAGTTGTTAAGCACAGTGGAGGTTACTTTGTCGACTGTCAACCGACCCCTCTGAGGCCTTTTGCAAGAGACGCTGGTGTGGCAAAGAAACTGTGGGAGGCCAGTGAGAGACTGGTGAAACTGGTCTGATGCTGCAGCTGAGGAATCTGGAATCTCTTCAAAAGTTTTCAACAGCAAGAGCATCATTTTTATGTTGGTTTTTCTTTAATTATTAAAAAAAATAAATATTTAAAGGTCATTGTTTCTTGTCATGCTTATAAACATAAATAAAAATAAAAGTCAGAAGATTTGTTGCCTTGTTTTGCCGAATAACTTTATTAGATTGATAATAAATCAAACTACTCTCTCTGCTCATATTACAATAAAATGTTGGGTTAAAGTCTAAAAAGGAAGTGTCACAGCAGAAGTTGATTTGATCATTGTTGACCTTTGGAACAGTCTCTCCTTCAATATTCAGACAGATCAGACTTTAAAGACTTTTAAAAACTTGCTTAAGACCAAACATTCATTTGGTTTGGATTGAAAACAGCTTAAGGTTTAGTTTTTAGTTTAGTTTATTTGTTCATTTTACGTTCAGTATAAAATATAACATTTACATACAGTAAGAAAGAAAAGAAATATTTAAAAAACATAAAATGAAAGGAGGCAGAAGGAAGAAAAAAATCTTATTATATCTGCCCCTTTTTTTCCCAGAAAAAGAAAAAAAACAACAACAAGCAAATCAATCCAAAAACACAATCAAATCAAGTAATGTTTCTCAATGAGTAACTGAACTGCAAGATCAACCTCATCATCCATCCAAAAATTTCCAATACAATACACAAAGAATCAGAATTTTTAGTATTTAGTAAACAGCTTAGATTTGACCATTTTTTTAAACACAGTCATAGATTTAGCATTAAGATTCTAAAAGAACTAAATCAGCATGTGCTATTTTATATGTATACTTAATTGTCCTGTTGTGTTTGTATTTTATGGTACAGTATTTTATTATTTTATGGTTTGTCTGTAAAGCACTTTGATCAACCTCAGTTAGTAATAACTGTGATAAAGAAATAAAACATTGAAATCTGATCTGACAGTTATAAAAAACAGAAACAGACTGAACAACCACCATCAGGTTTTCTTTTATGCTAAAATCAATCCATCCATTATCTTTACCTGCTTTTTCCTTTCCGGGTCACTGGTTCCTATATATCCAGCATCACTGTGCAAGAGGCGGGGGACACCCTGGACAGGTCTCCAGTCCAGCACAGGGACAGATGAAGACAAATAACCATTCTCTCTCACCTAGGGACAATTTAGAGTTACTAACATGCATGTTTTAGGTCAGTGGGAGGAGAGTACTCAGAGAAAACCCATGCATGCACGGAGTGAAACTGCAAACGACACAGAGAAGCCCCCGGCCTTCTTGCTGACAGACAACAATTCTACCAAATGAGCCCCTTCCCTGTTGATAAATTCCTTAAAATATGATCATTTTTACCACAAAGTTAAACATAAAATATGCAACAAAAAAGCTGCAAACAGAAAACTCTGTTAGCAGCTTTCATTGTAATTTTTTTTTTAAATGTGCAACTGGTTTAGAAATGTGAGTTGATGTTGATATTATCTTAGTTCTTCTTGAACAATACTACTCTTTACTTGATTTAAGTGTTCACTTTAGCTGTGACCTTTAGAATGAAAACAAGTGGGATCAAGAAGAAACACTTGTTTTAAATTAGTTGGTAAAAAGGTTTCCAGCTTTAAAATCGATACTTGGTGAAACTCCAGAACTTACACAAATGCGTGCAAAATGTAAAAAGGAAACAATCTCTTTTTAGAAACAGATCTTTGTTGGAAAACATGTCTGAAAATCACTTCATGCAGGAAGTGACTTCATCAAACTCCACCCTGTTGATAAGAAGATGAAATGTCAGGGATTATAAACTGTCAGAGAAGTTTAAAGTTCATTTGGACTTTTTTCCCCTGGAGCTGAGACGCACCGATAGAGTGAAGAACAAAAACCAGAAACTGTTTCATGGGCTGATTCAAACAGATTTGTGGTGAGTCTGACTATTGACTAAGAAGAAAAGTTTGGAGGAAATGGCTGAAAGAGAACTTCTTCAGAGTTTCCTGAGCTGCCATGTTTGTTCAGAGACTTTCAAAGATCCTGTGTCTCTGAGCTGCAACCACAGCTTCTGTTCAAGCTGCCTGCAGAAGTTCTGGGAACAAACTCAGAACAAGAACTGTCCCATCTGTAGAAGAAGATCTTCTAAGGAACATCTCTTGCTGAATTTTACTTTAAAAGAACTTGCAGATTGTTTTGCTGGACGACAGAAATCTGGATCATCTGAGGCAGAAAAAGGAGAGAAGAAGGTGGAGGTGGTGTGCAGCAAACACCAAGAAGATCCTAAACTGTTCTGTCTTGACGAGCAGAGAGCTGTGTGTCCTGTCTGTGAGTTTTCTCTCCACCAGAACCACAAAGTGGTTCCTGTAGAACAAGCAGTCAGTGAGCTGAAGGAGCAGCTGAGATGTGAC
>JARVGS010001792.1:5477574-5487959 GCA_031762315.1 Hypsolebias antenori | reverse complement strand
TGAACAAGGCCAGGCTGATTCTGGCAGATCCTGATCATCCACTCCATGGTGAGTTCAGGTTGCTTCCATCTGGACACAGGTCCCTGCTGCCTAGATATTCCTGTAGCGATCAGGCTTCTCAACGAACAGTGATGATTTCTGTTATTTTAATGTCTTGTCTAGTTTAGGTGTTTGTGCGCCTACTGACTGCAAAACAAATTGTCCCTCAGAGATAATAAAGATTCTTGAACTTGAATTTTCAATTCAAAGCAAAGCAAGGAACTCTTAAAAATCTTTTTTTTTTATCAGAATATACTGCAGGTGATTTCAAACTGAAGGGGCACTTCTTACCTTGCCACAAATTACACATGAAGCGAGAGGAGAGAGGAAAAAGAGATTAAAACAAAACTATGACTGATAATTCTCTAAAAAAAATAGCAAGATGCATCACTGCAAGAACAGAGCAAGGATGGGCCTGGAGTCACACCAACAAACTGGAACACTCAGTTTCAAGAATGACTCAAAAACTTGTATTAACTTTGAAATATGAAACACCAGGTCAGACTACGTCCACATTTACTATACTGCTGCAGCGTGAGTTTCTATTAGTGATTGCATTTGTGTATGAATCTGCAGAATGGAACAAGGCCTCCAGTAAGTTTGTGAGGCTGATTTTGGGAGGCAGTCCATGATTAATATTTGATTGAAACCTGGTGGAGGCTGAGGGACACCCAAGAGGACTGTGGAGTCTTGGTGGCTTGCAGAAACAAGGACACAGCCTCTACTCAAGGCTCAAAACTCATGATTCTTATTCACAGTGGCTGGACCAAAGAGAGAAAAATACCTGTGAACTGGTTTTTGATTCAGTTCTTTAAATTTAATATAATACGTCTTTCTAATTAAAGTTTTTCTTTTCTTTTTTCCCAAAAATTTTATTTATTTTGCTTAATTTCTATATTCTGATTGGATAGGAATTAGCTAAGCAAGTACTGTAAGCTTAGCTAGTCAAAATTGCTATTAGATCATCAACAGGTCGGCTGCAGTGCAAGTTTAGGTCCATGTAAATAAATAGAATAAAAAAAAAAAACAAAATACACCACAGATACATTTATTTAAGGTCTTGCCTTCTGTTGGTTCATGTAGTCCTTATATTGCTGCTGTAATTCATGCTTAAGTACCTTTTTAGATTCATTTGTAACTAGATGTTTGATGCTTAAAAGCACCAGGATTGTGTGCATGGGGGAGTAGGCGGAGCTTACAGACCCACAAACCAACTGCACAAACTCTGGTTCCAAAAATACAACATGGCAGCTTCAGCTTTAAATATTGGTAGAAGATGGAGACACTTCAGCCATATTTTTACATCAATTTATTTAATACATATCTGTAAAAAAAAATATATATATATATATTTTAGGAAAAAAGTATTTTATGTACTTTTTATTTATTTATTTTATATGTGAATAATTTATTCAAATAACATTTTTGTTAACTTTATAATTCACAGTATAGGAAGATTGGCACACGTTCACTATAAATACATTGAGAGGACAATCATCTTGTGGTCTGCATCACCTACCACCACCTATGAGGTGGAGTTAAAAAAAAAAAAAAAAGAGCTATAGCTCAGAACAAAGAAAATCAGTTAGCACCTTTGCAAAATAAAACAAAATAAAACAAAAAATCTTTAAAAGTTTGAGTGAATGTGAACAAGCCCAGCCTTGTTTTGTCTGCAGTGTTCATCATGCATCAAAAGTCTCTCGTGTGGCAGCACATGCGCCAGTCCAGTGCTCCATGCAGCATTCACTGACAGCTCTCAGGCAGCCGCATCCTTTAAGTGACTGGGGTGAACTTTCCAATTTCATTGTTCGACAGAGAAAAGAGGGGGAAAGAGGAGTGGAAAGAACAGTTCTGATATGAAATGATGGTGGGACAAAAAAATGCGGGAGAGAACCTGATGACGTAAAAGACAATGAAAATCTGAGATGTAAAACTATGAGAAGACAGGATAGAGAATGAGGAAAACAGGTGGATTAGAGGGAGGAGATGGTAGGAAGAGAGTGAGGATAAAACAGAGACAGGACAGCAGTCTGGACAAGACCATGCTCTGAGACTGTGTCCAACGATAAAGGTGACAGGATGAACCAGAGCGATGACAGAGCAGTGATACTGAAGCCACGCCGTCAGACCTCAGACAGAAGGTGACAGATGTGCTGACAGCAGTAGCTGGGCTTTCATCCTCTAAGTTTTACACTAATTATGAAGCATCAACATAGAATGGACACATGCAAACTGAGAAACTCAGTCGAGCATTTAGAAAATGGTAAATTATAATAAAAGTGTATCAAATGCATGTTGGAAAACTAAAAATGTTACACAATGTGCCACTTTAATTGTATTTTGTTTTAACCACATATAAAAAAAATGTTTTCACACCTTACACTAAACTAAAAAAAAGTTTTTCTAAAGGTATTTTAAGCATTAAAATGTTTTTGCATAAACCAAGTGGACAAAAAAAAAATACTGTGATCACAGCTGGATGAAAACTTAGCTAATCCTGCATGTGATGGGTTGATGGGAGACAGTTAGCCGTGTGGTCAGCCATCATGCTCTGAACTCCCATGCTCAGGGTGGAGGGAAGGGTAGAGAAGAAAACAAGGAGTTAGAAGAAGAGAAGTTCAAAAAACAGGTACAGAGAAGGAGCAGGGGGAGGAGAGGGGTGGCATGCCCTGGGTGAGCCACCGTGCTACCTTGTTCCACCAGCCCTGCGGTGGTGCCGGCGGCTGCAGCCACTGCTGCCGCGGCGGCTGTCACAGAGGCTGGAGAGGTGGTCTGCCTGCTGCCCACTGTTAAGGATCCAATACCCAGTCACACGTGAAGAAAACAAGTTACAGGTCAAGGAGAAGAGGAGGTGATGGATGAAGTAAAGGGTGGAGGGATGTTCAGAATGTGAGAGTAGAAGGTGACGTGGAGGGTGTGAGCAAGTCATCAGAAGTAAATGGGCAGGATTGGGAAATGAAAGGTGAGATACAAAAAGTGGAAACAAACAGGACTAATTATTGCGAAGAGGGATTCATTTATACACACAGACCAGAAACATTATGAGAATTTCTGTCATGAATCCGCTGATCAGACGAGGTTGGGAGAGAAAAATGTCAGGGAGAGACATCGATCTTACAACTTGCCTTTCAACTATGTGTTTCCTCAGGAAAAGCATTAAAGTTAGTACAGTGATGATGGCAATGATGCAGAGTTTAGCTGATGCTAATGACTGTTATAGTGATGGAGCTAGCTGACCTTAGAAACTGCCAGTCTCAGTTAGGACTAAGTGATTGAAAATATCACAGCCGTGGGGAAAAGAAAGTCCACCCTCCGTCAAGTCTAGATCTTTATGAATCAGGACACAATGACAAAGAGCTGGTCTTTACCAGGTTTTAAAAATTATTAAAGTCCAATCTCAAGTGTACAAAAGCACACAACAGATTCCACCGTGTCATTTTTAGTCAAAAACAAATTTAAATGATTGCAGCGTTTCAGTTGGATGGAGGTCTGAACTTTGACTGGACCGTTGCAACACGTTGGGAATGCTGTCCCAGTTTGGTTCAAGCTTCAGCTGTTGGACAGACGGCCTCACATCTGACTCCAGAACCGTTTGGTCCACAGAGGAGTTCATGGACGACAATGACTTCAAGGTGCACAGCTACCGTGGCCGCAAAACAAGCCCAAACCATTAGCCGTCTACCACCGTAATAGGCAGTATGAGGTTTGAACATTAAAGCGACAGGGTCCTGGAGAGCCCCCTGAAAATCTCAAGAGGACGCCAAAGACATATACGATCAGATTTATGATAACAGGTTTCCTGTTTTTTGGAATCGGCTGGTTCCTGGTCTTTTAACATACAAGAAGTCAGCTGCAGCTAATTTGGCCCTCGCCAGGCTGCCTGTTTGTGAAGGCTTGGTTCGTGCTACGAGTACTCAAAATCAGCTGATTTACAAGTTAAACCGTATGATGGAAGTGATTTGTGAGAAACTCAGGCCACCTGAAGCTTTGGGACTCGCCAGCATGTTGGAAACAGCCTTGGAACATTTAGTATTTAGTTGCTTAGTGTATTATTTAGTTTATGTTTATCTTAGTTCATATCTTAGATCTTATTACTGTTTTTCTTTTACAATTTATTGTTGGATGTAACTGGGACCCTGTGTACACAATCTCGTTCCACCGCATGAGATGTGAATGACAAATAAATATCTCTGACTCTGGAGGAACTTGTAAGCACGGACCAGTAGAATGCACCCTAATCTGGCCATTTTGGATCTTAAAAGTACCAGTAAGACTCAAGGCTGACAAGAAAGAAAACAGTCTACCTGAAAAAAATGAACAGTTGTGGCTTATCTGAATCTGACTCCCCCGGTTGGCCTCGAACACAGGCCGACATCAATTTCTCCTGGGAAATGTATAAACTAAGGAAAAGCTTAGTCTATTCCCACCCCGGAGAACTTCTGTGCAGGCTTCTCAGAACTGTGCTGGGTGACCATTATCTTATCAGGACTATGGTTCATCTGGAAGTGCTTCATGGTCCGCCTTGCCATCCAATGTATATGTAACGTGTTCATAAATGTGCTTGCTGGCAGAGTCTTAAATCATGTCCTGATGGGACATGGTGTGAAGAGATCTTTTTTGTAATGCCACTATCCTCTCCTCATGGCTTTTTCCCCTTTTCTAGGATAAAAGGTTGTGCTATCATAGCAGCAGCTACTGTACGTGCACTCCGTCCATTTTTCAGACAACTGTACGAACATATTCTCGCTACATCTCGGTACAATAATAATAAAGCTTATTCTGATTGTGATGATGTGTTCACTAAATGTCCTGCTGTGTATTATTGGTAATCATGTCTGCTTTGATCTCATCTGTCCAAAGGACATTGGTTCAGAAGTCTAAGTTAGTTCATTCAAATGTCACTTTATAAATCTAAGTTGTGTTGCCATTTTCTTCTTGGAGAAAATAGGTTTGCTCCTGCAGCCATTTTAAACAAGTCAGACATCTTCAGTCTTTTTCTAATGCTCCTGTCATGAACTTCAACATTGAACCTGCTGAACGAGGCCTGTCAAGTCTGAGATGGAGCTCTTATTTTAGCAATTTTTTCTGGGCATTGTGCAGTCTGACCTTGGGGTGAATTTGCTAAAACAGAGCTTTCTAAATAGACTGGCAGCTGCCCTTAGTGTTTTTCCACTTGTGAATAATATTTCTCTTTTTGGAATGATGGACTCCAAATATAGAAATTGCCTTTAACTCTTCCTGGATTGACTGGCAGATCTGCTCCCCTAAGGTGATTGCTGATGTCTTTCCGTATTGGCATCGTGCTAGCACACACCTATCTGCATGCTCCAGGTCAGTAAACTGATAAAACTTCTGTTTTTACAGATGTGGACACACTGATGAGGATCAGTAGCATCTGGATAATTTCTTTAATACATCCTAATGAAGCAGCCAGGCTGGGCTGAGTTTTTCTCCACACGTTTTTTTTTTTTTTTTCATTTTAATTTAGTTTTATCATTTAATATATAATGTCATGGTGGACTCTGTTGTGTGTGTTTGTACACTTGAGGTCAAATTTAGAGAATTTTAGAATCCTGATTAAAACCAGATCTTTTTTATTTATTTATTTATTATGCCCTACATAAAACTCTCAAATTAAAAACATGAAGTTAAATTTTCCCATGACTATGTCACTGTACTCTTGGTTGCTTTACTTTAAATATAGTATTTTGGTTCTTGAAACTTGGTAGAAATTTTTATTTTAAACAAATAAAATAAAAATTATAACTATGTATGGAAGGATTACATGAAAGGAACTGCACCCATGATTCATAAAATATCCTAAATATATAACCGCCTAATTCAAAAAGCACATTTACTGGCGTTTGCTTTGACGTAATCGGCAACATCTTCTCACTGAAGAATCTGATATTCCTCTTTTTCTATTTTATAGTTCTTTTTCACTCTCTGACTCATTCACCTGATAGCCTCACACTTATAATGGAGTGCCCGTCCCTAAGAAGATGAAAAAGAGCGAGAAAAGGTAGTTCACGAACGTGAAACCATCAGTTATACACCTGGGTCAGTGTGTGTGTTTTTGAACGTGGGAGTTAGCCGAGTGTTGTTGTTTTTTTTTCGGTTGATCTTCAGCCAGTTTCCAACTGTGCAGCTTACAGAGTCAGGAAGCCCACTGTGAGTCATGTTTACTAAAGAAGCGTGTTAGCATTGGCACACACAGACACACACAAAATACACAGATATTATACATAAACGTGCACAAATAATTTATTTTTGATTAGATAGGACGTTCCACAATCAAGACAGTTCCAAAACTACTTTTTCTGGAAAGTATTTTATTTTTAAACCTGAATTTCGCTTACATTAAAAGTTAATTTTTCAGGTTTTGATGGTTCATAAGAGTAAACACATCCACCGTTATTGAAATGTTTTCATTTCACTGACCACAACAGAGCTGAACGAGCCTCGACGAGTCACCTTTGCTCATGTTTGACTAAAAAGTTAGGAATAAAAAGTTTGTCTTGAGAAATTAGTTAGTAAAATCTTTAGGAACGTTGGGGCCAAGAAGCAGCAAACCTTTTTCATATTTCAATTATGAAAGGTTTACAAGTAAAGCACATTAATAAGAATTAAAAAAGTCAACTAATATAGCAAAATATAGACATACAAAGACAGGAACAAAGACATTAATGCATCTTCAGCTGGTGGATCAAATTCAGTGTTTCCCCCACAGTTCAGCCAAACTAAAGAGGCTCAGCTGCCTCAAAAATAAAAAACAAAACATAAAGAAACCTTATGTTTTCAAGTTTTGGAGTGTTTACAATATAAAGTGTCAGTTTCTTTGCAATTAGTGCATTGTTTTATTGTGTAAACAAAACTATTAATAAAACACTTGATGTCCCAACAGCAGGTTACTGAAATGTTGATGCCTTAAAAGAAAAGTAAACTATTCCTAAATAGTATCTTGCTAAATTAAACAATGATGCTCTTAATCTGAGAGATTTGAGTGTTACCAAAGCATCAGGAAAGTTTAGGGGAAACACTGAAGCTGAGCTGAGATGAAATAAATGTGGTTTCGCTTTTAATAAACATGCCTTAAAAACTAATCATCAAAATATTACTCTAAGACAGTGGCTCCCGATCCTGATCCTTGAGGAACGCCATCCTGCATGGTTTAGTTGCTTCTCTGCTCCAACACACCTGATTTGAATGAATAGGTGATTAACAGGCTTCTGCAGAACTTGAAGTCATTAAATCACTGAATTAAGTGTGGAGCAGAGAAACAGCTAAAATATGCAGGATGGTGTTCTTAAAGGACCAGAGTGGGGAACTATGGAAGCCCATTTCCGCCACTCTATTTTAAAAAAATTGCAGAAATTATCTCAAAATAATGAGATAGTAACTCAAATTAATGAGATACTATCTCATTATAATGAGATAGCATCTCATTATAATGAGATACTATCTCATTATAATGAGATACTATCTCAAAATAATGAGATAGTAACTCAAATTAATGAGATAGTATCTCATTATAATGAGATAGTATCTCATTATAATGAGATAGTATCTCAAAATAATGAGATAGTATTTCATTATACTGTAATGAGATAGTATCTCAAAATAATGAGATAGTATCTCAAAATAATGAGATAGTATCTCAAAATAATGAGATACTATCTCATTATAATGAGATACTATCTCATTAATTTGAGTTACTATCTCATTATTTTGAGATAATTTCTGCACTTTTTTTTAAATAGAGTGGCGGAAATGGGCTTCCACAGGGAACCACTGCGCTCAGATCAAGGGAGAAAGATTTATTCAAAATGTTGCAGGTGATTTATAGAAGTAAGCCGTCATTTTGATTTAAAAAGAATATTCATACATCCTGCTTTTTAGTTAGTGTTACATTTTTCAACATCTCATAAGCTGGAAGACAACTGGTTGCACTGGGAACTTTTAAACGCAGGATATTTTTATTCAGTCAGCGTGATGACGTGCACCAGACTGCAACAAACTAAGCAGTAACAGACATTTGCTCCCTTAGATTCTGCTCTACTCATTAGTTCAAGGATAAAGCTTTAAACAGTAACCAAGGTATTAATGAGTAAAAAAAATTATATATATTACCTGAGAAATTTCGAGAAACCAGCATGGTAGTAAGAATGGCCCCCTGAAACAAACATAAACAACATTAACAATTTTTAAATTTAAACCATAATTATTTTGTCATTCGTTATAAATGACAAACACTGTGCTCACCATTCATTGTTCATAAGTTTGAGTTTTGTCCTCAACATTAAAAATTAAACCCTCTATTTGGATATTTTTTGACTCGCAGCAGGCGGGACATCATTATGAGTAGAAATCAAAGGAGAAACTACTTTTAATTAATGATATTCAGTTGACACATGATTAAATGTGCACCCACGCTGCTCACGAGCAAAAGACAAAATCAGAGTCTGCTGTGACTGATTAACAAAAAAAGACGTGGTTCCAAATGAAAGGGCTCCTGAAACTGCACAGAGAAACTTAAAAAGAAAAGAGTTCTTAGACTGAAGTTCTTGCATCTTTTTATAGTTTAATTTATAATTACGAAATAAAAGGCCAAGATAAAAAAAAAAACTTTACAAGGTAGAAAAATGTTATTGTGCAACGATAAGACTGAGCCAAACAAAAAGCCACAAAGTAAGAAAACCTGCACATTGACAAAATGTGCAACAAGAAGAGTGTGAACCTGACAAAAGATAAGACCAAAAAAGAAAGGAAGCTAGAAGCAGTGATGAGTGAAGCAGCTAGTTTTTACACTTTTCTGTGAAGAGTTTATTTACAGCTCGAGGTGATAAATTAGCACTGAATTCAAACTAGATTACATCATGTGAGCGCTGCAGACATGTTACAGTGCATATCTAAATAAATACAAGAAAGCATCCCTTCATAATCAAAGTGCACTTAAATAAAATGAGCTCAAGACGTACAAGGTCTATTTTTTATTTGCTTCACAAAAAGTCTAGACTTTTACTTTAGAAAAGCAATTAAACAAAAAGCTCAAACTCTAAAATCAATGCCACATTTTGGATTTTTAAACCACAATGATCTGATTCATCACCTTTTAATGTATTTACAGTACTTTTCCCTTTTAAATGCTTTGAATTAAAATGTCTCCAGTTTTTGTTTTTCTGCTGTCGACACCGAACCCAGACGACCAACCTCTCAGTGTCCATCTATCTTTAAGTGTGAAAAGCCAGAGAGAATTGGATGAAGCTGATGGCACGTTAGCTGAATGGTGCAACATTTGCCCGGGGCCACCTGTGTTTCTGTTTCCAGCTTCCGATGAGCTGGTATTTGAGCCGAGCCAAGAGAGGCCAAAAGCAACGGGGTAACAGCGTCATGCTCCAATAGCTAAGCCGTTATATCCACACAAAATGTCAGCAATAAATCAGTGTAAGAACAAACTCTATACAAAAACTAGAAACCTCAGTTTTAGTTTGCTTTAATTTAACTACAGTATTTACTGAGCTTGATATTCACGATCAGTGATCCAAACAGGACTCACAAATTTGAGCTAAACAGAAACACTTCATTATTCTAGTAACTACAACACACCAGAGAGGACATTAAAGAATAAAAGATGAGTAGAAAAATAAATTATTTTATCTCGCATGAGAGCTTATTAGAGAAGCAAAGCAAAATGTAGGAGAGGGAAAGAAACAGACCTTGAGTTTCCTTCTGGCATTGAATTTCTTCAGACACTCCACAGTCTCCTGTCGGTGCATCATAGACGCCACTGTGGACCGTTGCTAGGACAAAGAGAAAAGGTAGGAGGAAAGAATAAAAGAGTCTGTTAACTTAGTTTTTCATGTTGTGGTACAGCCATTCTTCAAACTAAGTCCTTCTAGTGTCTCAAGTTGGGACACTTACGCAGACCCATGGGTGCTTGAGGGCCTCCTGAGCAGTGATCCTCTTGGCTGGGTTGATCGTCAGCATCTGGTTGATCAGGTTCTTTGCCTCTGGGGTGACTGTGTCCCACTCTGGGGATGGAAACTGGAAGAACAGACAAAACAAAACTGCTTCATGTTTTCTGGCAGAGTACTTAAGAAATAGTAGTTACACTAGTAAACCAGTGGTTACCGTTTGCCTTCATATATGGCATTTTGCTGCTGATCTCATGCTGCTGTATTCATTCATTCATTCCCACCTGCTCACCACAGACTCATGTTCAGGCTGCTGTTGATACGCTGTATTGTTTTACATCATTAGTGTTTAGCGTACAGGTGACCCCCGGTTTCCGGCGTTCCCGGTAACCGGCATTTCGCGTATCCGGCCCGCCTCCCCAGTGACGTCAT
>JARVGS010001792.1:5376011-5390361 GCA_031762315.1 Hypsolebias antenori | reverse complement strand
AAATGCAAGGAGGACTCTTCTGATGGCAGTGCATCGAGGAAAAGGAAGGACATCACCATGGACTTACGTCGAAAATCGGTTTACGCGCTTGGTAAAACAGTTACGTCACATGTATTTACGTACGTTCTGACTTACGTCGAAAATCAGTTTACGACGCTGCTTAGGAATGGATCTACGTCGTAAGTCGAGGATTACCTGTATATATATTTGGTCTTTTTTAGATTCAAATAGGCAAAGGTTTGCAACAAGCAACTGAATTTTCAAAACTACATCTTAAATGTTTAGTTTTTTTGTGTTTTTTTAATATATGTCTGAAATCATGTCCTGATAAGGGCAAGATGTGAAGAGATCTTTTTTGTAATACCACCATCCTCTCCTCAAGGCCTTTTCCCCTTTTCTATCTAAAAAGTATTCTGAAAAAGAATAAGGGGCCGTGCTCTCAGGAGCAGCAGCAACGTGTATTCCGCCCATCTTTTGGACGACTGTACGGACATAATCTCACTGTATTTTGGTACAATGACAATAAAGCTTCTTCTGATTCTGACATAAAAATGACTCATTTGGTGAATTAGATGCTTTGTCATGCTTAAATGATTTATTGAATTTGGTCAAGTGGTTTAAACTACAAGGTAAAACAAACACCTTTCACTGAAAATGGCCAAGTACAACGTCTGGACTGCCCATAACGGAACAAACAGCAAATTAAAACAATTAAAAAAGTTAAAGATGCACTAGTAAGCATGGAGAACCATTAAAAATACAACATTCAAAAATGAAAGCATCCATCCATCCCAACTGGACTTCGTAACTGAAGACATTTCGCTTCACATCCAAGGAGCTTTCTCAAGTCAAAGAACAGAGAGAGTGGGGTTTGAGTTATAAATCATGGCTCAATACAGAAAAGCCAACTCTTCAGGGCAACACTCTGCGGTTCACCTACACCTCAAGGACTCATTTGAGGACCAAAATAATCACATTTTGGACCGAGAAAACAGATGGTTTGAGAGAGGGGTGCAGAAAATGACCAGTATGTATAACAAGAGAAACACCTTTAAACAGAGGAGGTGGTCTCAGATTTCAACTAATGCAGCTTCAGGCCTGATACCCAGTCATTTTCAGACCTGTCAGGAATTTCATTCATGTCTTCAGAGTGGCTCCTGTGTGGCTCAGACTAACACAGACCTTAATGAACCCCTATTGTGAGGATTCATACAGCAATCTTCATTTGCATCTAGATTAGCTCAACTTTATGACTCAAAATCATTTGAACTGAGAAAGCTCCTCGGATGAGAAGCGAAACGTCTTCAGTTACAAATAAAGTCCAGTTGTTTTTGCTTTTAACCTGGTTTGAAGTTACCATGAGTTGACAGAGTATCTCCACCAGCAGCGTATCTAGATGAATGAAAAGTGGTGCAAATGTACTGATGTAGTTTTGGAAATTATATAAAGTACACAAGATCAGTTAAATAAGAATTAAATTACAAGTAAGAGGCAATAGTTTTAACTACTTTGACTTTGTTGAGGGAATTTTTCTTGAGTCTGGTACAATAATTATGTCTTGTAATATATGTATTACCTTATAAATTTGTTGTAATACATGTGTAACTTTGTTTACTAGAGGTTGCATATTTGCTATTAAATACATTTCACATAATTATTTGCTGTAATCTCAAGGTAAATGTCTCAACACAAAGAGGCAAATAAAGGAGATATAAAAATGGCAAACCTTAAAATAAATTATTCATGTAATTCAGCACATATTCATCAGACTGTGGGAATCAAAAATCAGACTGGGTTGTAAATAGTCCTCGCAAATAAATTAGGACCTTTAGTGCAGTACGTTTTTCTGGGCTTTAAGTCCATATTGTCTGTCATTATTAAAATAAAAACTGCAAGTGAGAGACAAAGTTATTTTTAAGTGAACAAACCTACAAATTAAATCAGCAGAGAATCATCATTAATTCGTCCATAGAAACTGTATTTATGATCAAATATGTTGCTCCTCGTGTTGGGTTAACAGTATGTCAAAAAAAATCTAATTTACTCCCCAATCCAAATCAACTTGCAGCTAAATGATTAAACTGTTAAATATTTATATTATAAGAAGTGATTTCGTCTAACACAACCGCTGCAGATATTTAGCTAGCTAGCTGCTAATACGCTAAAAAAAAAAGCGCGATATCGGAAATATTCAAAGTTTTAACGACTTAAAAACCCAAACTAAAACGAAACGGGCTTTTTAAGAATAAATGCATTAAATAATGAATAGAATGAGCCGTGAAAACATACCGAGATGATATGAGACCGTTGTTTTCTTTACATTTCCACAATGAGCTGCTAACGCGGGACTTCACTTCCGTTTTCATTTCTTCAAAATAAAAGCATAGCTTTCTACTAATTAAAATGTGAACGTGAAAATGGCTTGAAACTTGTGTAGATTAATAGTGACTGCAAATTAAAATGGATTACCAACATTTTTTAGACATATTGATGCAGTTCATTTTGTAAACACAATGTCAAAGATTCTTCTTCTTTTGGCTTTTCCTCTTCCATCTCATTTTGTCCTCTGCATCCTCTGCCCTCACTCCACCTGTACCTCCATGTATCCACATACAGTATCTTCTCTTCGTCTTTTTCCTGGCAGCTGCATCTCTAACATCCTTCTACCCACTGTCTCCTCTGGACATGTCCAAACCATCTCAGTCTGGCCTCTTTATCTCCCAATTGTTCAACCTGTGCTGTACCTCTGATGACCTCATTCCTAATCTTATCCATCCTTGTCACTCCTATAAGGAGAACCTCAGCATCTTCATTTCTACTTCCTGTTCTGTCCCGTCTTTTTGTCCATGTCTGTCTCCAGACCATACAACATAGCTGGTCTCACACTGTTTTGCACTTTTCATTTGACCTTTGCTGACACTTTCGTCACAAATCACTCCTGAAACTTTTCTCCATCCACTCCATCCAGCGACACTGACAATGACAAAGATTAGGAGAGAGAATATAAAAACATGGCGCGTTACTGTGACCATCTTCTCTTTCAGTGGTTCAGGACTTCCAGCCGTAAATACAGGAATTTGTGACTCCATCTATTTTTGGTTAAAGTAGGTAAACATCGCAACAAGGTCAAATAAACAAATGAAAACCAACAAAGTCCATGCTCAATAATCCAGGTATACAATCCAACAATTTTCATCATTTGGACAGTTTTTTTTGTTTTTGTGCTGAAACGTTGCACCTTCCATCCAGAGGGCTTCATCAGTCAAGGAAACACACAACACAAAACCGATTCTTCCCCCAACAGCTTACTCCAATATGGTTTTGAACCAGTTTGACACGACTGTCGACGAGGGAGAGGGCTGGCACTGGAGGAGGGGGTGTGCCAAAGAGACCATCTTGGCACCCTCATAACTGGTTTGTTCCACTTTGGAGAAGCTGCTGGGGGAAGAATCAGTTTTGTGTGTTTCCTTGACTGACGAAGCCCTCTGGATGGAAGGTGAAACGTTTCAGCACAAAAAAAGAAACTGTTCAGATGACCTGACTGAAAATTGTTGGAAACAAATGAAAAATTACAACCAATTTTCAAATCTGTTGTTGCTTTTGGCAATAATCTCAAGACCATAACATTAATATTTTGCGATCCACAATGAGTTCCTGGCCTTTTTTTTTTTTGAGAACCACTTCATAGTTTTATAGCTTCTGGGAAATAAAGTGGGAAAAATTCAAATTACAAAACTTCTTTAAACTGAAATTTATTTCTGAAGTTGGCAATTGTTTAAAGCATGTGTTCTAAAATAAAACAAATTTTAGCTTCTCTGTTTTGAAAAAACAAAACTGGAAAACTGTCTTCAGTGATTTGAACTATTGTTTTTGTTTTGCCTGAAAAGGATGAAATGGTTTAACATAAAAAAAAGAAAATCCTTTGGAAATGACTAGGTTCAAGTAGCATCCTGTGTAAAAACAATCACCACGTCTTCATGTGAGTTAGTTCACTGTGGAAGAAGGGAGCAGCTGAAAGAATAAAAAAATAAAATAAAATAAAAAACACTGATAGTAACATTTTACTAACTTCCAAAAATATAGTTCAGTGAGAAAAAGCTGTAAAAAAAAAAAAAAAAAAAAAAGTTCCACAAAATAATTTGTTCTATTGACATCATTTTATCCAAACTGCAGCTTTGATTTCTTTTTCCTGAATCTTCTCTTCTTCAACTTCCTTTGAGGGCCACTGTTTCTTTGGAAAACTCTGATCCTGTTTGTGACGTACGCTCTTACGATGTGCCACGAGCGGTTCCTCAGAGCGTGCGGCTCAGCCTCGACACACCGAATGCAGTCCATTTTCTGAGGGGGCATGCGCTCTTCGATGAAATTCATCAGGTGTTTTTCTACGGCCCGGATCTCTTCCTCTTTCCATCTTTGTACAGTTCTGCGACCCAAGACTGTGGGAATAAAGAACAAAGGAAATTTATCTCTATTAGTTACAGCATACAAGCTTAATTAATCTGATCAATGTTCATTCATTATTGTTTTTTGTCAAGTTGTGACAAACTTAATTTGGACAGAGCAATAAAGCTCCTATAACTCAACTCCCTTTGATATGAGAGTCAGATGTATAAAGTTAGATTTAGGAGTTTTTTGAGAGTCACACTTTTCTTTTCTTCAAAGTTCATGCTCAATAATCCAGGTAAAAAATCCAAAAGTTCAGTCAGGTCCTCTGGATGGTTTATTTGTGTTGAAACGTATCGTCCCTTCATCAAAAGGACTTCATCAGTCTTGAGATGTTGTGGCTCCTCAGACTGAAGAAGTCCTTTGGATGAAGGGCGAAACGTTTCAACAAAAAAATAAACTGTCCACAGGGCCTGACTGATCTTCGTTGTTTTTTTTTTTTCTCCCCTTGTTTTTTTTTTTTTTCTAAAAATAAAAATGGTAAAAATAAAACTACATAAAGTTGTCAGATCAAAATCCAACTGATACTAGCAAAATCAATACAGTAGTCCCTTGTTTATCGTGGGGGTTCTGTTCCCAGACCCACCGCGATAAGTGAAAAACCACAAAGTAGGAATAGTAGGACAAGTAGTAAGTAGAAGTTTTAGTATATATATATATATATATATATATACGTATACTAAAAATACTACTTGATGGGACAGTACTATCTGTTTAGGTTCACTGTCAGCTACCACTGTACCAAATTTCAGTTGAATAGCTCCAAAAATGCATGAATTTTCATATTTTTTTTCCTGTTTAGCTAAGGTGGCCATCTTGGATTTTTGAGTTGGATGCAATTTGAGATAGGGAACGTTCTCAGCTATAACCTCACCAAATTTCAGCTCCGAATGCATAAAAATGGCCGAGTTAAAGCCGTTAAAAAGTAGTGTTGGTGGCGATATTGGATTGTTGATTTTCATGCGGCATATACCGGTGTGTGTGTGTGTGTGTCTGTGTGTGTGTGTGTGTATACAGTATATATACAGTATATATAAAGGCTTTTTAAACCCTTCACACTCTTAAAGTATTCTAAACAATGTTTCTAAACTCTAAACGCTCTGAAAGAGCACAGCATGCCATGATCTCTGCACTCTGCCACCTGCCAGCACTTTCAGCCACGCCCACTTCTCCGTTGCAATAGCTGGCAGGTGGCAGAGAGCAAAGATCATGACATGCTGCAAGAGGGAGCTTCTCCCTGCACCTGTGGGCTGCACACAGGTGCAGCAAGTGCTAAATCATTTAAAATAATTTATTTTAAATAAAACATCCATCCCGCTCGTGCGGCTCATCCATCAATAAGCCAGTTGTGTGTCATGTCCAATTTTATTTTGAAAAACTGCGAAAGAGCGAGTCCGTGAAAGTTGAACCGCGAAGTAGCGAGTGGACTACTGTATCTCTAAAATACAGTATATTCAAATTGCACTGTGCAACATTTACCTCAAAATATAAAAATTTTAACTAACAGTCTCAGTTTCTCCTCTTCATCATCAGATTATTTTTTATTTTAATTTATAATACTAACTTGATCTTTTCATTTTAAATCCACTTGTGAGTTTGTGTTTCAAAAAATGTGAAAATGCCTTCGATAAGAAAAACAACAAAGCAGGAGTGTCAGCTAATGTTTACCGTAAAAAATATTTTCCTTTGATTTGTCAGGACGCCTCGTGTTGGTTGTTACTTCCTGGTCCTGGTGTGGATTAGGATTAGAGGGTCCAAAGCTTGAACTGGAGACTACACCGTGATGCTCAGCATCTGAAGGTTGTACTCTCACTGACAACAACATAAAAACAGAATTTCATTAGCTGCCTTTTTAAATCATGAAAATACATCACAGTGCATTTGCAACCTTTTGATTCAGAGCACAGTTTGTTTTTTAGTTAAATCACTGCATAGCATAATCTGTTAACACTTTCAAAGACGCCCGAGCGTCTTTCTTCCTGGATCAGGGTTAAGAGTGAAAGAACCAAAGCTGGAATCACACTAATACAGTCAATGTCACATAATTACAGTTAATTATTATTATTCCTGGGCTAAACCGAGACTCGAGTAACAAAAGTTTAGTTCCATCTGATACACCCATGTGCTGTGAATGAGAATAAAATTTCCTTGAATCCTTGAAAATGATGGGGGGACTGAAGTTAATCTACCACTGCTGGACTCCACAGTTTACAACGGTAGTCACAGAGTTGAGTTGGCGAGTAAGTTAAGTGGGAAACGGGGCTTCTCTGCACTGAAGCAGCTGCTGTCTCTCTGCTGGTTCTGTGACGCCAGCGCCGTCTGTTTAACGACTAAGCACATCTTATTCTGTACTGCAGTAATAATAATGATGATAACAATACCACAGATTGGAAGGTAATTATCTTATTTACCGGTAGTTATTTATCAATGTCACCCCTTTGTCGCCTACTGCCATAAAAGATGGGCAAAAATGCTGGCACAAAATCCCATCGACCACTGAACAGATTTAAATAAAACACTTGAGTGTTTCCCTACAGTCGATTAACTTTCGGAGTCAAACTAACTGAAGAGTGCCGCCACAGCTAAACGGCCTTAAATGGCTAAACCTCAGTCAGTTTTGCAGATATTAAGAAAAAAATTCAAGGTCAAGGTTTCTTTATTGTCATTTTCATCACATGTGGTACATGCGATGGAATGAAATTGTGTGCACAGGTTCCAGTTACATCCATCAAAAGTTTAAACTGTAAAAGAAAAACAGTAATAAGATCTAAGATATGAACCAAGAATACGCTAAGCACTAGTAAAAACAATACGCTAAACAACAGCAGCACGAACACGAGTCTGTGTGAGCAAACGAGTATGAATGAACACAGCAGTATGAAATATAGTAGATCAGCAGCATGAGATCAGCAGCATGGCTAGTCAGCAGCACATATCAACAACAAAATGCCATTACAGTGATTTTATTTCACAGTGATTCTCCTGGTTAGATATTCATGAGTCTAACAGCCTCAGGGTAGAAGCTGTTCCTCAGTCTAGTGGTTCTACACTTAATGCTCCTCAACCTCCTGCCTGAGGGGAGCGGGGTTAAATGTGTGTGTGCTGGGTGAGTGGGGTCCTTCATGATGCAGGCGGCCCTCTTCCTCTCGTAGTGGTTTTAAACATGTCACGTTCCTGGCAAAAACCATTGTGGACATGTTCCTCTTTTTAATTTTCTACACCGCCTTACAATCTAGCTGCTTTTTTCGCTATTTTTCCCTTTTAATTAACATTTTATTTTCACTTGTTAACATTTTTTTTTTTGTACACATCCTTTATGGTTGTCCACTGTTGTCATCACTCTGTTAGAATTCCGGTCTCTCTTGTAAATGAGCCCCCGAGCCTCAGTGGGATTAACCTGTATGAATAGAAGCCTGATAGGTGAACTCTTGGAACTTAAGTTAAGAAACATTTCCACCATCTGCCATGTTCATTGCAGCCTTCAGTGGTGGTGGTCTTGGTTCCATTGGTGATCACAGGACTGGAAATGAGTGGAGTAAGCTTGTTCATCGATTAAAGCCAGTATCTTTGTCAACAATTTGTTCCAGATTCAAACAACTCTGACTCTCTGTGAATCTTTCGTGTTTTTCATTTCTTCCGTTTGCAGTTCCAATTTGGAGATATCATTTCTTTTAAAACAAAGTGCATCGTAGGAATTCGCTACAAACACTTTGCAGTCTATGTGGGAGACGTGAACATTTGCGGCCAAAAGAGAGGAGAGATGATTTATGAACTATCAAGTGAGTGGATTTTTAAATTAGGAAAACATTGTAGTTTTTAAAAATTTATCTTAAAAGTGCAGTATGCTGACACATTGCTGAAACTTACACCGTACTCTGTTTTGTTTGGTTACAGAGAGTTATAATGGTTGTACATTTTCTAAACTCAGGATGAATGAAAAGCCTGAGGTGAACAACTACCTCGATGACTATACAGATCCTTTGACAGGAAAAACTTACAGAAAAGGAGACGACAAAGACATACTTGAGCGGATTACTGATACATTTCAGGATTGCCGAGGGTATGGCTTACTTCACAACAACTGTGAACACCTGGCTACTTATGTGCGTTATGGAGTGAAGGTAGCACTGCAGGTAAGTACAGTAGTTGTGCTTTTTGTTGCCATCTCTTTTCTTCTCCAACACATCACTGATCATTTCTTATCACTGATTTAGAGCTTTGTTGCAAACGTTTTAAAATGACCCTTGTTTCATTATACTTTGCTTCCAAGAAGCCCACCTGGTAATCTTTTAATTGGTCTTATCAACAGACTACATGTTGGAAGCTGATGTTTATCTTTAGACTTGGGCTGTTTTTTCATTAAATTTGTCTGGTTTTGGTCAATGACAACAAATTAGTGTTAAAAAAAGAAGGAAACTAGATAAGTGGAAGATAAATGTATTAGGTATAAATTTAATTAACTGTCTAGCATATATTCAATTACTTTTATTTTATCATTACCCTTTATTTAACAGGGCAAATCCCATTAGAATTACAGAACTCTTTTGCAAGGGAGGCCCGAAGGCAACATGTTTTTGAAGGAACCCTGAAAAATAAAAAGAAATGAGAGATGCATCATCCTTCTAACATGTCCAACAGTTCTTTGGAAATCCCCTCATTGGTGCAAAAATACCACTTTATGTCTGTCTCTCTTTTTTCTTTTGTGGATCCAACTAAATAGGAACACAGTGTTACTATGAAGGCTACTTGTAACAAAGTGCCTAACATCCAATTTAAAATGGTGAAATTTCCATTAGACAACACTGTGCATCCTGAAAGCATTATGTCTGAATCATTTAAAGCAGGGCTGTTCAACTGACGGCCCTCAGGCCACTTCCAGCCCGCGGGTGACTTCAATCTGGCCCATTTCATTAAAATAAATTAATTAATTAAAATTTCTGGGTTTGGCTCCTGTTTAATGCATTTATGATCCAATGCAATAAAATAACAAATTTAAAAGGTAACAGATCACTGTAAACTTTGGTTTATGATTTTAATGGATGGATGTCCAGCCCTTGAGCTGTTGGCTTTCATAAGCTGCGACCCCCTGAGCAGATTTGTTGAATATCCCTGGTTTAAAGGTCAAATTAAGGTAGCCAAAACAAACAAACACCTTAATATTAAAATGGCCAAGTTATGGACTGAAAATATAAATAAAGAAGCTAACGCATGAAGAAAACTTTTTTGGATATTAAAAAAAAGTGTGTAGAAAAAGTGCTCACAATCACTTTAAAAGATTGTAAAAATATTTGGCATCTTGGGAAACAAGCTGAGGAACAACTCTAGTGATGTTTGCTCATCAGTGGATACAGTGCAGTGTTGTATTCTTAGCTTTTGAAGACATCAATCCTCTCCTGACACATCTATGTAACTGTTTTGTACATTATTTTCCCCTGAAGCAGACATCATGAATTCTGACTTCTCACTCACATCAAACTGAAAGAGCTCACAGGATGACTCATACTCTATCTGTATATTACTGTATCTGTCATTCACACTGTATTTAACATCTTTTGTTTTAATTTTACAGCTCAACATGACTTGTGAAGGTTTCATATTTTGCAACGATAAGATAGACGAGAGACATTTACTGGAGTACCTGAGGAATAAATCAAATTGTCCCTATAAAAATGAAGACTTCGTCAACATGTTCTGCTGAAGGAACATCAGACGTCAGCCTGTGGAAAGTTTGTGTGAACAGTCTGCATGGAAGGACACAAAGTTTTCAGTCTGTCTTTTAAAAGTAAAATAAATAAATAAATAAAATAAGCACATTTTGATTTCTGTTTGTAGGCTTTATGCCAAATTCATTTTTAATATATATCTTGAAGCCTTACATTTTTTTCAGGAAACATCCGGATGAAAATAAAGCACTGGAAATTCGACTGAAAGTGTGTTTGTGTGCATCGGAACAAGAGAACAGCTCTTAAAAAGTTAATATGAAGCATTAAAAAGCTTTTATTGTCTGATAACAACAGCAGCATCTCAATGCTGTTTGAGCTACAGGTTTTGTAGAGAGAGCTACTTCTTACAAACAACAAATAAAGTCCTAAAGATTAATTTTGATTCACATCTTATTTTTTTGTTTTTTTCATACACTTTAAATACTGGGCTAATACGCAGTAAACGTTGCAGTCTTTAAATAACCCCAACAATCAGCTAAGAGAGCTATAAATATTTAATTACAATAAAGACAATTGTTGTGCTCACTCTTTGAGGAGCTCTAAAGGGTAGCGTGAGTCTTTAACCGAATCTTATGGAACAAATAACCATTAAATCTAGACAAAGAAACAGTTGCTGAAATGCTGTTGATGCTTTATGATTATTTCTCTTTTGACTCACTGAAGAAGCACGAGATGTTTGTTGTAACATGCCTGATCGAGAACTCCAACCATAGTGAAGTCGTTTTCCTCTACGATTATATCTTTGTTTATTCAGAGCAGCTACTCCACAGGTCGGATTCCTTTGGCCTCCTCCATCTTCGTCAGGGTCTCGTCCCACTGGGTGAACTGCTTGGACATCAGGAGCATCTACCAAATAGATGTCGCATATCAGTGGATGGAGAGATGACAGCAACAGTTTGGGTTGTGATAAGTCAAGTTAGCGACAGAAAAAAAATGTTAGCTAAAATTCATTTGATTATCATTATTCCAGTATATAATAAAGTGTGAAATAAAGTTTGTGTAAATAAAATGTATTCCTGCAGCGTTACTTTTTTTTGTGTATTGTGCTCGATATTTTGTGTATTGTGCTCGATATTTTATTGTACTGAATTTTTTTTAAATGTCACTGTGCATAGTACCGTTTTGTTGTATTCTTCAAACAGCTTCTTCACTTCCTGTGACTGAGTCTCAGTTTGATCCTGTAAGTAAACAAACCTACTAAGTAAAAGCAATAACGATCTTTTTAAAGAACAAGTGAGGTAAGACAGAAAAACATAAAGAAAAGGTTACCTGCTGTTTTATGTGATTCTGCGACAGTCGCTGCAGCTTGGTTGCATGTTCAGGTACATCTGTGAACATTGAAGACAGACAACTGAAACAAGCTTGAAGGTAAAAATAAATTTAAAAAGCAGATCCCATTTCATTTACAAATCACATTACATGCAGTTATTATAGGTTAAAACAAAGCATTTCTTGTAGATAACAGTAAGCATTTGTTTCTTATTTGCTGCTATGGTAAAACAACAGACAAATTAGTTATTGAGATAGTTCAGCGTTTATGTGCATGCTTCCATGAGTATCAAACCTCTGATATAAGTGCTGTCCAACAGTGGCTGCAGACTGTTGACCTGCTCCAACAAAGCAGCCTGGGAGACCAAGAATTCTTCCTCTGCGTAGAAACAGAAAATAAATATACTTATCAAAAATATAGATATTATTTATTTTGAGGGTAATAAAGTGAGGATAATAATAAAAACAGGATATTTTATCAATTCAGTGTCTTTCAGAGTCAGAGATTCTTTATTGTTATTCGCACCACATGTGGTGCAGGTGATGGAACGAGATTATGTGCACAGGGTCCCAGTTACATCCAACAATAAAATGTAAAAGAAGAACAGTAATAACATCTAAGATATGAACTAAGAAAAACAAACTAAAAATACACTAGGCACTAATATCATAGAAAAACATTACTCCAAACAGCAGCACGAACACGAGTCCGTATGAGCAGATGAACACAGCAGCATGAAACAGACTTGTCAGCAGCGACATGAAACAGATCAGCAGCAACATGAAAAGATCAGCAGATGATACTTTTGCTGTAATATACATTGCATTTTGTTTTTTTTTTTTTCTCCCTTTTGTTACTTTTAGTACCACATATATACATACTGTATAGGATAATGTAAATAGGGCTGTCAGAGTTGCAATGAGTTTATGTTACGTGGGTGAATGATCTGGTCATCTGACTGTTGATTGCAGTAATCCACGTTATCAGAAAAAGAGAGCCCCAAACCAAATTTCGCTTGGTCCGGCCCTGCATTTCAGTACACACTATGCTTGTTTTGGCTCACTAGTTTGTACCCACTTTGGTAGACACACCTGTGGAAAACTGAATCTAATGGTGTACACTTTTGAAATGAAGATTTGGTCTTTTTTTTTTTCTTTCTTCTATAATTATCATTGGCAGTCCTTCTTCTTCTTTTGGCTTTTCCCTCTTCAGCGAGTCATCCTCCTCCATCTTACTCTGTCCTCACTGCAACTCCATGTCCTCTCATCATTGGCAGTTTTTAAATCTGGGTATTTGGGGCTGTTGCGTTGGATGTATTCTGTTAGAGACTTTCCAGATGTTAGTACTCTGGAAACAAGTTTAATATGACTACGGAAACACTGAAAAGGGGCTGGAGGCAAACAACACAACTGAGAAGGCCTTGAGACAAGTTGGAGACACGTGCAATGACTATTTTGAGGGAAATTTTTTGAATACGTTCAAAATTCAAGCTGAAAAATGTGAACTATGATTAATGCAGAGTTTTTGAGAACTCCCAGGAAACATTTTGCAGACTCTCTTGTTTGCAAACTAGTCTCCAGTTGCAGCCCAGTGAGATACTAGCCTTAGGTTTTGAAATATTTTGCCTGTTATAGCTTTAAGAAATATTGGTTAACTCTGACTAGAATGATGCACTATCTATGGTAGCCTGAGCAGGGCCAAATCTAAAGTGGGATTTCTGCCATTTTAAAATGAACTCCAGTCCCAAAACTTTCAAAGTGCTTCATGCGTTTACCATTTTACAAACCTTTACACCTTATAACTACTACACCATTTTTTTTACCTAAAGCTGAACTAAAAGTGCTACAGATAGCTGTTGCTGTTATTTGCACTTGCAAATAACAATAAAATTCTATGTAAATAAACCACGTAATGCAAAAAGACAGCAGTGTAAAGGTTTAGAACATTGCATTTACATAAACCACTAAAGGTTTTGAGACTGAAGATGCAGTATTTTAAGATGGCAGCAATCTAATTAAGGCCGTGTTTACACGAAAACGGTTTCTGGTGAAAATGGGAGAGTTTTGTTGAGTTTGTACTGTTCATTTACATGAAAATAGCAAACCTTTTCTCGAACAATGGCACAATTTGAGAACAGGTTCCAGAGTGCAACGGTTCAAAAACGTTCTGGTGTCCGTTATCATGTAAACAGAAAAAAATTATATTTTCTGTCAAGGAATCTCTGGCACTTGCGCCGTATGACGCAAAACATAACGGCTTCCTACAATCCGCAGAAGAAGAAATGATCGACAACTGCAGATTTTGTTTTGGCAGTTTTCTCATGAGAGAAACAGAACATTTAGAACTTTTTTTTTTTTACGCATGTGCACTTAAGTTTCAAGTTTCAAGTTTCAAAGAACATAGCGCCAACTAGTGGCGTGGAGTGGGAATTACACCTTTTCCACGTCTACCGATGCTGCGTACACATATTGTAATTAGAATGTTTTCATGTAAATGTGTTAATAGAAATAAGAAAAAAAATGTTTTCATTGGATTGTTGTCGTGTAAACAGGGCTTAAGTCTCAACCCACCCCATTCAGTCATATCACCTCATCGTTTCAGTCAGAATTAAACTTTATTACTCTAATCTGAGTGTTCAAAGAGCCACCTACAACAGGTAGTATACAACCTTCCAGAGTCCCCACTTCAAATGGTCTAAACCATTGATTTAATTAAAACCAGAAATATTGTAATACACAATAATAATATATAAACTTATAACTCTTGAAAATGAGTTCTCGTGGCTCAATGAGACTAACCTGGATAAATAAAGGTTAAATGAAAAAAAAAAAAGAAAAAATATCCCACAGGTTCTCTATGGGGTTCAGGTCAGGAGAGTTGGCAGGCCAATTGAGCACAGTAATACCATGGTCAG
>JARVGS010001792.1:5281453-5292318 GCA_031762315.1 Hypsolebias antenori | reverse complement strand
TCTCAGCCAAAAATGGGTCTAAAAACATGGGGAAAAATCCATAAATAAGTCGCACCACTGTATAAGTCGCAGGACATAAAAATTAGTTAAAAAAACTGCGACTTATACACCGGAAAATACGTACTGTAGTTGGCAATGGTTTTAGTTTAGACAAAAACAGCTGCTACAGATGAACAAACACATAATGACATCTTGTGGTATTGCAAGTTTACAATTTTCCAGATTTGATGGTCTCCAACTTAAAAATAACATGTTTGATGTCTGGCAGGCAATATGTATTCCTTTAACATACTTGTTCAATATTAATTTTTAATAATTCTAGTTTGACAATGGAATTCAAACTTACATTTAATTAACTTAAACCTTTGGCTCCCCCTGCTGGTGTCATGTGATATAACAGCTGTTTAAAAACGTAAAGGTTTCATTTTATTGCATTAAATGTTAGCAAGATTTAATTTATATATATATATACACACACACATGTATATGAGTATGGTTCATATTAATTTTCAAAAACATCCTACAATTTGTAAAAGCTTTTGGGGGATTTTGTTCATTTAACAATCAGTGGTGCACATAGAAAATGTATATATAAATATATCTGAGACAAAGCCAAGGACAAGTCAAGGGTATTTATTAAAAGATAAAATATGCAGTCATTACCCTGAACACGTAACTTTTAGAAAAATGCACCAACTTGTTAAAAAAATGTGAAGTCAGGACAGTTCAGCCTGTCAATACATTTAGATATTGCAGGAATTATTACCTTTTCTTAAAGTTCATATGTGATCCCGATCTCTGCCTAATTTTGGCTGCACCTCTTGGTCACGTCTAGTCACATAAAAGGCAGGACAGTCGTTGCACAGTGAGGAAAACGCTGCGAGATCAACGTCTCCGCAGCCGAGGATCACATCTATCGAAACGTAATTTCAAGTTTTAACAATTTAAAAAATAAAAAAACACTGTAAACATTCACACAAAACACTGTAGCAGGTTGAAAACAGTACGTTCATTGATATTCTGTTGTAAAAATAATCCAACCTGTCTTCCACCACTGTCCGTGTGCAGTTCAAAGTCTTACAGTAAAAGGAAAACACATGATCTCAAGTTTAGCTGCTTTTATCAACTGTCAAAAAACCCACCCTCTCATTAAAAACTTGTTAATAGTAAATATAACTTCAGGAAAATAACCACAAACAAGATTTTTTTTCTATAAAAATGTTTTTTTAAACAAATTTTCAGTATAAAACATCACATAATCCCAAGCCAATCAAACAAATTCACTGCCATCACTTCAGTAATAATGAGCTCCTCAGTCAAACGGACTACAATGACATAAAAAAAGGGTTTTCTGCTGTTAAGGGATTTTCTGTACTTTTCTCTAATTACGGGAAAAATATAACAACACAAAGGCTAACAATCACTCTTCGTTTGCTATAACATTAAAAACAGAAAAGAACAAATGTGAACTCCTAGTCCGAACAAAGCCCAAGCCCCGAAATTTGTGGTCAACGTAGCATCTACGCAGTTTTCTGCTGGCCCTTTTTCCCGATGAGGGATTTGTGGATGTGGGGAATGACACCTGAGGAAAAACAAATTGTAAATCAATGAGAATAAAATGTTCTGCAGAAATATAGAGTGAAAAATAAACAGCAAACTGTAGACGCACCTCCACCAGCAATTGTCGCCTTAATGAGAGAATCCAACTCCTCATCGCCACGGATTGCCAGCTGCAAGTGACGGGGAGTGATACGCTTCACCTTCAAGTCTTTAGACGCGTTTCCTGCCAACTCTAGTACCTGATTAAAAATCAAATAGTCAGGGGTAAAAAATGAAAATTAAAACAAAGTGCTAAAACGTCAAAAGTTACCACGACTAATGTGTCATCACATAGCGGCGTGGACTTACTTCAGCGGTGAGGTACTCGAGGATGGCCGCACTGTAAACCGCTGCCGTTGCTCCGACACGCCCATGACTGGTTGTGCGAGTCTTCAAGTGTCGGTGGATACGACCCACCGGGAACTGTCAGGAAACAAAGCAAGAAGTTTAACACACCGAAGCTACAGGATCTCCCACATGGAATCTGGTTGCATCAGCACCTGTAGCCAAGCCACAAACTGCCAAAGGAAGGTTTAATGAGACGTACCTGCAGCCCAGCCCTCTGGGAGCGCGACACTGCCTTTGCCTTGGCCTTCCCGCTGTCTTTTCCTGCCTTGCCACCAGCCTGCATGGAGATCGACAAAATATTTTCAACATGAAACAACAGAGTGAATTTCTCATAAAAACTAAATCTCTCCAATTAAGAGACTACTGGTAGTTTTCATCACATGTCTGACTAGATGTTGTTGCCCTGCAGCCAGAAAAATGTTGCTCCATGCGTCGTAGTTTATATAACATATATTCAACCAAACAGCTGATAAATGAATAAATTAAAGATATAAAGAAAACAACGTTGAAGAGTCAAATTCAAGATTGATTCACCACCTCCAGGTTGGGTTTATAATCAAAACATTAGCTCACTATGTTTACCTTTTAAAAGTAGTTGAGTAATGCATTTACAAAGAGTTTAATATATCTTAATAGGCATTGGATTAAAAAAGTTATAAACATGGAAAACACTAAACTGTAAGAACAAAAGCACATTGATAAGATTGTGTCATTATTTTAGAATAAGGGTGCGATTTTAAGGGAGAAACTGGTAATTTTAAAAAATAAAGGTGGTTTCGTGAAACGTTACAGATGACCGGTAAAAACAGTCGCTTTCCCGCCAACAACAAACAAAACAAACTAAAGGCGGCGGTAACAGTAGTTGATGCAAATTTCATGCCTTTGACCGAAGAACAAATTACCAGATTAGAAGGAAACACATTAAACGACCAGATTAAATAAAAATAAACATAACGCTGTCAAGCCAGAAAATAAAAAACCGCGTCAAACAGACGCGCCGCCTTCAGGGACACCTTCAAGTTTTCATTCACAAATTACCAAAAGTTTCCATTCGCGGATCTCACGATACAACGCACACCATTTTCTTCTTTTAAAAATGCCATTTAAAAACAAATTCGCTGTCAACTACTAACATTTGACCAACCGTTAAACCAACGAAACGGACTTTAGCATGCTAATCAACCGTTCATGTCGGCTATAGCGTCAAGGGGCACATTTTTGTGAATCAAAGCTTAATTTTTTTTCATAAGCACTCTGCTTCTGCCAAAAAGAAGACATCCAAAGAACCGCATCGCGATGAAAACCTAATGCCGCCTTAAATTACAGGCTTAAACACTCCAGCCTTCCCGCGGTAACGTTGATCATGCTAACACGCTAAGCTAGCTGACAGCTAGCTCTTTTTTTTTTTTTTTTTAGCCAACGCTTTCTGACCAGAGTCGAAATTTTTCAGCTCTAATCCAAAATATCACTTTCTACAGCCGAACGTTTATCCCACCGAAAAACCGTCATGACGCCCCGGAACATGCATTCCAACAATAATCTAAGCTCACGAACCATTTTCTTCCCGTCTCGTTATTTGATTGTAGAACTGAGCAGATAGCAAACAATTTCTGCTCCCGAAAGCAAAGAAACAATAAACCCTTTCGCAAATCCTTTGCATTCGACCTCTCGTGGGAGTTCGGCCAACCAATCAGAGAGAGCGTTGTTGTTTAGAATCTCCCGTTCGACCAATCGGAACGTGACGTGCTGAGTAGTCGCCCATCCCCCACTCGGTCTCTGTTCCAGTCTTTGCGCACGGAACCGACAAGTAGGCGGGACTCTGGTCTGTGGAGTGTCCTTCCTCGGACATTCATCCTTGTAATGTACGAAATACATATATGGAGTTGAAATAAAATTTCAATTTTAGATTAAAAAGCACACTTGTAGCGTATTTAAATATAAATGGTTTTGTAACGACGTCTTTAAGGAACTCGTATGCTATTCGTAAATCCAGCCAAGGAGAAAGCATCTGATTAAGTTATACGTTAAATTTAATACGGTTTGTAAATAAAATCTACTCGAACGTCATCTAGAAGGCGGTGCTTCTGATGACAAGCATAAGGTTAGACGAATGAAAACGCAAGCTTACAAACTGACATTACGATTGACAGGGGAATCGGCCAATGAGAGCGCAGTAAGCAGCGTCCGGTTTTCTTCGCCGCTAATGCGAGCGGGGAGGAAGGCGGGGAGGGGTTGGGGGTCAAAGATACGCAGAGAAACGGGCTGCTGGTGGTGAAGATGGCGGATGGGGACAGTGGTAGCGAGCGAGGCGGCAGCAGCGGCGGCGGCGGCGGAGGAAGCGGTGGGTTCCAGCACTACCAGCGGGAACCGGAGACCCAGGAGCTGGCCTCCAAGCGGCTGGACATTCAGAACAAACGCTTCTACCTGGATGTGAAGCAGAACGCCAAAGGCCGGTTCATCAAAATCGCCGAAGTCGGCGCCGGGGGCTCGAAAAGTCGCTTGACCCTCTCCATGTCCGTCGCGGCCGAGTTCCGCGACTACCTGGGGGATTTTATAGAGCACTACGCTCAACTGGGGCCTAGCAATCCCGAGCAGATTGCTCAGTCATCCGGCGGCGATGACACCGGGCCTAGGCGGGCCTTGAAGAGCGAGTTCCTGGTGCGCGAGAACCGAAAATACTACCTCGACCTGAAGGAGAACCAGCGGGGGCGGTTCCTGCGGATCCGACAGACCGTCAACCGAGGCCCCGGTTTTGGAGTCGGGATGGGCGGCATCCCCGGGGCCGGCCTGCAGTCCGGGCAGACCATCGCACTCCCGGCCCAAGGCTTGATAGAGTTCCGCGACGCCTTGGCCAAGCTGATAGACGACTACGGGGGTGACGACGAGGAGCTGGCCGGCGGAGGAGCGGGGGGCTACGGCGAGCTCCCGGAGGGCACGTCGATCATGGTGGACTCCAAGCGCTTCTTCTTCGACGTGGGCTCCAACAAGTACGGCGTGTTCCTGCGCGTGAGCGAGGTGAAGCCCAGCTACAGAAACTCTATCACCATCCCCTTCAAGGCGTGGAGCAAGTTCGGGGGAGCGTTCAGCCGCTACGCCGAGGAGATGAAGGAGATCCAGGAGCGGCACCGGGACAAGATGTACGAGCGGAGGACCGGAGAGGAGTCCGAGGGAGACGACGTGGACGACGATTGATGCCGAGGCAGAGGTGGCTTTTTGTGTGATTTAAGCTGATACAAAGTCTGCGAATTAACGATAAAACGGAGAGAGGATTTTGTGCATGAAGCGAACTATAAAATGCTAAAACAACGGAGTAAAAAAAAAAAAAAAGTATATTTGACTGAGAAATTACTGTCTATGTAAGAGAATCCTGTTCTAAAGTTAGGTGGATGTTCTAGGTAAACTGACTGCATTAGTCAGCCTCTGTATGAGAGTCCCCACAGATAAAAACAAATATTTATATATCTATCTATATATATATATATATATATATTACCATTTGATAACCTTACATGTAGCCCAGGAAGTTTAAAGGTGCTCATTGCAAACTGCAAAACCCAAGTTAAAAAGAATGTTATCCTGAGCTATAGTCTACGGTGCAATTGAAGCGTTTACTCAAGTAGTTTTCCCACATTTATGGATATGCAATGCTGAAATGCAGGTCCGCGCTCAATGTAAACAAAGCACTTTTTATCTGCTTATTTTAACACGTCATTTTATTTAAGGACACAGTGATAAAGATAAATAAGTCTGCAAATTAGTTTTTGTTTTTGTCTTTTGTTTTTGCAATGAGTACCTTTTTAAGTTTGGCAGGCTCGCTCGTAGGTAACCTGCGCTCTTCCTGTCCCATGTCCGACGGCGAGAGCTGCTCCGAGCTGGCCTGTAGTCCTTGTGTGATGATGATGATAAGAAATGTGACGTACTCAAACCAGCAGCTGCAGAGAGGGTGGATGTGTGAGAAAGAATGCTGGCATCGCTCACCATGGCTGTTTGTGTTGTGTCTAAAGTGACCTGTAACAAACGGCTTGTCCAGACGGACCCGGTGGCACCGTCTCCGCTACGTAAAGGGTGGGGTGGCATCCTTGGCATTGCAGGACGTCCTCCCAGCCCGGCCCGGTCCAGTAAGGTTGTCTGTTACAAGCACATGACTCATTTGGATTCGCTGCACAATCCAAATAAGTCCAAACGACCCTCCCTCCCTCCTCCTCTCCCTCCTGAGCATCCATCAGGTGCTGGCCTCCTGCTCCTGCAGCCGAGGTGCAGGTGAGGCCTGCTCGCATGTGGCTCGTTGTGTCTCAGGGCAAGAAAATCCCGTCTACATTCTGGGGGCATATCATCTTTACCCGTGCCTCGTCGTCCGTGGCAACCGATGGTGTCTCCTGAGACACAGGGCCGCGTTTGACCCGCGTGACCTTCCTGTCAAAGTGGACACGGCGAGCGTGAGCCTCTCGCTCCGGTCACAACTTTCCGAGTTAAAGCTTAATGTTGCCGGGCTCGAGCTATAATCTCAAGGATATCCTTGTTGACTTCTTTAGGGTGCATCATTTGGGTCCTTGAATTTTGAACTCAGACCATTTATGACTGAAGCAATATTCAGTCTGATTGTAACAAAAAAATCAAAATAGGTGCTTCTGAAAAAGGAAAACCCACAATGGGGAGTTGTATCTAAAAGATATATATATGTATACTGGAAGAGATTTACTAACTAAAAAAAAAAATCAAATATAGATAGAAATATTTTTAAAAAGAAGTATATTGAAATATGTCTTTAATACGAGACATTTATTAGATAACGCCGCCTAAAGTGGCTTATTTAAAACACTAAACTTGGATGCAACTATCCAGGGCGATATTTCATACCTGCTTTTTTCCTAATATTTTTTTTAATTACTCCTTAGGAAATTAAAAAGAGTACAATAAATTGATTACGCAGTATCTTATAGCAATTTCTAGAGGCAACTTCACTGAAGTCGGCAAAACACTCAGCACTCCTGGTCACTTTAGAGCTTCAGGTTGTCTCCTTGTTTCAGTCCGCACCTTTTCTCATTAACCGGCTCCTCGCGAGTCGCCGTACGATACGAACATCCTGCAACCGTCAGCGTCGCAACTTTTTAAAATCATTTCTTGCATGCCTGCTCCCGCGCAGAGCTGCCTCTGTGTTCTTTTGTTCCTGCATATTCTGATTGCTGTATGGTGGTATTTGTTTTCTTTCTCAAGTTTTATTTGTGTTGCAATAGGCAAAAGAACATTTACCTCTCAGCCTAATAATAATAATAATAAGAAAAAGCCACAGCGTTACCACGTTTTGGGGGAAAAAGTCTCATTTCATCGTCCCACTTCCTTTTGGTGTGTGAACCTCTCGTTGTATTTTACTTTACCCACGTCAACACAACAGAGAAACGCCATATGAAAAAACAAAAAACCTGGGAGCAATAGTTTTTTTTTTCTTTTCTATTGACATGAATATATATAAATATATGAGATGACACATGAGATTGAACTACATCCTTCTTCTTGTACTGTGTTACGTGAAATGGCAGCTGTTTCAGTCGTGTGTTCTGCTGTAATATTCTACCAAGTTCCTTTCAACGAGAAATAAAAAAAAAAGTTTTTGCTCAGGAGAGTTGTGGTTTTTTATCCTGCCGTCACTTTGTGTCGTTTAATTCAGATTTGTGTCTATAAAGTATAAATTCATCTGAGAAATGTCTACAAAATTGAACATTTTGCGTTGCTTGACACAAATATAAACATCTCATGGTTTGTTAGCACTCAGAGTATTGTTGTGACCAACTCTCAGCTACTACCACCACCAAGTTTTAGCTGTGTGTGTGTGTGTGTGTAACGCTGGCTGAGCTGTAGCTGTTTTGGGGGTTAGCCATAGTGAAATGGAACTAGTCCAAAATGATCACTTTCATTAAAATCCCTTCAGATATTGAGTTGTAAGATATTTTGCTAACAGTGCAGAAAAATGAACACGAGCAACTACGCTCAGAAACGTCTGGCAAATTAGTTTAATCCATCTTTTTTTGTTAAATTCACGTTTGGATAAATTTGCAAAAATGCAGCAGGAACGCGGAGTGCAATTCTTATTAAAAATAAAAAAGCAAAATACTAGCTAAAAGTTTGAAAATATTTGTGGCACAAGCGCAGCTAAAATGTAAATGCAGCAAAATCTTGCTAAAACTTAATTTGGCAAACAGCTGGCTAAAAGTAACTGGATAGCTACACGCTAATGCAAGGGGAGCTAAATGTAGCATAAGAAAAACAAAAAGGACGTTTCAAAGAGAACATGACAAAAACTAGGAAACGCTAGCTAAAAGTTTAAATCATCAAAACACAAGTTAAAATTTAAAAGTAGCAAAAGGGTTTGGAAATTTTATTTTATGTAAAAAAGGTTAGCTGAGGGTTTAAAAGTTCCAAAACACTAGGTAAAAGTTGACAGTAGTCAAAGGTTAAACAGAACAGTAGCTAAATGCAGAAAAGGGCTAAAAGGAAAACAAGTGAAAGGCTAAACAAGTCTAAATGTAGAAAAAGGCTAAAAGTTGCAGAATAGTATCTAAAGCTAAATGTGTCAAAGTGTTAGCTGAAAGCTAAAGGAGGTAAAGGGCTAGCTAAACACTAAAAGTAGCAACAATTTGCTGAAGAAACAAACAGAACAATGTTTATTTGACAAAATGGAAGACATCTCAGTCTTTGACTTTAGGAGAACGTATTTGCAAATAAAGTTAAATATTGAAAAATTATACAAGTTACAAAAAAAAAAAAAAGGGAGAACCTCCAGCTCCAAATAAGCCGAACATTTGACACACAAATGGCTAAAACAGCACAAATATGCTGAAGTAGTAAGATTGCAATGAAAAATGAACAAACAGGAAAACAATCGTGCAAAATGTCCTAAATTATTTTTACTCCATTACACGTGTCTTTGTGGTGGAGAAAGTTCTCCAACCACTCGAGAAAAAAAGATTGTAAGCAGTTATCTGAAACTACTTATATCAGCAAGAAGTTCATGAAATATTAAGAGCCGAAGTTCTCGGCCTCTTTAATCCATTATGGATGACCTCATCGGGCTGCCGTCGTCGTCTTCTGCTGCTAAAAGCCGAACTGGGTCTGGGTTTCGTTGTTGTTGGCCCAGATGGATCAGATCTGTATTAATCTGTTATTTTTAACAAAATAAGTTATTTTGATATAAGGAAAATAAATTCCTGAGCGTGGCCTCCTTTCAGCTTTTATGGAAACATTAAATGTTGATCGCGCAAATTGAGCCTTCAGCTGTTTTCAGACGACGTAGTGACGATTTAACGCAGTGAGCCGGGAGAAAACCCAGAGTTAAGTTCAGAAAAATGCTGATTTTGTGTTGACGTGCGATAAAAAGTGATCACAACTCGCACTTGTGCAACACAGAGGCGTCTAATGTTGAAGGTTTTGTTTTAAAATGACTCTGACAGGAAGGATAGACCCAGCTGACTCTGACACGAGGGGCCTATGAGTTGGAACAAGGGTCATGGCCCCGTGTTCAGTCCTCAGCCAGGAACACCACTGTGGAACATCTGTGACCCAGCTTGGACTCACCTGGGTTTACCTGTATGGGTTTTATTGAACTAACCAGGTGGAGCTCATAAAGCCAGGATTGAGGTCCAGAAGGTACCCAACCAGTCCAGGGTCCACATGCTGCCACTAAAATTTTAAAACAGAGAAAGTTACATTTTCTGTTGCGATTCACTGAGAGCTCAATGATTTCAATCAAATCTGTTGACAGAAATCACCGACTTGTTAAAATTAAAACACAAATCAGAACGAAAATCAGCAAAAACGCCTAAAAGCTAAAATGAACTGAACTGTAGCCTAAAAAAAGCTAAACCATACAGAAAAGCTAAACTAAACGTCAGAACAGCAACGCAAAACTGCAGCTAGAGGCTAAAATGATCGAAGCTGTACCTGGAAACAAAAATTAGAAAAATTTGATGGGAGCTAAAATTGTGGGAAAAAAATAAAATATTAATAATAAATAACATAACAAAGCCGAACAGTTAGAAAAACTGCAGCTATAGCTAAAAGCTAAAATTAGAACAATTCTAGCTAAAAACTAAAAATAGTGAAACCGATTGGTAAAAAGAGCAGGATTCAATCCATTCATCCATCCATTATTCATCCACCCGTCCATCCATCCATTTTCTTTAGCTGCTTCTTCTGTTCCAGGTCATGGGAGTCACTGGTAGCCATGTTCAGCAGCTACTGCTCGAGGGGCGGGGACACCCAGGACAGGTGTCCAGTCCATCACAGGGACACACAGAGACAAGAACAACCATTCTGTCTCACCTAGGGACAAGTCAGAGTCACCAGTCAGTCTAACATGCATGTCAGAGACCTGTGGGAGGAAACCACCCACACATGCACCACGAGAACATGCAAACTCCACCCAGAGAGGCCCCGGGCTGGGATTTGAGCCTACGACCTCCTCGCTGAGAGGCGGCAGCATTACCAACAGCTGCTCCACCGTGTCACCTTTAAAAGTAACAAGAAAACAAAACGTTTCAGTTTTTCTACCGGGGAGGTGTTTTAGCACATCGTTCCTGATGGAGCTCAACGCTTTATCGTTTTGACTGTTTCAAAGAAAACGGATGTTGTTTAAGAAGAAAGTTTTAACAGGAACATGTTGGTTGTTTTCTTGTTTATTACACAATAATAAACCATCGTTTTTTATATGACTAAAGGTAAAAATGATGTTTTAACTCAAGTCATTATCAAAGTTTATATTTTTGACAATAAACAAAATTAAATCCATTTTTGATGAGGAGGATGATGAACCGAGTCTCTCCTGATCTTCCTCCCTTTAACCTTCAGCTGAACAAGCGACGTGCACGGCTCCTTCTCGTGCACATCCACAAATCACCTTCCACACTAAGAGCACATCCCCCCCC
>JARVGS010001792.1:5256819-5269913 GCA_031762315.1 Hypsolebias antenori | reverse complement strand
AGTAAATACTGTACAGGTATGTGTTTTTAGATGAATGTGTAGGGTACACTGTGTTAGCTAACTGTTTGTAAATAAAGCTCTGTGCATGTTTATGGACCAGTATGTACGCTTGTTCAGTCGTTAGCATACATTTTCAGACTTACGTCGAAAAACCGGGTTTACGACGTAGCGTTGAATGCGTTCCGACTTAAGTCGATTTTCGAGTTATGAACGGGCGTAGGAACGGAACTCGTTCGTAAGTCGGGGACTACCTGTATATAAAGTGTTGTCTTCCTGTCAGGTGATAAATGATGCGAAGGACAAGAACACATAAACCTGCGCTGAAATGAGCCATGAAGACTGAAACGTACCCAGGAGTGGAGGTGATCTTGTACTTGATTACCGAGGAGCCTCCTCTCTCTCCGTTGATGAGCGCTCTGACAGGTTTAGGGGTCATCAGGGGGTCGCTAACACCATCTGGAGCGTTTGCAGACGTTGCTTCTTGTTTTTCATCCTCTTCGGCAATAAATGAATAAATAAAAATATTCATACTTGCACAGGTTTCTCAGCTTGTTTGAATAAAACGTCAGTTAAACAGAACAGCATTTGTTTGACCACTTCAGAAGTTAAAAAACTTTAATTTAAAAATCTCCCTTTACATTTTCATCTGGACGACACGTACCTTGGCTCTCGTCCCTTTTCTTCAGAATGTCAAACACCACTGTTCGCAGCTCATCCACAGGCTGAGAGAAACGACAGCAACAAGAAGTTAGCACAGACATAGCACCAGCAAACTGGTTGGTCCACTGTGGGTGTGCTGCTTGTGGGACTGTGCTTGTTTGTGGCTCCTCGGATTGAAGAAGTCCTTTGGATGAAGGACGAAACGTCTCGGCAAGGAAAAGAGACCGTCTAGGTGAAATGACCCAACGCTGTTGGATTTTCTACCTGGATTACTGAGCATGAACTTTGATGTTAGCCCAGATGTTTTTGCTGTAAGAGCTGTAAACATAAAATACTGTAGTGACATCATTCAGTTTCTCTGGAACTCTCCGATCTTAACTTGGCTCTGCTGCAACACCATCAGGTTTGAAAAAGCTAATTTTGTGCTGGTTAGATCTACACGTTTATTTAGAGCAGGGTGTCAAACCCACTTACAAAATGGGATCAAAATTAAAACCTTTTTCAAAAAGGGCCAGTTTCAGAACCTGCATCAACTCAAATCAGATGCCCAACATCTTTTCTTGGTTACAGGTTCCTCAACAAGAGTTTGATTGGTCTCATTTGACGTTCTCTGTTGATAATCAAAGACTAATGATAGAAATTAAAGTGAAAAAAGTATTTTACATTTAAAATATCATCTTGGGGCCAGATAAGATGTCAACGAGGGCCGCATTTGGACCCCGGGCCTCAAGTTTGACATATGTGCTTTAGAGGATACAACAAACATTTTTATTATTTTTGTATACTTTTTTAATGTGATATTGCATGTTTTATTTAGATTTGATATATTTTATAATTTGTACCTACTCAATTTCCAAGCGAGTCCTTCGGTTGTTGACGCCTTACATGAATAACCTGAACTAAACTTGATAAGAGATAAGAGTTCACATAAAATAACATCTGAGAGGCTGTTTATTTAAGAGTGACTGCACCGTGTCAAATCACATGTATACATGTAGCTAAAGTTAAAACATGAAGGTGTCACAAACGCTTTAGTTAACTTAGAGTGCAAAGTTTCTGTCGAACGTTTGATTTGACTCGTGACGATAAACCAAACCCTCCATCTTTGTCCAAATGACATCAACTCTTTCAGACATGCAACAGTTTCCATGAAGCGGACAGGTAACTGAAGTCGAACTAAACGCACACGGAGGAGTCAGTTTAGGAGTTTCAATCAGCAGCAACTGATGATTTGTAAAAACAGAGCAGTGAAAGATTATTTTATTTTAGAGCGAATAACCATTTCTACCGATTCATGGCTGTAATATTTAATGTTGAATTTAATATTGAACATACGGTAAGACTCGTCCATGAGTCTCCAACGTGCCGTAGTGAAGAGGTTTGTGCGTCTGAGTGATACTAGCAGTTTTGCTGTCGGGGGCGATTGCCCCCGTTAGGGTCGGCCAAGACAGCTTGGTCCTAGATGTCAAGTCAGACAAACAATGCTGCTGTGGACAGAAGACAGCAAGGTGGTCGATGTCCCTCGCCTGGACATGGTTTACTGAGGCCACACCCTGGACCCAGGTCTGTGGGGAGGGACTCGTGGATGAGCGCCTGGTGACAGGTCCTCTACCCATGGAGCTCTGTTGAGTTCAACCCAAATGAACATGAATTTGCCTCCCTTTGGGCCGTCACCTGCAAGAGGCGCCATATGGGTCAGGTGCAAAGTGATATGGTAGGCAGCTGAAGGCGGGGGTGCTCTGACCCTGGCTTTGGACACAGAATGACCTGCCTGGTGTGGAAGGAGCTTGAGCTTGTGCGTAAGGTTGAGAGATACTGACTAGATATAGTTAGACTCAACTCAATGCAATTCAGAACCATCCTCCTTAAGAAGGAGCTGGAGCTGCCCATGGTGAGAGGCGCCAGGCTGGTGGGGGTCTATAACCCAGACATTTTAGTCCTTAGCGGGGCAGCTGGAATGTGTTCCAGCTGGTAACACTATGATGGACTGGTACTTTAATACCTGCAGGGGTAGTGAGAGTGGGGGGTGCTCTATGAGTATGGGATTGGGGGTCTGTTGCTACGGCCCATCAAGTCCCCAAACAAATGGTGCAAGAGTTTGGTTTGCATTGCTGCCTGCAGTAAGTCGGATCGCTTCAGGGTGATCGTCCTGTTGGTGTCACTGTGACGTGATCTTCAGCTTATTGGAGCGGTTCGCATCAAAGTACGAAGCAGCTGGGATGAGGATTAGCGTCTACAAATCTGAGGCCATGGTGCTCACAGGAAAAGGTAGACTGCCATGTCCAGTTTGGGATTGTGGCGCTGCCTCAAGTGGAGGAGTTTTAAGCGTTTTGGGGTTTTGTTCAGGGAAGAACGAGGTGTGGGATCCACAGGCAGATCAGTGCAGCTCGTGCCTTTGTGAGCTGCACAAAATCAAATGAAAAAAACCTTTCAGATTCTGAACAGAACGCATGTTTCACCTCCAACACAACACGAACAGCCTCTTCAAACATGGGCAGGACATCCAGGTTTCCTTCTTGCTCCGTCAGACGAACCTGACAGATCCAGTATTTGGCAAACTTCTGAGACACCGGCGGCAACCGAGAGATAATCTGTTTCACCTGGTCTGGAGGGCAGCCCTGTGGATGTGAGACAAACACTGAAATTAAAGACCGAGGTAAACTCAACAAGGACTTTGCTACGCCGTCAAACAGTCGAATAACTTCACCCACAACAAACAGGTGCATCTCAACAACTAAGAATATCTGGGATGCTGCAACTACTCTAATCTGCCTGACGGCTTCACTGACCACATCCTCAAAGGATTAAAAATCCTTTGAGATTAACTTTTTGATTTGAATTACTGCTGTTTAATATACAGTACTGTATTTTTTTTTACATTATTAGTGTGTAGTGTATATCTTAGAGCCTTGTATAAATTTGAGCTATGTTTGGGTGTAACTGGGACCACCATGAGTACAGTTTCGTTCCACCTCATGTTCCACATGTGATGCAAAAGACAATGAAGGACCTTGAACTTGAAATAAATGAACTTTTCAACAACATTCTAATTAGTGAGATGCACCTGTAAGTACTAACTGTTGTTCTTTCTGAAGCTCCTAAATTGTTATTTATCATTTTTAAACAAATGCAAAGCTATGACCTCCTTCAACAAGCAAAAGATCAGACAAACTGGTTTCACTAACTCAGCAGAGTCCAGTAATCAATATGAAATATATTTTTCCATTCCAAACAAAATAACGTGCCACTGATCTAAAAGCCCCAACAACAACAACAACAACAAACAGCCAGCGTGGTACATTTATAGTTGAAGTACCTCAGCAAGCAGTTTGATGCAGTCAGCGAGGGACTTGTCCACAGCATAGATGAGCGAACGGGCCTCGTCTTCGGTCTTCATGGAGGCCCAGAAAGGATGAGGCACAGACACCGTACACCTGACTGGAGTTTTCACCTGCATCGGAGGACGTTTGTAAGAAATTCCTTTTGCTTCTCGCCACTCCTTAAGTTTTTTCCTGGATTTCAAATACCAAAATACCTGTTAGTTAAATTTAAAGACATTTTTTTAACACATCAGCTAAATGATAAGTAATGTTTAATTACAATGAAACAATCTTCTTACAGTCTTTCCTCCTGGGCAGATGTTGTCTTCTTTCCCTCAGTCTGAGGAACGACCTTGACGGTAACCTTGGGCGTCTTCATGCCTGTGGCCCGGCCTGTGATGCTGATGGTCCTGGAGGGCTGTGGTGCAGTCTGGGACAGCACTGGAGCGAATGCACGTTTTTCAGGCGCTTGTGGTGCTAGGGTTTTTGCAGAACTCGTCTCGTTCTTGCTAAGTGCTTCTTTATTTGTCTTGGCTTTCCCTGCTAGCTCAACCACAGCAGCCTGTTTAAGCCTGCTGCCAGATGTGGAACTCATTCTGTTCGTCCTTGAGGATGTTTGGGGAGCAGTGCCAGATGTTATCTTCACGGACCTGTTTGCAGACTGACCAGTTGTTTTACTGGTTAATGCCTTCCCTTCAGGCTTTACAGTTGGTGCGTTGCACTTGACGTAGGTAGAGGTGACCCTTAGTCCACCTGAAAACGGACCCTTAGACGCTGGCAGAGCACGTTTATCCAGAGGAGGTTTAGGTTTGTTCTGAGCTTGAACTTTACCTCCAACTCTAAAATTTAAAGAAACCTCCCCAGTAGAGCTTTGGGGAACAGAGGCTGACCCCCTGCTGCTGGACTGCACCTTCTTAGCAACAACAGAAGCAGTATAGATGGTTGTACGCGCTGTGGCATGTAACATCTCTGATTTTGTGTTCCTCAGCTGGATTACTGCAGGTGTGAGTCCAGTTTTGGTTTTGACAAGTGGGCCCATGCTGATCCGACTATCAGCCATTTGTGTTGTGGCACAGTTTGAGCTAAGGCTAGATTTGGAATTTGATTTTGCTCCAACTGTATAAGCTGCATTTGAAGATGTTTTGCCTGAAGTTTGACCTCTTGTGCTTGTCGATCTTTTCTGGGTGCTGGCTGCAGTCACGTTGGGTTTGGAAACCACCACAGTGTACGTTTTTGTGAGTAATGGCTTTTGATTATGTCGAGGCTGCGTTGAGGCACTGCTAGAAGATGGACCAACAGCATTCTCCTTTCCTTTTAGTGTGCTGCCTCTTACATTTACTGTATTAAAGACACCAAATGCTTTTCTGAAAGGGTCTTGACTGGACTGAGCGGTCAAAGTTTGACTTTTTGTGGCTTTGTATTTGATTTTGTCAGCCGAAGTTTTGTTTTCTTTTCCAGTAGCAACCTGTAAAAAATAAAAATGATAAAAACTGTAAAAATTTGACCTTTACCAGGCATAAATGAAATGATCCAATCTAATCTTGGTGTATAAAAACACACAACAAATTCCACCAGGTCATTATTTAACAAAAACGAAATGAAAAATGGAGTTCATCGTTCTACAGCGAGATAGATTATGTCAGATGATGAAATATTCAAAGAAATTACCAACAACCTAAGCGCTTCATCTCAGAATGTACACGTCTAAATGCTATAGTAGGTTAAAGGTCATGATGGGGCTTTTAGAACAAGACTGAGCCTAAGGGTCGCAAGAGAAAGTGTCCTCTTTAAAATAAACATGGCAGCACAACTGTTGAAAACATTTGCAAAATTTCATCTAAATAAACCACAAAATTTCTGACACAATGTCCTTTGGGTCCATGTGATGGACTTGCGACTTGTTCGGAGTGTGCCCTGCCTCTCACACAGTGATGGCTGGATATGGGCACCAGTGACCCCCGCGACCCGAAAAGGAAAAAGCGGGTAAAGGTAATAGAAGAATGGATGTCCTTTCAGCAGATGAGACTAAAGTTGTTTACCCATCATGCAAAGTTTGATGTTTAGCAAAAACCAAACACAGCATATTAGCTCAAACACATAATGCCACATGTTGAGCACAGTAGTGGAGGGGTCGTGATCTGGGCTTGCATAGATTTGACCATGAACCCTCTGTAGACTAAAGGATTCTAGAGTCAAATGTGACCTGTCCAGCAGCTGAAGCCTGGACCAAACTGGGACATAACTCAATAGGACAAAGAACTTTAGTTAGATAATAAAACGACAGCAAATCTATAACAGAAGGTGTTGCAATGATCCAATCAAACAAGGTAAGTATGATACGAGAGAATAATTTGTGAAACTGTGATCAAATGTAATTTTTTGACCTATTAACACTTCTCAGTGACTCGCGGCATGTCTACACACACACCCTACCTTCAGTGAAGACTTGGGTTTTGGCCCCTGACAGTCTTGATGGAGAGATGGCCTAAAAAATAAAACATTGGTTAAATTGACTTATGTATAAAATCAACAGGTGACAAATCGTTTTGATTGATTTCTTACGTTACAGCGGGTGGTTTCAGTTTTCCCTTTGCTGCCAAATATTCCATCAGCTTCTGTTTACGCAGCTCTGTGACAGAAAGTTACGGAGGAATTCATTGATGGTTAGATGAATGAGCTTCCAAAACGTTACTGTAAATTTAAAAGGTAAGATTCATACTATCTAAACTGAACAACTCAACACGTGTGTCTGCGTATAAACATTTAGACGATGCAGACTGGTGATATATTAAAGGGGGGAAAAAAAGTCTTGGAAGAACAAGGATCATCGCATGTCGCGTTAACTTCAGAATAAGAAGGAAAGAATTAGTTTCTTCAATATATTTTCTACTTTAGTAGGGAGTGCGGTGCTTGTGTAACTCCAGTTTGTTTGTGACTCCTCAGACTGAAGAAGTTTTGGATGCTGAAATGTTTCAGGATTAAAAAAAAAAAAAACATCCAGATGACCTGACTGAACATTGTTGGATTTGTACCTGGATTATTGAGCATGAACTTTGGTGTCTGTAATTTTGTTTTTCTAATACGTATAGGAGATCTGGCAACTGGGCTGTCACAAATACAAAAACTCAGCTAATACATGTACTAGTATTTGCCATTCAAATTATTGTGATCAATTATGTCATTGTTTCCATACATTTTATGCCTGTATTTAATTAAAAAAAAATTTAATTGATTAAAAATTCTCAAAATCATTTAACTTGGACAGTCTCTATTTTATCTTTTTAACTCAGCTTTTTTTTAATAGCAAATTAAAACACATGGAGTGAAGAACATAAACGAATGCAGACAGAATTTGCACTGTGAGGGGCTGAATGAAAACATCAACAAAACAGCAGCAGTAAGTAGCTTAGTTAAATGTTCATTCGGACACTTTTTGGCAAGAGAGTAAACTTCTGTTAATGCTAAACCTCTAAAGCCTCTTCTTTAAAGTGCATCCAGCAGCCCAGATACCCTAAAACATGTTACTACAAAGGAAGATAAAGAGTAATGTTCGTGTAAATTAACGTTAACTAGCCATAGCTAACACAGATTAGCATAACACGGACTAGCTTCTTTTTTTTTGTAGCTTCTACGTAAATTAACATGTTCGCTGACCTTTTCTGGACAGTATCGGTGCCGATTCAGCCTCCTCCATTTCTTTCAAATAAGTTTCTTTTTTCAACGTTATCTAGATGTTATAAAAACAAATAGTTTTGTTGTAGTGGCAAACAAAATGCTAAACTAGTTTCATGACAACCACGCTCGCGCATCAGCATTTTGAAACTGCCGGGGACGAGCGTACACTGCGCTTTCTCTTCTCTGATTGGACGATTCAAATTTTTGAAAAAAAAAAAAAAAAAAAGGGGAAAACCAGTACGCTTGCGCACAAGCCTTGAGGTGATTGGAGCAAAAATGTAAACAAAAGGTGAGCACTAGGAAAGCGTGTGGGATATTTTTTGTCACCTTTGAGGCTACCAGTTTTAATACAAATTCTTTAAATATAATTTTTGTGATGTACTCCTAAAATATTTAAAATCAAAACTGGGTGAAATATAAATGATAATTTATTTTTTGTTAGACTTGCTACAAATTGGTTATAATATTCGCTTGATCCCGAGTTGCTTTGAAAATAAGTAAATAAATAAATAGCCTCTAATATGCACGGTAGTTTGCATCTTTGCCAAACAATATGTACTGTGAATGCAGTCTATAGTCAAACTTGAAAAATATGTCAAGCTCAAATGTGACTGAAAGTACTGTAAAATAATTGAAAGTATAAAAATCCCTTCCTCAGAAATAACAGAAAAAAGAGCAAATATCCATGTGCCATATTATATACAATCTTTTGTTCTGTTTATGGTACAAATGTGTAAAATTTTCTGAATCATCGTAACTAGATTTTTTTTGTTTTTGTTTTCTGGTATTTCAAAATGTGTTATTCTCTGTATATGTAAACTGAACCCACAGATGTTGGTGTCCAGCTGGTTAGTTGTGTCACATCCTGACAAAGCGCACAAAACCCCCACATTAATTATTTATAATGCTTTATTTAAGAAAGTTGCACAATATTTAAATAGTTTTGGTGAGCACATTTTCAACAAAAAGTGCACATGAAAATTGTGCATAAATGGTCTTTGAGTATTCAGAAAAGTGCTATACAAATAAAATGTATTATTATTATTATTAAATAGTTAAATAAATATTTTAAAATTCACAACAATCTTCTGAGTCATTTAAAATAATAAATTGACAGAATGTTTACCAGACAGCACAGCGGTATTAACATTTGATAAATCTTGACAAAGTCAAAACATGAAGCATCTTTTTCTGTACTTGGTACATACAGTAATGGAATACAATGTAAAACATGAACATGCCATTCTAGCACCTGCCAGCTTTTTTTAGTTCTTTGAACTTCAGCTGCACGTGGAGGTCAGCACCGGTTGGTTTTAAATCTGACTCTGAATTTTGAAGGTTCTGTACCGAGTGGCGGACTCCTGGCACATTTCCACTGGCTTCTTGTCCACTGTTGATGTGCTGATGTACCAGTTGGGGAAGTAAGCAGACATGAGAGTGCTGATGTTCAGTCCCGTGTCCTGTTTGTAGAAGAGGAACCGCTGCATCTCACTTTCTGAGCTGATCTTCTCAAGACTGCTTTTGTTCTTCATTTCCTGAGGAATAAAAAAAAAAAAAACAGTGTCAGCGGGTTTTACACTAAAAATAGGAGTTCTTGTTCATGTCAGATGTACTGTAGATTACATTAGTTTATGTTAAAGCCTTTTAAAACATGATCAGTTTGTGAATATTCTCTTTTTTTATTACCTTAAATTTAAAGGTACTCATTGCAAAGTCATGAAGAGTGGTTAGAAAAATTAAAAATCCAAAAGTAACTTTTGCTCTCATATCAATGAGAAGTTATCCTTAAAATAAAAAAATGTGATTAGCTGCCAACTACCACATGCTCCTGTTTACTATAGAAACAGCTGTGATTGAAAATAAGTAAACAATGGCAACATTTGCTTTCATAGTTTGAAATGACTGCCTTCAAAACAAAGAGCTCAGTTTAAGTGAGATCAGCGTCAGCGTTTTACCTCCAGGTACAGAGTTGGTGTGCCATCCTTTTTGCGGCAGGACAGGTAAAGGTTTGTGTCTTTGATGCCCAGAGTGACGGGCTGAGCCTCGGTGCTGGGTGGAGGGCGCGCGTAAGTCGTCATGTTCAGGAAAACTGAGAAGAGAGGCAACAAAAACACGTTTTAGACAAAAGCTATTTGCAGATGCTTTTATAAACACGAAGGTTTAAAGCACCTGTGGCATTCTTTTTGGTTCCACAAATTAAAAAAGACAAAGATAATAAAAACTTCAGCTTTTACTCTAATTACAAAAGCTGAACGTGGACACTGTTTCGATGTGTTGCATTTTAATTATGTGGCTTGACTGAATAAGCTTTCAGGCGTGGGTTTATATCGTTTGATTTTCTAATTACCTCTCAGATCGAAAGCAATGTGTTCAACATAATGGTACTTTTTCCAACTATTTAACTTTCAGCAATAGCGCACCACAAGGCTCAGTCTTAGGCCCCACCTTCTTCACAATCTACGTAAGTAATGTAGGTCACATCATTCCTGATACATTTCTATGCCGATGACATGGTTGTTTATAAATAAAGGCTGAATGAAGAAAAAAGAAGCTGTGCCAACATCTCATGTGAAAATCTCTCTCATTTACTTTTGCGGTCTTCACTGCCTCCCGGCAGCATCACTGCCTGGAGCTCCATGATGTCTCGGACCAGAATCAGACTCCGTTGCTGGGTGTCACACACACTGCAGACGTGCTCCACACCTCTTCTGAAGTCAGGTGGAGCTGAGAACGTCTCCAAAATGAGTTTCTCTGAAAGAAAACAAACAAGGCACATTTGGTTATCCAGTTTTCTATGTTGCTACTTTTGGCTTTTAGCTACCAAATGACTCCTTATTCTTTTCACTAGTATCCTTTTAGGTAGTGCTGCTCTGTTTCTTTTAGCTTGTAGTTATTGTTCTGCTTCTTTTTCATTAAGTTTCACCAGTCATTGAGCACTCAGCATTTACATCATGTTATAAGAAAATACAGTCTACTATAATTTGAATTATCTTACTTCCACAACAGACGTTTAATCTCATGTTGTAAAAGAGTAAAACGCTGGTTTAGTCTTAATACCTTCTATGATGCTCTCCAGCATGATGTCGATCAGGTTCTCATCCCTGAAGTCGGTGCTCAGCACAATTTCTGGCATGCCGGCCTTCAGCCTCTCGATGGCGATGATCAGGTTGGCAACGTGCCTCATGGAGGGAGGTTTATGGGAAATCTCCAGACCCAGTCCTTTGGGCATCTTCTTAGACCACATCTCGCTCAAGTTGCACATTTCAGATTCCATTTTCTCCCCGGGTAAATAGATCTACGGGAAGACAAAACATCCAGTTTATGATCAAACCACTTGTGCCCTAACTTGTAAAGACTACTTTGCAAATCCGGTTTTTGCTGAATGACTCAGCCACTATCTCTAGATTTCTAAAACTCATCAAAGCCGAGCTCCAGTTAAAAAGCTGGTGAAGTGTTTACCTGCTGAAGAGGTGAGGAGCTGTTTGAATGTGTGCTGGTTATCAGTCGTCCTGATGTTCTGACTCTCTCTCTGCAGACCTGCAGTATTTATGAAGCGGCTCAGCTGAGGGAATTTTTGCACAGGAAGTGGGCCGGCCTTCGCTGCAGAGCTCACAATGCCCGTCTCCGATGATGAAACATTGTACTTACACACTGAGGGGGGTGATTGTGAAACAGGACATCAGGTGCTCTGAAGTTTACGGCAGCGTTGGTGCCGTGCAGGAACCGGAGACCAGTCCAGACACGTAGGCACGTGACAGGCTGCCCACAGAATATCTGCTCTGAATAGTTCAGTTTTCAGCAATAACATTAAACTTTGAAACTATTTTTTAACTAATTGATGTGTTAGCTCTTCAGTTGGGACCTAATCAGCTGTTTCCATCTCAGGAGATGAAGTCATTTTAAAAGTTTGACCAAAATAGTTTGAAACTTTGGATTAACTGGCAGCGGGTGATATGCATTCCCTCAAGGATGCCTTCAGTTGTACAAGGTTTTGAAAAACAGTTCAGTTTTTTTTTTTACCCTTTTTCTAAAATGTGTATCTTTTGAATAAACTTTTAAAATAATTCATTTTTTTTCTTTTGGCTCCAGCAGGATTTGATGCTGACGCCAGCGCCATCGACCCACAGGGAATATCCCGACAGGCTCGGCATGCCTTTCCTTCCACGTTGTTTCCGGTTTTTCTCAGCAATAAAAGTTGAAGTTCACCTGGTTGAATGGAGGGAGAAAAAAGTCGGAGTCGTTTTCAGGTTTGTCTTTGTCATTCCAGGAATTTCATGAAGTTATCTCAGAGCCACTCCTGTTCTGTCTCAGAGGCGTGAGTCGGGTCCAAACAGAAAGGTTCATTTTAAGCTTCAGCCTGAGGGTTTCAGGCAAGCTGTCACTCAGGAATCCAGATTTTACCTGTAACTTTTTTTTTCTTTTCTGAGAACTCTTCGTAACCTGAAAAATGTCTGACCTCAGGGTAGATATTATCAAATTTACACAAACGAAAAATAAAAGTGGAGAAGTTGCCAAAGAGCTGGAAATAGGCACAAGGGGAAGGGAAGTCTGAGGTTGTCATTGTTGTATGTTCTTGAACAATGGCAAAATTAGGTCTCTGCATTTAACCCATCACACCTGAGATGCTCCCAGGTGGAGCAGTGGGCAGCTCTGTAGTGGAGAAATTGGGGGTTATGTGTCTTGCTCAGAGACACCACGGCATGTGAATGACTGGGAGTTGAGCCGTGGCTTTCTGGTCCCAATAAGGCTGCCCTGCCGCTGCTCCATCTCGGCCCCAATATACTTAGACCACAATGCATCACAAAATACTGAGCGTGCAGAAGGTCCACCTACAGAAATTTTAGTATCAAACTGGAAGGTCCTTGATTAAGTTTGTGAACGCAGAGTGTTAGCCGTGTTAGCCCACAAGTTTTGTTTTAAAATAACATTTTTCTCCGACACTTCCTGCCCCAAGAACCTGAACTGCATTTGGTTCCTTCATTAGAAACTGTGCAACATCTGGCTCACGTAAACCCAGACATATCCCCCCATTTAATTTTTGCTCCATAGGCTGCCCGTACATTTCAAGGTCCATTACTTTTATTTGCTTTTAAATCCTTGAATGGCCTTGCCCCACTCTACATTTCAGAGCTGCTACACCCTCACCCCCTCCCACTCCATCAGATCAGCTGACCAGTTTCTTCTGAGAGTCCACAAAATGAAGCACAAACTCAGGCTGGAAATAAGTCACGTACCGACTTCCATTCTGGTGTGAGGCGTCATCCAGGTGCAATAAAGGACCCCATCAAATATTGGGTAGCCACATCTTAATCCAAGATGGACACCACTCCATCCATCCATCCGTCGTCCGTCCGTCCGTCCGTCCATCCATCCATCCATCCATCCATCCATCCATCCATCCATCCCTCCATCCATCCATCCATCCATCCATCCATCCAT
>JARVGS010001792.1:5208527-5222612 GCA_031762315.1 Hypsolebias antenori | reverse complement strand
GCGCAGCGCGCTGCTCGCACAACAAACTAATCAACACGACCGCATTCCTCACGTGTTGGTTCCTTCACTTACAGCGGACCAGTGCAACTGCAACGCTACTCGTCACCTTTCAGCACAATGAGGGTCGGCCGAGGTTTGGACTTCAGCCTGTGGACGTGACTCATACAGGAGGGCGACGCCAGGCGTTTTGAACACTGCTGTGATGCAGCAAAACAAGAAGAGGGAGGCAAACGTGTGGTGGCAGAGCTGTTGCCTCACTCACAGCAAGAAAGTCGCAGGTTTGCCTCCCAGGCTGGGACCTTTCTGGGTGGAGTCACTGAGCCTCTCACATGGTGACTGGTGGAGACACATGCCAGTGTTTCATGACCCGGAAAGATAAAAGCGAGTAAGAAATGAATAACTGGATGGATAGGAGAAGAACGACAGCAGAGAGAAAGGTGGGGAGTAAAACCTGGTGGTGACCCGGTCAGCCAGGCCAGTAGGGGGCAGCGTTGTTTACTTAATGACACCTCAAAGTACAATTGCAGCTGATTTTATTATTTCACGTTCACAGTTTCCTCTCAGAAGTCATTTTCAGTCGAGCTTTAACGGCGTCAGAGTTGGGACAAATCTTATTTGTGTTGAAAACAAAACGGTACCACTAATGCGATTTAGAGCTCACAACACAAAGTAATACTGGGTACGGGCCTGTCATGATAACACATTTTGCTGGACGATTAATTATTTGAGAAATTATTACGAGAAACGATTATATTGTTTGAAATTTGACAATAATTAGTAATGATTGTCAAATTTAAGAATAAATGTTGGTTTATTTGTTTAGCATGTAGTACCTTTCTTTGACCACCAGATGGGAGTATAAGACCGTTTGAACCAAAGGATGGATAGTGAGGGAGCGAGCAGCGTGCCTCTTCAAGAAAAATGAGAGGGAGGCTCCTTGACATGGACTGTCTCTCTTTGGTTCTCAACATGGCAGACGCTCGGTGTGTTTTGAGCTCTTTAGCATTTTTCACACAAAGCTTTTAATTTAAAAAAAAAAAAAATCAGTAAACAAGTTCTCAGCTTCTTTTTGAGGAGAAAAACAACTTTTCACATGAAGGCACGGGTTTCAATCGTGAATTTTGGAGCTTCGACAAGACAGAGTTTTTTCCCCGAGGTCAGCCTGTTAGCTTAGCTCGTAGCTTAGCTGCTTTTAACGATGCAAAAATGCGATTTTGGACAGTTAAAATGGATTGAAATAGAAAAGAGAAAGGGAGGGGTCAGTGAAAAACAGCGGAGTTGAACCTTTTGTCATCCAGTGTCTTCAGTAGAACGAGAGACACGAAGAAACGATAAGGCCGATAAAAGAAAATGATGATAATTTTCATTTATCGTGCGATTAATTGATTTATTGTTTATCGCGACAGGCCTAACTGGGTATGGGCAAAGTAGGCAGCCACTGCCCCTCAAACTTTTTGTTTACCAAATACGTGCAAATACACAAAGAATAGTTTTAAAGGAACCGTCACATTCTAAAGCGTTTATAATTATCTCAGTTTTTCCAACAGAAGACACATTAAATGCAGAGAACTAACGTCATCATTGTATGAGAACATACAATGATGACATATAGCACCTAACTTTATTTTTTAACATTTTCATTTGTAAGAGATGTGCAAATAGCAGATTAGTTTAGAAATATAATTGTAAGCATGAACCAGTTTATTGCGTCAACAGCAGAGACAGTTCAGGATGGATCGGTCCGACTCATAAACGTGATGGAGAACTTTGTCCCAGCTAAAATGATTATACAATAAAGTGGTAAACACAAGCCGCTAATGTCCCGGCAGGTTTATAACACCAGCCCCTTTGTGACCGTGAGCGCTGATTTATGCACCGAGGAGGAAAGAAAAGGCCTGCTGTTGTAGGGACACAAACAAGGTCAGGGAAGGCAGTGAAGGTAGGAGTGGAAGAGGGCGGGGCTTATGAAAGGTTAACAGTATTAAGAGAATAAAGAGCACTGCAGGAGGGAAGTTTCTCATGGTGCTGAAATAATGAGGTGACCATGTCCATAAGGTAAAGCTTTATGGGTGTTATGAGGGAAAGTCCTCATAAAGATATTAAAATAAGCATAATTTAATATTACTGTGTTGATTCTGAGACAAACCCCCACAGAGAACTCACTGTTACAGCTTTGTTAATAACCTATAAGAAAACCAGCGGGAGTCAGTGCCTGAAACACTCACACACCGTGTGTGTGTGTGTAAGACTTTGATCTTGTGTTTGAAGTTTGCCGTGTGCGTACGTGTGTCCTAGCAGCCTCGAGCGTTTAGTGGTTTTTGACCGCATGTTGTAAAAGAAGCGACCGGTCAAAGTCACGAAGCTTCGTGCTAACCTGATTTATTTATTTTTTTGTGGGGTGTAAGACGGTGACTCAGCGTGGACGTGTAACAATCTGAATCCTCTGGTGACACACACGAATCGACTTCCAGTAAACCTCTTCTTGTTCCAGAGCTCTGTATTTCCAGCTGCGCTCTGAAGATGCTCTGAGGTAAACACGTGCATTTGTTACAAAAACACAAGCTTTACATGAGAAACCAAACACCAGATGAAACACGACAATACCTTTCAGGCTACCTGCGGTATCGTTTAACCTTCGGTCTGTGATTCTTTACTAATTCAACATGTGTACCACACCAAAACAACACGCGTTAAAGGAATGAATTAAAGGAATGCACATCGCCCGCCGCTTTTGAAGCTGGAGTCTGGGACTAAAATCAACTCAAATTCAAGAACTACATTTTAGTCAAACCATGAAAATGATGTAATTTGCAATTCTGCGAGCTGCCATGCTCAGAGTACCGTATTTTCCGCCGTATAAATCGCATCAGTCCAAATACGTTTAATAAAGTGGGAAAAAAATAAACATGTCTCTTCGCCGTATAAGTCGCATCTATTACGCGTCACCACTGACAACCCGGTAATGTGGGCCGGTGTTGTGCCAAAAATCGATTGGCTGCCAAATGGTGGCTGTGGGAGTGTGCACGGGAGGACTTTAACAAGAATTTAACAAGATCAACATTTAAAAACAATTATTTGTTTGATCAAAATTACAGCAAACGCGTGTCTCGGTCTAACTTTTCCTTAATAAATGCACTTTAATAGTCAAATCAGCTGCATTTCAAAAGCCAATAGGCAGAAGTAGGAGCGTGCAGAGGGAGGACTCGCTGTGCATTTCTTCAAAATTTAATAAGATAACTACCTAAAACAATTATTTGTTTGCTCAACATTATAGTAAAAGTGTGTCTCAGTTGAACTTTTACTTAATAAATGCACTTTCATGGTAAAATCAGCTGCATTTCGCCGGGGCGGCGCAGTGAAATGAAGCTGAATTGACGGTTGCTCCAGACTTGATCCCAGAGCTGGATGAAGGTGGCAGACTGTGGCAAACTTGTGTCATTAATAGCCACTTTTATCTATTACATGACAAACGGCATGCCATACTACTCGAGTGCCATCTAGCGGCTGAAAATGGCAGTGTTCAATATTTTTCAGTCAGAATGAATGAAAATGGTCATTTCTCAGCCAAAAATTGGTTTAAATATGAGAAAAAAAAAAACCCAAATAAGTCACTTCGGTGTATAAGTCGCAGGGCATGTAAATTATGGAAAAAAAACTGTGACTTATAGGCCAGAAAATACGATGTGCGTTTTGAATGACAATAAGCTACTACCAATTAAAGTCAATAGCTGTAAAATTCACTGTGCTACAGCTAATTCTGTGTTAGCAAATAACTTTAGTGGCTGTCTCGAACTGGACTGATTCCAAAAGTTAATTAGCTGATGGTGTATATCTACAACTAATCAATACTAAAGAGTTTAAATAAAATCCATCCAGTAGTTTGAGATATTTTGCTAACAGAAAAACAGGGTCAACTCCGACAATCGATGCTAAAGTTTTAAGCAAAGATTTTGGGTTATGTATTGTAACTTTCATCTACTTTCACACCCATTTTAACTGTAAAACTGACTGTGTTTCAGCCATTTTTGTAGTTTTAGGTTCAAATGGCTTCAGCTGCCATCTTGAACTGGACACAAACACATGCACACACAGACTGACATTATTGCTCTTCTTCACCTTGCAGTCCAGTAAAGAGAACCTCACAGTTACCTGGAACAAGGCAACATGTTTGTATTTCAATATGGTGCACTCATCAAACAGGAAACTTAAAGCAGCTTATTAAAAAAAAAAGTGAAAACGTTTGTTTAGTCTTCGAAGTAAAAATAGCAGCATGCTTGCAAATCTAAAATTTTCCTCAGAGAAACTAAACAAACTCCTTGCAACAGAAATGTGACGTTTAGAGCAACGGTTCTGTGAGAATCAGAGAGCATCTTTTTAAACGCACGAGTCATCGTGGTCATAAACAAAGAGTCAGCTGACCATGACCAGCCGTACCGATAAAACAAACAGGCCGACTGTTCATGAAGGCTCTGTGAAAGGAGCCGAAGAACAGCAGTCATTCCTGAATGCCGCACATCATTGAAATGTGGAGTGATCCTGTCAGAATCAACAGAATAGAAGCTGTTGCAGAACAAACATTAAAGCATTTTCTTGCATATATAAAAAACAATGAAGCTGCACTGACAAGCACTGGCCTACAGATATAGGTTTATAAGAATTTGGTTTGATAATGTAAAAAACAAAACATTAACTTGTGTGTAACTTTGTGGAATGGACAGACTTGAATATCTGAACCAGACAAGAAGAAGCCGATGAAGCTTCGTGCAGAAAAAAAAAAAAAAATGGGGCTTGGTATCATTTAACTTTTAGTTTTCATCTCTTTGACTCTTGTTTCCACAGGTCTGCATGAAGAACCAAACAGGTGACCCATCGGGGGCTTTAACGTACCCTTTGACAGGAAACTCCTGAAACCCAGTCTTCCTCCAATGCAAGAGCTGGGGGTTCGAATCCACTAGCATCACATGCTGAAGTGTCCCTGGGCAAGACATTGAACCCCTCATTGCCTCTGATGTGTGGCCCATCAGTGTATGAATGTTCTAAAGCACGGATTAATCTTTGTAGAGATCTAGTAGAGTGCTGTATGAATGAATAAACGAGGTCACAGATTGTTGTAAAGTGCTTTGAGTGTCTTGATAAGATAGAAAGGTGCAATATAAGTGCAGTCCATTCACCATTTAATACTATTTATAGAAAAAACTGGTCCCAAACTTATTATCTTCATTACAAAAAGTGTACTCACTATAAATGTGAAGGTGGGTGAAAGATGGGTACAAAATGAGTCGCCAAGAATGCAGCTTTGCACCCGAAACGTTTCAAAAACTGTGCTCAGAACCGGGTCACACAGCTCGCTGGCTACAAACAACCAGAATTTAGTAGAAGAGCAACAAACGCTCATTGTGAGTCACTAACAGTCACAGTCCAGTGAGATACCACCGTCACCTGGAGCCTTTAGTAAACACCAGCCATGATAAGGTCCAACTCGTCAAACCGGTTTGGTCCACTTTTGCTCCCATACCTGCTTATAATTGCCACAGTCTTGTCTTCAATTTGTTCCGCAGGTTGCGATTTAAGTGTCTTCTGCGTTCTTCCCATAACAGACACAGGTGTGACGTGTAAAGTGCGACGAGAAAACTGTTCTCTGGGTGTTTTTGTGTTGTGAGCTACTGTAGCTGTAAAAAATAAAAAGTCAGGCTGTGCGGTTTGCTCCGCCGTGTTGCAACACTTGTGCTCATGTGACGTGTGTATGAGGCTCAGTGAGGTAAAGAACTGAAAAAATAAAATAAACGATGAACATCTGGTCAAATGTCACCAGATGTGCATTAACACTCTCAAAGTCCTGCAGTTTGACGAGTTAAATTGCTGGATTTTAACTCAACAGCGACCCCGTTACCCGTCTGCAAAGCTCTTTTCTTTGTCGTCCGTCTTACAGAGATTATTAGAAACTTTAATCCAGTTATTAATGTTTTCAGTGCTTTTGCATCTTGTGTTGTCTGTAAACAACTCATTAACCAAAAAAAACTACAACAAACAAACAACAAACTCAAGATGGCCACCAAAACTAATCGACATTATTAAACATACAAATGCAGATAAATCAGCATTTTTACAGATACTGATGTAAAATTCGACGAGGAAATAGCTGAGTCTTTTATATTTAAGATGAATTTATATAAAAATTAGACTCAATAACACTTGAAGGACATCATAGATGATACCTAACCTGGCACTTCCCACGAAGACGACCAACTAAACAAGCTCAGAACATTAATACTGTTTTTTTATTTCTACACGAGCTGATTATTATTTATATTTTAAGCATGACCTTGATCTGAGTTATGAGTTTAACTGGATCAGGTTTTTGTTTCATAATCCTGATTTCTTTAGCGAGAGGGAACACAAGTTGGAGTGGTCTGGGTTACGTTTTCCTGATGGCCCTCGACTTTTTGACGACTCTCCGAACAAAGGCCTGAGTTGTGATGTGTTGCATCATCAGCATCATCACAAAATGAAACAAAACAAATCACTGTTCTCAGTTTCTTTCGGTTTTAAAATATACCGTACTGAAATGTGAGAAACATGTGGCTCCAATGCAAATATATAAAAAAAAAAAAAAAACCTGTTTTTGAACGCACATGAAAAGACTTGTGTGATCCTCAGATTACAATCTCATTGGATTATTTGCAGCTGAAACAAAACATTATTTAAGAAAGGCTAACAGTAAAAACCACCTGGATCTAATTTATATCAGTTGTTGTCTTAAATCCAACCTCGTTCCATCTGAGTAAGTTGTTAAGTCACGCCGACACTAAACGCCATCCTTTCCAGAAAGGTTTATGAAGATTGAGCTACATGTGGGGTCCTCCCCCCCCACACACACACATAATGACTGTTTAGGAGCAAAGACCAAGACATGGAGTAGGAAATTAAGTGTGTGAGAGAGTAAGATAAAGACAACAGTGCGTAATTTTCCCACCCTGTGGGATTTTGTAGCACATGTACATGTACACAAACTGAATCCATCCGAGGAGCAAAGGCCGTGCTCGTGATCTGCCTTGATGGATTTTATGGAGCGCAGAGACAGTTCTCAGGTTGAAGTGAGATCAATTAAAAGCTCGGCAGTCCTTTCAACGATGCACATCGCCTACCGCCTTCTGTACCAGAGATTTATTACAATGAAGCTGGACTTGTGGCCATTTTGATGGGACGTCATGAACGACCTCGTGAAGTCCTGGAGCTTGAAGGATCACTGCTACTGCCACAACAAATTTAGCTCAATATCTGTAACACCTGCGTTGGCTGATGTTAATAATAAATTTCATAGTTTTCTGCGCGCACTGCATCATGGGTAGGGGGTCAAGGGTTACATCAACAAACCCACATAGCTGTTAGATCTGACACATGCGACCGCGTTTCTCCCATTTATTCGTTCAGTTATCGATGTTTCAGGCAGAGAAAACACTGGATGAGGTGAAATGTTGGCGTGTCGATGCACTGAAGGACGTTTTACGATCGAGGGGTCTGAAATGCAGCAAAACGAGGAAGGAGGACTGGCAACCCGAGCGCATGCTGCCTGTGTTATGCAGTTTTTCATACAAATATCATTTAATAACAATATATACTGTACTTGCTGCCATACACGTTGTGCCGCCGTATTCATTCAACCTTTATTTATACAGGCTAGCCTCGTTGAGCCACGGGAACTCATTTACAAGAGGGACCTGTCTCACTCACACCTAGGGTCAATTTAGAGTTACCAATCAGCCTAACATGCATGTTTTTGGACTAAGTTGCATCAATCCAAATATGTCTAATAAAGTGGGAAAAAACATAAATAAGTTGCTTCGCCATACAAGTCACATCTATTATGCGTCACCGCTGACAATCCGGAAATGTGGGACGGTGTTCTGCCAAAAATGGCGGCCGCGGGAGTGTGCACGGGAGAACTTTAACAAGAACTGAACAAGATTAACACTTAAAAACAATTATTTGTTTGCTCGACATTATAGTAAAAGTGTGTCTCAGTTGAATTTTTACTTAATGAATGCACTTTGACGGTCAAATCGGCTGCATTTCCAAAAACTATTTGCGACTGCGGGAGCACGAAGAGGGACGACTCGCTGCGCATTTCTTTGAAATTTAACAAGATATCCACCTAAAACAATTATTTGTTTCCTCAACATTATAATAAAGGTGTGTCTCAGTTGGGAACTTTTCCTTAATAAATGCACTTTAATGGTGAAAACAGCTGCATTTCACCTGTGCGTCGCGGTGACATGCAGCTGATTTGACGTTTGCTCCAGGAGTTACGGAGCAAGATGAAGGTGGCTTAGTATGGCAAGCCAAGTGTCTCATTAATAGCCACTTTTACCTATTAAGGAGACACTTGGCTTGTCATAATGGTCAAGAGCCCTCTAGTGGCTGATAGTGGTAGTGTTCAATATTTTCCATGTCAGAATGAATGAACTCGTCAGATCTCAGCCAAAACTGGGTTATAAATATGGGGAAAAAACAAATATGTCACTTCACTGTATAAGTCGCAGGAATGCTAATTTATGCACACACAAAAAAAAACAAAAAAAAAACCCTGTGACTTATACAGCAAAAAATACGGTACTCTCAACTATAGCAACAAAATGCAACCGAATCATGCTCAAAACGGAGATTCATTGCTCAAAAATATATGAAAAATCTTGCATCTGATCTCAAAGGAACGTTTAACACGAACCAGTTTAAAGCGGATAAATTGGTTTTGTATAACAACATAAATTTACGGCTGAATGTGTCAAACTCCTGGAAACGTTAAGTGAGGCTTCGCACACTCGTAACTATGAAAGTGTGATATTATTAGTTGTGACGGTTGTCCTTAATTAGACTGACTCCAAAAGTTCTTCCTTTTGCAGATTCAACGATTCCTCTCAGTTTCATTAAAACAAGCCAAGTGGTTCATGAGATATTTTGCTAACAGACAAGGTTGACACCAACAGTTAATGCCAAAGTTTCAGGAAAAACTTGGCACATTTGGTTGTGCTCTGAATACGTGTTGACGAAAAAGCTCAGCTACTACCAAACCAAGTTTGGGCTCAAAGTTTGTAAAATAACTTCAATTATATGTGCTTTGTGCTGATTGGCTGTGGCGGCCATCTTTAATTAGATTAACTCCAAAAGTTAATCGGTTGTAGATGAACATCCAGTGATGAAACGTTAACATGCAGTGTTTATTTACCCACGGGCCGTGAATTTATAGTAAAGAACCAAAATCAGCTGTCAGATTTTATCAGACTGACTTCATTTTTATCATATCTTTACTTTGGTTTACTTTTACATGCGACTAGTTTCTGTCTCATTTTGACTACATTTATAAGTCTCATAAAAAAAAAAAAAAAACACTCGGAGGCTCTTAACGAGTGCGTACCTGCAGGATGAGGATGAAGTAGTCGACGGGCTTCCCTCTCTGGTAGATGTAGTGAAGAGACGATCGCTTGTCGTTCTCGTTGAACTTGATCTCCTGGATGACGTCGGGGTGCCGTAAAATTCGGAGCAGCACCTTGTCCGAGATCTGAGTCATGTTGAACAAGCTCACCTCTACAGGAAGAGAGAAAAATATAAAATAAAAGAAAAATTAAAAAAAATTCTAATAAAAGCCACTCTCTCGTTTAACTGCTGTAAATATTTGTTTTAGCTTCGCTCCGACTGAAGCATCTGCTCCAGCAGAGAACATCTGATTCAACATTTACAATCACAGTAAGACGGTGAAGGTGCACGAGTAACGAGATAATTTTATGGTGAATGTAATAACATCATTTAAATAAACACAAACAATAGATTAACCATTTATGAACCAAAGGAAAAACATTTTAAATATTTCACAACTGTTTTTGTTGTCTTAAAAGTTAAATTGTTTGTGATTATAAAAAGATTTTAAGCCAAAGCAGCAAACTATAAATCACACGTTAGCAAAACGCGACCCGCGGGCCAGATACGGCCCTTTGTCCATCGACAATCTGACTCTCGATGTCAACAAACGAGAACAAAACAACTTGAAATGAATGAGACGATAGTTTATTAAAGAATCTTAAGAAATGTTAAGACGAGTTATAAATTAGCTTCTTAACGAGTTACAACAGAGTGCTTCTTTTTATTAAAGTAGGCGTCACTTTTTTTTAAAATTTAAGTTGTACCAGGTTAAATTTTTTACAAAAGTACTGCCGGTACACACACTCAAAAGTAAACGTTCAGAATAATCAAAATCCAAAGTATGAATTTTACTTTTACAGTTTTATTTGCAACGGCAGACTTTCACAACGGATGTACAGAAGTTTTACACACACACAGAGCCCAGTCACGAGAATCTGCACCGGGCAGGGTGCGAGGTTTGCTTTTATAACCTTATCAGCTCTCGGCTCAAGAGGCAGATGACCTCGGCCATCCAGCTGCACATGCAGGATCAAATCAGCTCCTCATTCAACTCTCTCTCAGAGAGAAAAGAACTCTGCAGTAACTCAAACACATGGTTCATGGGCAGTTAACATTCTCAGCCATAATAGTTACAAGCATCCATATGTCTTGATGAAAAATCCCCTGACGGAGGGACAGATGGGGACAATTTAGGGGACAAATTGACATTTTGTGTTGCTTAGATACTCAGGTTTAGGTGGAAAGTAAAATGAGCCAAAGATGTTTACCATCATCGGGTTTTAGGAGGTTGTTTTTTTTTTTACGTCTGAGTGCGTTACGTCACAGGTTTATACAATATATGTAGTAGTTTAATATAAAAATACTAAAATATTTTAAAGTATCTGCAGTTTTCCCCAATTTAACCATAAGAGCACAGATTTTTTTTAAAATCTGCCTAAAACATCAGTTTTATTCTGATATTATCATTTGAAATATATAATAAGAATGCTCTTTAAAGTCTGACATAAAGTGGATAAAATAATAAAATAAGTATAAAAGTTAAACTTTAAATTAATGCCGACTGGAACAAACCCACAGCAGGTTTGCTCGTTGGACACCACGCTCGTGTTTGTGATTTTGTTAGCGGTTCGACAGCAGGAACTTGAATGTTTTTTTTTTAGTTTACACTGATTTCTCAACCGTGGTAAGGCAGACTGTTGCAATCTCAGCCAGAAGAGGCCCGGTCCCCACCCACACATGGAACAAAGACGCAGAACAGCATGCAAACAAAGACCTGCGCAGCGTGCACATGCACATACATAATAAATGGACAAAGTTGGAATTCAAACGAGCTCCTGTCATTCTGGTTTACATATTATGTCAGGCCCCGCCCACTGAGTGTTTTAACTATGTTTAGTTACTGAAAAGCAACACTTTTACAACCGACTACACTTAACTTTGTTTTATCAACTCAGAATAAACTCATTAAAACTTGTTCAATAGAACATAAAAATATTGTGTAATGTCTTTTTAAATTAATATTTTCTGCTTGAGCTACATTAATTTGAGGCCTAGCATTCCCAAAAACCACGCATATTGCCCGCCGCCTTTCATGCCCAAATTTTTTAGCTGATTTTATGCTGACAGTCACAACATTATATGAGCAGGATGATCCGTTATGACAGGAATTTTAGATTATTTGGTAATTTATTTGTAAATAAAATATTGTCTTCTCTGAAAGAAAATAAAAAAAAAACCGTACCTGCCGTCTTTTTGTGAAGGCAGCATTGCAGTTTATTTTTTTCCAAAGATGCAAATGCTACAACCGCTCAGGAGGTGGTAACATTTAATATCCATAAATATAACATAAACATAATATATGTTACAAACAGTGCTGGTCTTTCAGAATCAATATGGGAGTTTTTTCTCTAAATGAATGAATAAGAGCTCATTAAATGTACAGAAATTAGCATAAAGCTCATTTTAGGAACTAGACAAATACGCAAAACTCTAAATTGTACAACAATGTTCAGTCAGGTCATGTGGACGGTTTCTTTTTTTTTGCTGAGAGACGTTTCATCCTTCATCCAAAGGACTTCTTCAGTTTGTGGGGCCACAAACAAACTGGAGCCCCACAAGCAGCACACTCCCACTGTGGAATAAACAAGTTTGCTGGTGATAAGATGACTTGTAGCTCCGTGTTGTGGCTTTGTGATGTTTGTGGCTCCTCAGACTGATGAAGTCCGAGAAGGATGAAACGTCTCAGCAAAAAAAGAAACCATCCAGATGACCTGACTGAACAGTGTTGGATTTGTACCTGGATTACTGAGCATGAACTTTGGTGTTTTGAAACATTTTGGCATGGCTGCCTCAGAGGAGTTGACGGGGGAGAGGCAGGCCCCAGACACCATCTTATCACAAGCAATTTTTTTTCCCCACTATGGGAGTGTGATGTTTTTGTGACGCCAGTTTGTTTGTGGCTCCTCAGACTGAAGAAGTCCTTTGGATGAAGGATGAAACGTCTCAGCAAAAAAAGAAACCATCCAGATGACCTGACTGAACATTGTTGGATTTGTACCTGGATTACCGAGCATGAACTCTGGGGTCTAAATTGTGCACTTAATAGCTGGAAACAGCGTTTCGTTACAAAACATCCACTTGTTTGTTGAAAGTCTCGAAACAGACAAACACGTGCACAGGTGATTAAATTCTTGCTCTTCTTTCATAGTAGGGATGGGCAGTGATTTTCAAATAATTGAATTCTAGTTAAAACAGTCAAATTTATCGTCACTGCTTTTCCTTTATAAACAACAACTCACAGCCTCCCAGTCTTAGTTTATTTTAAACTTATTATAAAGTATAAATGATGATCACTGGTGAGCTCAGCTTTACTACCATATGTGCATCTCCCTTCACAATGACCCACTTTACAGCTGAAAATAAAAAAATATGTAAACATCCCAGCTAGCAGGATGGATGCAGCACACTTCTCTGCACCTGAAGCCTTTACTTACTTAAAGGGTTTTCTGCTGCAGGACAAAATGGGACAGGACGGGAGAAACTGGGGCGTCAAATATTCAAAGATAAATGAATTTTCGCCAACAAATTTGACAAGTAATTTAGCTAAAAATGCCGGTCTCTAAGCAGCAGGTGATAAATATCAACGATGTTGCAGATACTGTAGCCGCTGCCAGATAACGGTGAGAAGAGAAATTTGACTCTTGATTGATCGGAGTCTGAACTAAAGGGGGAACACCCAGAAGAGAGTGGCAGACGCTCCATTTTATAACAGAAACTATCGAAAATTTAACTGAACAGTCCGTTCAAACAAACTTAAAGTTAGCTGACACCGGCGGTACGTCACACAAGCAGATGATGCATAAGTGGAGGAAGTGCTACGTCATGTGCAGCTAGCTGCTTCAGGACAGATCAGCTAACAAACTAACAGGCAGACTGCAACGTGTTCTCAAGTGAACTGTGATCCCATACGGCCGACCGCAGTCTGTGGCGCAGACTGAAATAGATCCTCTGTAAGTAAATAGCTTCAAACCTCCTCAGTGCTTGTACGAGCCTGTTTGTAGTCATGTGACAGGTGGGAGGACAAAACCCATCATTTACAGACAACATGTGATTTTTGTGTACACAGATTAGAAACGCAGAACGCCCAATCTGTTCTGTGCGAAATGAAGCTGAGCCCACCTGTAGCCAGGAAGCGATGAGCGACCAGCAGCAGCTGAGGAGAGATCTTCACCTTCGACTCACTCTCGTGTTTGAAAGCAGAAAAGTCTCTTTTGTTCTTGTTGTGCGCCACTTTTTTCCTGTTGCGATTATCGGCTGGGGAACGAAACACACGTCAGACAAGTTATTTATGAAAAACTTTGATGCAATTCTTATCAACAAGCAGACAAAACTGTTATTTTAAAAGCTGTTTAGAGATTTAACGACCTGTTAACGCCTGAAACATTTTGAGCATATCAAACCAATGGAGAGATAAATTATATAGAACAAATGTAAGAAAGGAAACAGTAAATGTTATTCTAACAGCCCTATTTATTAACAAAGAAAGAACAAACATATTAGTTTTATTACAGTACAATAGTCCCTCGTTTATCACAGGGGATCCGTACCCTGAAGATCCACAATAAGTGAAACTGCAAGTACAAGTAGTAAGTAATAGTTTATATATATATA
>JARVGS010001792.1:5075559-5086132 GCA_031762315.1 Hypsolebias antenori | reverse complement strand
AGTGATAATTCTTACAGCTCTTTTCTGTAAAACAAAAATAGGCTTTGTAATTGTTTTACACGCTTTCCTCCAAACATCAATACAATAGATTAAGTGTGGAACAATGATTGTGTTATACAATAAATACATCTGACCTACTTGGGAAGATTTCATATATCGGTAAAATCAGACAATTCCAAAATATACACATCACATAACTAAACTGAAGTTCATCAGCTGGACTGTAGGTGGCATTAACTCACTGGCAAAAAGAACCAAAATCATCTTATCATCTCAAAAAATGTTAAAAAGAACAGGAGCAAAAACAAAACAAAACAAAACAAAAAAACGAGCGAATCAAAGCGGAGCTCCCATCAATCAGTGCTGCCATACTGCGGCGCACATGATGTCACCCGTATGCCACAGTAGTCCTGGAGAGCTCCCAAGATGGCGTCAAAGTGCAGCTTTAGGAATTACAGAATCTAATCAGACGAGTTGGAGATGCTGGAAACATCTGGGAGAGAAGGTTTGAAGCGTCTGCGACCGATGCAAGGAAACCGAGGACCACCCTGAAGGTTTCAAGACGTTCTGGAGCTGCTCGTCGGCTAGTTGTCGAGAGCCCAGACTTGTAAACCGGATCATTGAAAGACTGGTTTCAGAACTTTGGTGTTAATAAATACAAACACAAGCAGGTTGTTTCAGTAATGGAACAAAAACTCACAAATACGTCACTGAATAATCCAGTTTCACCATCGACACTGACTCAACTTGCTTCTTTCATAAAAAGAGCGGTCACTTTGGTTTGACGTCACTTACCAACTGAAAGTGTGTTGAAAATAACCAGTAAAATGAGTCACCGTGTTTTCAGACCCGGTGGTCATCATGTTGGTGATCCACCCTGACGGAAACCAGTGTTTGCTGGGAAGGAAGAAGGTCTTCCCTGCAGGGATGTTCTCCTGTCTCGCAGGATTCGTGGAGCCTGGTAAGATGACGCAAACGACCGAAACCCGCTTTGAACCTACCGGTCGTCTAACGGAGCGGGCGTCTCTGCAGGGGAGGCGATCGAGGAGGCGGTGAGGAGGGAGGTGGAGGAGGAGAGCGGCGTGAAGGTCGGTCCGGTTCAGTATGTCTCCTGTCAGCCCTGGCCCATGCCCTCCAACCTCATGATCGGCTGCCTCGCCGTTGCCATTTCCACCGACATCAAGGTGGACGAGAAGGAGATCGAAGAGGCTCGCTGGTTTTCACAGCAACAGGTACAAATGAAAACTCTGTGAATCACATGTTCACACAACCATTTATGTTTTTTGTTTGAATGACTGGTTTTACCAAAACGTTGGGTTCAGAGGTCGACCAATCACCGTAGCTTTTTTTTAATGGCTGATTTTAAGAAATGACGAAAACAGTCAATAGATTAATCGCTCCATCTTTAGTTGTGTCGACCCTTGTGCAAACACTCCTGAGTAAAAACGTCTCCAGTTTCACAATAAAACTGGACTTTGTCTTTTAACTCTTCACTTTGAAAGATTTATTTTAAACGTCAATAAAGCCGGATGAGCACGCAGGATCAACGATAAACATGTATGCTACAAAAGAGAACGATGTTTCTGATTTTATTTATTTATTTTTTTAGGTGATTGATTCCTTGTTCAGAGGAGCCAGCCCGGCTTTCTTCGTCCCCCCCAGACAGACGATCGCCCACCAGCTGATCAGACACTGGGTCGGCGTGAACGCTAACCTCTAACTCCAAACCTTGGAGCCACGATGAACCCCAGACTGAACTGAAACTTCAGATTCAGGACAACAAGCCCTCTGTTGTTAACCCATTAGGATCTGGAGATCGAGTCATGTGATGCTTAAATATTTCTACTGGCTCACAGGTGGAAAAAACTAAAGACGAACTGTGCAAACAGGACTGAGAAGTTCTTGATCAAAGGTGGAGAAGTCCTGCACACCAAGGAGTGAAAAGTAACATTTTATAATTGAAATGAAACAAATATTTAATTATCAGTTGTTAATAAAATTTATACATGAATACATGATCTGAGCCTGTTCTTATGGAGGGTGGACTGTGACAAAACTAAATAAATAAATACATAATTAAATGTATCATTTAATTAATAAATGCATCATTAAATAATAAAATATACAATTAAATTATTAAACACAATTAATTGTATATTTAATGAATTGATTATATATTTAATAAGTAAATGATACATTAAATTATATGTTTAATTTTGTCACATTCCACGAGTATACAGTATTAAATAAAAAATACAATTAAATGTTTCATTTAATTAGTAAATACACAATTAAATAAATATACAATTCAATTATTGAATACACAATTAATTGTATATTTAATTATTTGATGATGATTTTAACAATTAAAATTATAGATTAAATTATATATTTAATTTTGTCACTTGTGGAACAAGTATGGAGGGGGTATACTAAATAAAAATACATAAATGTATTGTTTAATTAGTAAATACATAATTAAATCATTAAATATACAATAAAAACATTAAATACACAATTAATTGTATATTTAATTATTTGATTATATATTTAATAATTAAATTATACATAAATTAATATGTATTTATTTAAGTTGCTCACATTTGACCCTCCATACAATGGAGAATGGAATGTGACAAGATTTAATAAATAAATCATGAAATAAAAAAATGAAAAGGTATATTTATTATTTCATGGGACATTTCATTAATTAATTGTGTATTTAATTATTTAATTGTCTATTTAATGATCTGTTTACTAATTAAATTGTATATTTAATTTTGTCACATTTCACCCTCCATATATTCTTGGGTCTAAGTCAATATTATAATAAACACATTGATAAGAGTTGGTTCACAGAAAAGTTTCAAACTTTTTCCAAACATCAGATTTAGAGCTTTAACAAAATCCATATGATGTGATAAAATGTTCAAGACTGTAAATAAATTAATAAATGTGTGCAATAATGCATTTCCTGTATGGTTTTTCAACCGTAAGCTCAAAATGATGTTGGATTTCTCTAAAATACTCATTTAGAATGTCGTCACATGGGCCTGTCATCAGGTATCATCAGATACTCCATCTCACAGGTCAGATCTGTGTTGACGTGATCGTACGGCTGATGTGCGAGCAGCTGCAGCTCTCTGATTGGTCCGGCGTCGCCAACGCTCGCTGCGCTCACACTGATGGCTGACGTCTGAACGTCGCGGCTGCTGACTGGCAGAGGAGAGACGACCTCACGCTGGTCGTCTGATGACAGCTGGTCGCTTGAGCCCACGACGATGAGACGTTTGTTTCCGAGAAAATCCGTCACCTCAAAGTCTTTCATATCCAGGGTGCTTCTCTCGCCGTAGTCCTGAGGAGAGGAATCACAAACGGCGATAAAACTAAAAAACGTATTTCTTATTTTTGTTTCAGAGTCATGCTTCTTGACGTTTACGAAGGTAAAGCTCACTTTTGTGTTCCATGCCTACTTTTAGTTACATGTAGTTCTTGTCGTTACGAATGTTGATTTGGCATTTTTGCACCACCTTTTGAAGCCGAATGGCAAACTATGAATTCCAACACAAACGTTAATGTTGAGGCCTTTTAAAAGCGCAGTTTGAAAGAGTTTACTCCACTAGTTTTCCAGATTGATTAATATATGAAGTGAGCACTCAAAGTACTTTTATCAGCATAGTTTACTCAACAAATCAGTGAAAATATGCACTAAACATTAACATCGCCGACCTTAACATCATGTTATTCTATTATCAGTCACTTCAGATACAGTATTTATGTAAAGGAAGCAGCCATGTACAAATTTTGATTCTATTTTTTTTTAAATGATATTAACCATCAATATGAGAGAAAATGTCCAAGTTTTAATTCTTTTTGTTATGACATGGCAGTGGTGGGATACTTAAGTACAATTTTCATGTATCTGTACTTAAGTAGAGTTAAACGTGGTTACTTTTACTTTAATGTGTTTACTGCAGTTAAAATGACACATTGATTTTGTTTTGTGTTAAATTAAAAACGTTCAAAGATATAATCATTCCTCTTTCTTATTCTACTTAATGACATTTAACTCTGCACGTCACCCCTGAAATACTGACACACAGAATCACAAGTCCAAGTGTGAACAGTGTCACAGAGTAAACACAACAAAAACGTGTATTATCTGCAGCATTGTTCATTAAAATGACTCAACACTATTAATGTATTACAGAAAATATACATACAATAGGCACCATTGCATTAGGTAATACATTCAGCAAGTACTTTTACTTTTAACACTAAGTATTTTTAAAAGCAAGTTACTTTTACTTAAGTAAAAAGGTTAATGTGGCACTTCTACTTTTACTAGAGTACATTTTTGTCTGTTTATTTGTACCTTTACTTAAGTACAGTGTTTGAGTACTTTCTCCACCACTGTTAATGATTTTATATTTTTGTAGTTCACAATCAGTCATTTTTGTCATCTGCTAGCTCAATAGTTTTTTTTTCTTTACTTGACTCTTGTTGACTTTCTTTAGTTTGTTTTCTATCATCTGAGATATTTTTGCTCCAATTAAAATTAATCTGTTCTTGTTTTTCTTGTTCAGCCATCTTCACGGTAACGTTGCATCTGTTTTTGTCTTCTGCACCTCTGCAGCCATGTGCATCCTTATTCTGTAGCTCTTTGGTTGGTTTGTGGATGTTTCTTGTTTGATTCTTTTTTCACTCCGTTAGCGTATTTTTATGACATCTTGTTCAGATTTTGAGTCAAACAGTTGTTAAGGTTCTTGCTTATACTCATAAATGACTTGATCATCCAGTGTTTAATTGTTTGTCTCGCTTTCATTGGTTCCATCCTTTGCAGTATTTCTGCAGACCTGCTTGTGCTCTGTTCAGTTGCACATAAAGAAACTGTTTTAGCACATGTTTCTTTGGTTTATAGTTTGAATTTATTGCTCATTTTGCATCTCTGCAGCCATTTCTTCATATTCCTGTTCATGTTGGACTGTTCCAGATGTTGTCTGCTTTCAGTTATGTGTGGTTGTCAGTTCTAGTAAAACTTTGTTAGGAGGTTTGATTTTCTTTTGTCTCTCATTTGTGTCTTTTTGGGCTCTGTTGCATCTTCTTTTTGAGATCATGGGACTTTTTTTTTTTTTTAAGTTTGCGTTTTTTCTTTTCAATCTCTCTTCAGTTTGCAGCTTCATCAAAAGCTTGGATATCTGGAACGTCAAAACATCAGTTTACCTTTGTGTTTGGGCTCATCAGCCACCGGCCTGTGGAGCTTAATCGAGGGCTGGAGATGGGAGGGAAGAAGTACGACTTGTACCTGCAGAAAAATTTAAAGTATAATAAATATCCACGTCGTAGAAACCACTTGCAAAGACGTTTGTGAGGATAAATAACTAGAAAATAATCCAAATATTTGTTCATGACATCTACAAACAGAGTCTGTCGCCCACATCCTGTTTATAACACAGATAAGTCAATGATAAAGTTTAGGAAACGACAATAAGAGCAGGATTTCTGAGGACTCACACAGTCCTGGACAGGACGGAGATGATCATCACAGTGAGGGCCAGCAGCAGAAGAGGAGCCGCCGCCGCCACAGCTGGAACCTCATCTGGAGATACATTTCAAGCTGGGATTAATTCCATTGTAAGTTTGAACCTGCAGCTCCATGATGGAAACGCTCAGCTGTGGTTCTGACTGTTAAAAAACACTGAAGCGACTCTTTGACTTGTGTTTTAGGCTGGACTTTAGCCAGGGAATCTCACCAAAGCGTGTGCTGACAGTAATGATGCTTCTGGAAACGTTATCGGCCAACAGCAGAAGAGAATACTCCGTGTTCGGGGTCAGGTTGAAGAAGGTGTGCTGTTGTTGGTCCGGCCATAACGACAGATCTGGGGAAAGAGAGAATTCAGTTTTTACAAGGATAATAAAGTCTTTTACTCGCCCCTCATTTTTTATATTTTGCTTCTGAGGAGGAACTAAACCGATGTTGAGAATAAAAGTTCCCAAACTCAAGGACTGAACCAGAGTTGTGTCAACACGCCTCAGTCCAAAACCACTTTAAAACAAAACAAGAAAATTGAGCTCCTTTAAAGCACATTAGAGAGAAACGGGACAATTTAAGACATTTAAATAATAATTTTTAAAAAGTGTTATTTTAACCTACTTTGTGTGGCAGCATCTCTCCTCAGCATCACCCTGTATCTCTTCACTCTGATTGGTCCAGACTTCTGTTGCCACGCCCACATTACAGTCACTGTCGTTTTAGTCACGCCGACAACGTTCAGGTTGATTGCTTCCACCAGAGCTGTGAAGACAAAAACTAAATGCTTCAGTTTTATGTACCTGTATCTGCTTTTATAGTTGAAATTGCATTCAGAGGGAAAATCTTTCACATTGTGGTCAAAAAGTGAGTTCACCTTGTCACCAACGCTGCCTGTAAACTGCTGAAAGTGAAGCTAAACACACGAGTGTTGTGTTCTGAGCTGAGGTTTACCTCCGTGCTGCAGACTGGCTGTCAGAGACTGAGGAGATCCACACTGCTGGTGGTAGACGAGGAAAACGCTGATCAGGTAGGACTCCTCAGGCTCAACATCTGGGACAATACACAGATGAAATACCATAAAGGAGCTGTATTAGTACACGGTGCAGGGGAATGTATTGTTGGGATGAATTACTCAAATCAGCCACAACATTAAATCCCATAATTCATAACACAGAACATGTTCCTGATAACAATGAAGATTTGGACCAAACATCAGTTGTAACATTCAGCAGTTTGTTGTTGCAGGGAAAAATAAAAACTGTCAACAGAACATATTCTGTGGAAATACAGCAAAAACTGAGCGATGAATGACTTTACTGAAATTTGTTGAGGAAACTGAAGCAGATGTAAAACTAACAGGAGCAATCGTTACCTAAAAGCTACAGGGAGGAAAGACAGTAGCTAAAAGAACAAGCCAAAAGTAGCAAAAAGCTACAGTATATTTTGGACCATAAGGTGCATTAAGTGAAAGAAAACAGTCAGACAAGTCAAATTTTATTCAACTAATTCACAATAACCACATAAAATCAGTTCAAGGTTAGTAATCACAACCAAAATTAATGTGCACCTGATTATAAGGTTCACTGTCGATTTTTGAGAAAATTAAAGGATCGTAAGTGCGCCTTATAGTCCGAAAAATACGGTAAATTAAAAGCTACAAAAAGTGACCTCAAATCTACACAGAACTAAATGGTAGCTCGAAGTAACGATGGGCGAACCAAAATAACTAAACGTTATGCAAAAGTAGCAAATCAATAGCTAAAAGCTAAGTTGGCACAATGTTAGCTTAAAGTTTAAGTAGCAAAGTCCTAACTAAAAGTAGCAAAAGGTTAGCTGGAAGTAAGAAAATCTGGTTAAAAGCTAAAATTAGCTAAAATATAGTCAAGAAGAAGGAAAAGTTTAGCTGAAAGTAGCAAATCTGTTAGTTAAAAACTCAAGACAAAATCTGAATTGGAATTTAAAGAAATAGATTTTAGTAGCATTTGTAACTGATCAGTCATTTTTATAAGGAAATTGTAAATAAATCTAATTTGAAAAAAAATTTAAAACAAAGTTTAAGTAGCGTATTAATTCTAGTTGTGATTACAGACCTTGAACCAATTTTATGTGGTTATTGTGAATGAGTTGAATAAAGTTTGACTTATCTGACTGCTTTGTTTCGCTTAATGCGCCTCATAATCTGGTGCGCCTTATAGTCTGAAAAATACGGTAGCTGGATTGCAGAAAACGTACAGGGACAAATAACTGAATATGTAAATTGTGCGTGCTGGTTAAACGTGGAAACGGATCGTTCTGCTCGTCAGAATCTGGTCAGACCTCGGATGACAGCGGAGGTTGTGAGGCCGTCCACTCGGGTCCAGTTTCTGGAGGACGGACGTTTCATTGAGCCCCACTCCACAGTGACATGGCTGACAGGAGGAGCAGAGGATGAGGAGGGGGGGAGTGCCCACTGGACAACAAGTTTGTTTTGTGGGTAGTGGCTTGAAATCCACAAGTTTCTCACAGAAGGAGGATCTGCAGAAAACAGAAACAGAATTATTCAACTTTTACCAGCATCTTTAATTACAGGTGAACACCCAGGATGACAGGAAGGAGCTGGGCTGTAGAAAGTTTTATCTGACATCTTATCACTTCCTGATCTCAAGAGAAACTCACAAACACACTCAGGATGTTGCAAAACGGAAGGAAAGGGAAATTTAAAAAAAATAAATAAATGATGCGGCAGCTCAAAAACACCTCGCTGGAGTTAAACTGTCAGTTTGACCAAGTTCATAAAGTTCAACACCAAAGAGCCAGGACTTTGAGTAAAATTTAAATAAAAACAGAATGCAACAATTTGCACAGCTCAAATATTTTATTCGCAGCGGAACATCGTAAACGCGTCACATGTTGAAACTAAGAACTTGTTCCGTGCACCAGAAATTAAAAGTTAAAAGTTATATTATTTATTATAATTTTACTGCATTAAAAACAGGCCTGGTTCTGGTCTGGACTCAGGAGCACTTCCACAGATCGTTGTCTGTGAACACTTCACCCGGCCATTAACAAATGCAAGTTAAAGCTCTATCATACAAAGAAGAAGCCATACGTGATGTGAATACCATCCAGAACTGCTGCCGTCTTCTCTGGACTGAAGGTCATTTAAAATGGACTGAGGAGAAGTAAAAAAAACTGTTCTGTGCTCAGATAAAATAGAAATTAAAAATTATATTTGGAAACCACGGACACCACGACCACAGTGCTAAAGAGGAATGGGACCATCCAGCCTGATAACAGCAAACGGCTCAACAGCCCTGCCTCTCTGATGGTATGGGGGTGCATTAGTGCCTTTGGTAAAAGGAAACTCGTAAAAGGCACCGTTAATGCAGTAAAAGATACAAAGATCAAAAAATACACTTTGCTTTCATCCTGCAAACATGACCCAGGACTAGGAACAGAGAGAATCCTCCATCAGACCAGAATGGGGCATTTTCTCCAAAACCTCCAGCAGCTGGTCTCCTCAAGTCCTCCAAAACCAAAAACTGGTCTCCTCAAGTCCTCCAAATCCAAAAAACTGGTCTCTTCAAGTCCTCCAAAACCAGCAGCTGGTCTCCTCAAGTCCTCCAAATCCAAAAAACTGGTCTCCTCAAGTCCTCCAAAACCAAAAACTGGGCTCCTCAGTCCTCCAAAACCAAAAACTGGTCTCCTCAAGTCATCCAAAACCAAAAACTGGTCTCCTCAAGTCCTCCAAAACCAAAAAACTGGTCTCTTCAAGTCCTCCAAAACCAGCAGCTGGTCTCCTCAAGTCCTCCAAAACCAGCAGCTGGTCTCCTCAAGTCCTCCAAAACCTCCAGCAACTGGTCTCCTCAGGTCCTCTAAACCCTCCATCAGCTGGTCTCCTCAGGTCCTCTAAACCCTCCATCAGCTGGTCTCCTCAGGTCCTCTAAACCCTCCAGCAGCTGGTCTCCTCAGGTCCTCTAAACCCTCCAGCAGCTGGTCTCCTCAGCTGGTTGTTAAATGTTTATTGTGTTAATTCATGTCCGACCATGAGAAACTCACTGATGTGGTTTTTTGTGTTGACGTGAAGCCGTGCAGCTGGTCCGACGCCGGCGGTGTTGAAGGCCTGAACAGAGGCGCTGTAGTCCCCCTCCTCCACCAGAAGAAGCGCCGATGTCTCAGTGACATTTTGGATCAGCCGAGGATTGACGATCACCTGGTATCCAAGCACACGACCCTGAGGCTCACCAGGGTCAGGAGTCTAACAAGAAGAGAGAATTTTACATGAAGGCTAAAACTTTTCATTGTTTTTGTCCACTTGAAACTGCAGGAATAGCTGAAGCCTTTTAATTTAGCTAGTTTAAAAACAGCCAAATTAAAACAATGTTGTGATTTATTACTTTTCATGACGTACTTTTGTTATTTAAGTTGCATAACACTGTTCAAATTGTGTTTAACATTGTAGAATAACTCATCTTGTCAGGATGTAGGGATACTGTACTCTTCTTCAATAAATCATGAATCAAAATGTTCAGCTCGTTCAGGACAATCATGCTATGACTTTTGGTGTTGGTGCAACTTTAGCTGTTTGAAATATTTAGCCTTTTCTGTCTTTTTTTTTTTTTTTCGTAGAAATTGAATTGAGCTCATTTTCCATCCTTCAAATCTTTTGATCTGTTTACAACCTTTTACTGCTCCTATCACATTTTGTTCTGCTTTCAGCTTCTTTCAGCTTCTGTGCAAATTTTAGCTTTTGTCAGCTACTATGAGCTAACTTCAGCTGTTTTTTTTTCACTTGTTCTGAGCTCCTTTCAGTTTCTTTCTGCTAACTACAACATTTTTGTGCTTCTTCTAACTTCTTTCTGCTAATTTCAGCTCCTTTCAGCGTAGTTCCGCAAGTTTCAGCTTTTTCTACTATTTCAGCTACTATATAGCTGTTTTTCTGCTAATTTTAGCCTATAAAGTCCACATTGTTTGCACTCATTTAAACATTTTCAGCCTAATTCAGCACAGAAAAGCTCTTTCCACCTCATTCTGGTAAGTTCAGCTTTTTTCTGGCTTATT
>JARVGS010001792.1:5040952-5054399 GCA_031762315.1 Hypsolebias antenori | reverse complement strand
CAAGATATATATGTTGTGCCATTTTATGTAAAGTTCAAAAATCATGTCACACACACTTTAAGGCTCACAGTCGATTTTTTGAGAAAGTTAAAGGATTTTAAGTGCGCCTTATAGTCCGAAAAATACGGTAATAGTTTTGTTCGTTTTATTTAGTCTGTTCCACTAAAACCCCTAATAAATCAGCCATTACTGCATAAAAATTAAAGTTGACTCAAAAGTCTAAAACCTTGAAGAGAAGTTTCTAAATGACACCCCTGTTAATAAACCATTTTAAGAGGTTAATGTAAGTATGAGTTTAGCTGCAAAAACACACTGGATGAGCATTCTGCCCAGCTCTTGGTGGTCTGTGGTGCATGCTGGGAGTTCTACCTTCCTGATGTCCTCCAGAGACTCTCCGTTCATCACGCTGTTGACTTTGGGAGCGGAGGATTCTGGTCCAGCGCTGGCCACTGCCGTGTTGGCCTGAGCAGAGTTCTGTCGCTCCTGTTGGTACTTGAGCATCTCGGGGTTCTCGATGATGGTGGTGGCCAGCTGAGCCTCTGTGTTGGTTATAGCCAGACTTTTACCGTACATGTTCTGATGGATGGTGTTCTGTGCAGGGAGAGAGAGAGATGTCTGAGTCAGGTTCAAAGAAGACTGGAGAAAATAAACGAATGCAGACTAAAAATACAGACTGAAAAGCAGAAAGACGATAAGGACAACCACAAACACGATGGTAAACATCAATGAGCTGTTATGAATTTAACCTGAAACACTGTATTAAAAAGGAGATAAAATTACTCCACAAAAACATCAGGAATGAAGATTATTATTTCACAATGTTGTTAAAAGCTAGTTTTAACGTAAGCAAAGTAAATAAGTAATTAAATAAATACAGTACAGGGTGTTTTGTGTCATGTTTTGTTACTTATTATTTGTTACTTTAACTTTTGGAACTGCCGAGAAACTTTTATTTTTCTATACGTCATGATAATTAAAAATATAGAGTAGGAAAAAATGGCCCTTTAATTGTGGCTAAATTTAAATCACAGAATAAGACATAAAAATTTGTTTTTGCATTTCTCCCCAAAACTGGGTTTAATCCTAATCCAAACAGAAAGATGCATCTAGTGTTTTTTTCAATTATTTATGATGTAAATGCTTTTTTAAAATCTTTTATCGTTTGTTATCATAACATGAAGAAGAAGAAGAAGAAAAAAACTCCTAACAATTTAATTTAAATTAATTATTTAATTTAAATATTAAAAATGTTGCTTTTAACACAGGTGATTCCAGGCTGCTCATCTGGATCCACAAGATTCTGCTTCTGGCAAAAGTTTGGGATGCTCATGAAATCTAAAATTTTATATTCCTGACTTTTTCTGACATCATGAGAGGTTCCACAGATTTGTTTTGCTAACCAAGATACTTGAAAAGTCATTTTGAATCCTGTTTTTTTGTGTGTTTCTAACAAGGATTTATTGACATCGTTTGGATATTGGTATTTCCCAGCTGATAATGAAGGTTGCTTCGCTAACGTGCACAAAAAGTAGCAAAAAAAAAAAAAAAAAAAAAAAAATTGGGCTTTTCTGCTCAAAATCCCTGTTGGTTGTTGGTCCTGCTCAGAAAACAACTTCAACACGTTATTTAGGATATTTTACAGGTAGATGTTTTATTCAAAAGACAAACAGATTTCTTACCCATAAGCTGCTATATTCAGACCCATCTGCTCACAATAGACTCATGTTCAGGCTGCTGTTTAATACACCATATTATATTATATTATTATTGTTTAGTGTATATCTTAGATCCTTGTATGCAGCTTCTTTTTTTTATAGTTTATACAGTATTTTTGCTATTTTTGGGTGTAACTGGGTCCTTTAGTACACAATTTTGTTCCACCTCATGCACCACATGTGATGCAAATGACAATAAAAGTCACTTTGAACCTTGATAAGGTATTTATAGATCATATTTTGAGAAAATTCAATTATTCCAAATTGTTCTAACAGTATCTCACTACAGCACCTTGCAGCGTAATCCTCTGTTTGATGTTATGGATCACATTTTTGAACAAACCAGAGTGGTGATTTCTTCTTTTAATTTTGTGGCGTTAACCAGAAACTCGTTAACAGCTTTGATCATTGCTCAATTTTAAAATACCAAGATATAACTTTATGTTTTCAGATTTAGTTCAAAAATTGTTTTTTTCTCGCAGCAAAGACCCAGACAGAACTACATAAAAAAAGAGGGTTTGATGTGATTTTTTTTGGAACATCTCTCTTATCAACACAATGAAATGCGTGAGTTTCAGTCGGGCTGCGTCGATGCAACATTTTTAAAAAGCTCTTTCCCAGAGCAAATGGCTTTAATATGATACATAGTTCACTTTTGGTCCAATATTTTGTTGTAAAACTAATTTATCATTCAACAGAAACAAAACTAAAAAGAATTTGCGAGTTAAAACCTCAACATTAAATGATCTGTTATAATATGTTTCACCTTCTCTTCCTCATTCAGAGGGTCTCCTAGTTCGTCCAAGGAAAAGTCCAGGTAGGCCACAGTCCCGTCCATCGAACACACCAACATCCCAAGACCTGTCAGAGTCCTAACACACACACGGACACACACACACACGCTTATTAACAATAGTTTTGTAACAAACTCCAAGAAGTGGCATACATTTTCAGCAGTCTCCAAATATTTGATACTTCGACTGCAATAATAAATAATATTAATATCATCATTATTGTGTTAATAGGGGCTTCATTTGATGTTTAGGGCTGCCCAAAGGTTGTAAACTCACCAGGAAATGTCCATAATGGATTTGTCGAACAGATCATGGATGACCACCAGAGGACGCTTCAGTGAGGTGAGCTGAGGAAAAGAGAGACTTTAAATGTTTGGATGCAGTGAACAGCTGCTAGAAGTGGCTGCGGAACCATCGGAGACGCAACATTGAAATAATGTTAACTGCAATCAGGTCTGTTAAATTCCTCAGATGCTGCATCAACAGGGTAGGCTAACTCGACACAAAAATCACTGCAACTTTGATGCTGAGTCTGAATCATCTTGGACACATCTGGAAACGGTTCTCTGCGGACTGACCCAGACGGAGAGCGACCGGTCTTTGCTGCCCACGGCGCAGCAGCAGTACGGACAGCCGGGCTTCGGAGAGCTGCCGTTCTTCTGCTTCTTCTTAAAGATCTTTGGATTGAATTTCTGCAAACACAGACCCCGGGTCAGTAGGAATGTTGCTACTGTTCATAGTGAAAATCACACTAAAAGGCTGGATAAGCGCCTTACCACCACGGTGACGGCTTTACGGTGACCCACAAAGTCCATGTTCGTCTTCCAGCCGTCTCTCTCCACGATCTGAGCGGTGGGGCCGGAGTTGTTCATGGCATGAGCCGACACCAGATACTGACCATCTGGAGACCAGGACAGACGCAGGACGTGGGTCGTTCCGCCACACTGAAGACAAAAGAAAATATTCAAACATACATTTAGTCAACTGAAGGAAAAAAGAGACCAACAGATGTTCCAGCAGCATCTGTACCTCTGAGAAAGGTTTGGTGATGTTGGCATCCATCTGCCAGTCCACAGTCCTCCACACTTTGAGACTGTGGTCATCGGCCTGGGAGGCGATGTACTTCCCCACTGGATCCCAGGTCAGGCCTTTAACCAGCCCAGTGTGTCCTCGCAGGCAGGTGACCATCTCTGAGGAGACATGATGGAAGCAGAAGCATGAAGAGTGGGACACTCTGCACTGTTGCTGCGACTTTTAACAACAAAATAAGACCATGGGACAGTACAAAAAGCTGAAGGTTTACCGGTAATTGATTATTATACTGTTACTGATTCAATGTCCCTTTTAGAAGCAAACAAAAGGTTCTCTTCCTTCCAAGTTCTTGAAAGAGATTTTTAATACTGTAGGTTTTTGTGTCTTAACTTTTTAAACTCTTGCCTTATTTTAGGAACAAAATATTGGACCGCGGCTTTTATACATACTGTGGTTGGGCCCCCAGAACTTTCTGTCATGATGAGTACTCTTTCTTCTACTGCTCCTCTTTCTTGTGGTGTGCCACAGGGCTCTTTTCTCAGTCCTCATCTTTTTTTTTCTCTGTTTAGGTTGCTACTTGGATCACTTATAGCCAGACATCACTTTTCTTTTTACGGCTATGCAGATAATTCACACTTTTATTATTTTTATTTTTTTGCCTACCAAGCCTAAAGGTACTAACCTTCACACTTCTTTTATTGACTGTATCACTGACATTAAACGGCGGCTTCATCAAATTTTTCTGTTTTGAAATGAGGGAAAGACTGTGTAGATATTCTTTGGTGATAATGTTCCTGTAACTTTGGTGCTTTGACATCCAAGTTTAGACCCAGAGTTAAAAACTTGGAGGTGACCTTTGACAAGGATTTGAAGTTTAACAAACATATAGCCTCTGTAGTCAAGGTCAGCCTTTATCACTTTAGTCTTTTAACCAAGGTCAAGCCTTTGAAATCATCCAGCTCAAGGTTTGACTACTGCAATGTTCTGTATGTAGGTATCTCCCAATCCTCCATCAGCCGTCTTCAACTGGTCCAATATGCTGCAGCCAGACTTTAACCAACAGTCCCAGATGTGAGCACATTATCCTTGTTTTAATTTCTCTCCACTGGCTTCCAGTCCATTTTGGAGTTGATTTTAAACTTTTTTAATTCACTTTTAAAGTTCTTAATGGTCTTGCCCCATCTTATTTAACTTGTCATGAGTGTAACATTAAGATCAACTAATACATTTTTCCTGTTTGTCCCCAAGTCCAAATACAAACGTTGGGGTGACTGGGCCTTTTCAGTCACTGCACCCAGACTGTGGAACAAACTACTTCAGGATTTGTGCTCCATCACTGATCTGGCTCTTTTTAAATCTAACCTTAAAACCTTTTAATTCAGGCAGGCCTGGCGGCTCGCCGGCATGTTTTTATTGTTTGTTTTTAACTTTTGTATTGTGAAACACTTTGTGCACCTTTCAGCTGTTGGAAAGGGCTCTATAAATAAATATTGACTGAAAAAAATGCTCCAGCTTCTTAAATATGAGAAGAACTTTTTTAAATTATACCAGTAAAAATAATATTTTACAATGACCATTATGATGTTATACCAAAAAATATAAAAGTTAGTATGGAAAAACTGCAGTGATATTTAGAGTTTTTTATTTATTTATTATTATTCATTTTCATTTAGACAGTATATAGCAAAGATATTTTATGATTTATCAAATTAATCTATTTTAATACACATTTAGTCTTGCACTTCAGGTCTAAATTTTTCAAAAAGAAAAAATAAAAGAAAGGGGCAGATGTGGTCAACAAGAAGTCTAAATAAATAAGATGATGAGAACCTTTAGTTTTACATCTGTTCAATAAGAATTTAAAAAATATATATAAAATATATCATCAAGTCTGTGTAGAATTCAGCACTACAGTATTTGCTGAAGACAGATGTGTAAAAATCTCTTATTACTTCAGAACATTCCTGAACTTTTCCTTTAAAGATCTCAGCACACCGTCAAAACTTTTCCTCTTGCTCCATTTTCCCGTTAAAGTCATAAAACGTGAAAGTAGAAAGAACGCAGGTCATATATTTGAACCCTCAGAGTTTGCACTGAGGTCGACTCTCTGCGACTATCACAACACATTTTAGCTCAGTGTCTGTTAAATTGGCTGAGTCAGTCATTTTTGTGATTGCTAACGTTCATTAGCTGTGGCAGCCATCTTAAATCAGGTTGAATAAACAAAAACTGTTATAGATGAACTTCCAATGTTGGCTGTCCAAGGGTTTAATAGATATTTTGCTAACAGCCTGAAAAACAAACACACACACATCATCTCCCTAATCCATTATATTTTATATTCTGAATCAGTCTGGTCAGATTAAGCAACAACTTCGTTTTCAGCTGAGTGGCTCTGGTTCCTGGTTTCACTACCTGGGAATTTGCGTGCGTTCCAGATGACGATGGTGTTGTCCACGCTGCAGGAGGCCAGCCACACGTCATGAGGAGACCACGCCACGTCCATCACATCTGTGAGGAAAGAAAAAGGCAGAAACCTGAAGGACTGCAGGAGAACGCAGTCGAACCGGAGACAGCAACACATGAAATTACAGTCCTTGAAGAGAAAGAATTTCAGGTCATGGTGTCGTACCTCCTGTGTGGTGCCTCAGGACTGTGACACACCTCCACTGCTCCACATTGGCCAGTTTGTTGCTCGATCCGAACACGGTGCTCGGACCGATCAACCTACAGGACAAAAAAACCATGCAAATAGAAGGTGACTGATGAAAACGGTTTACTTTAGTTGCAGATATGTACTGTGATCAGAAGTAAATAATATCTAAAACATAAAACTTTCCAAATGGTTGAAGTTGGAATGTTTGTTTGTGTACGTACGCCGCTCTCTTCCACACCATGACGAGCTTGTCGTCTCCCCCTGAGGCCAGGTACAGCCCATTATTGGACCATCGCACGCAGTTCACACAGGCTGCAGAAACAAACAATCAATCACCCTTCCAGTGACCCAGTTCGTGTTTAACTCATGTCTGAAGGCGTCTGAACGCAGGCCGCAATGTTCTGATGGAACGCCTGCGCACTCGTCCTGACACAAGACAGACATGGAGCTGAAGTTTCCCATCGTCAGCCTCTGATTTCCAGAGTGAGCAGAGTTTCTCTCTATTACATAAATGCAGACAGAAGTGTTATTTTGAGCAGTTAACCTCAGAACCAGCTTGAGGCTGATCGATGGAGAAAGTCCCTAAACCTGCTCCTCTCACGATTTTACAAGACGTCACTTTAGGTCAGTTCCAGCCTGTGAACTTCTGAACTTCATTGTTTGTAATTTGAATAAAAAAATACTTGAATTTACACGGATTGAACAGCGGAGCAGCTTTTCTGACAGACGGCTACAGCTTTCCTGCCGCAGATCATTACAGTGTTACAGCACGACGGCTCAGTGGTTAGCACTGTTGCCTCACAGCGAGAAGGTCCTGGGTTCAATCCCCGGTTGGACCTGGGGTCTTTCTGCGTGCAGTTTGCATGTTCTTCTCGTGCTTGCGTGGTTTTCTCCGGGTACTCCGGTTCCTTCCCACAGATCAATAACATGCATGTTAGGCTGCCTTCAGGCCCAGGCCTCTCTTGTAAAAGAGATATGTGATCTAAATGGGATTTGACTGGTTAAATAAATAAATAAAGGTTAATAAATAAGTCTTCAACTAAATCTGTCACCTCAGATTGTAATCATTTCTGCCCATTTTTACGTTTTGTTTTTTTGCTGGGGGCAACAAATATTAAGAACACATTTTAAATCAATGTGATTGTATTGTATATTTAATTTTCTTTACATTGTATTTAAAATCACGTTTCACAGTTTAAATTAATGTTTGCAGTTTGATTTACATTTGTATTTATATTATTTTGTACATTTGTCGATGAGCCTGTTGCACCGTTTTGACTCATCTTTTCAATAATCTATATCTGTAACTATTATTATGACACATTTTATCAAAATATAGTTAGCTCAAACATAAAAAACAAGTTTGATTGTTGAATCTCAGCTACAGTGACTATAGGTAGATAAAAATCAAACGATGCAGTCACTTGAGCGACACGCTGTATTCGAGTCTGTCAAGTTGTGTACTTCTGACACCAAATGAAATACTGTACTGAGATCCAAACTTAAAGAAACTTCAGCTCTCACAAAAACATGAAGCTGTTCATGAGAACGTGTTGATGCGCTGCAGCAAAAAACTACTTTTTCAGAACAATCCCATCACGAGCCCCTCGGATCTTTCCAGACACTCAACTCTTTATGAGCTTAAAATCTTTGCATCTACTCTCCAGCTCTCTCTACGTGCTTCAGAAGCACTTATCATTTTGAGAATATAGTTTATTCTACAATAAGAGAAATAAGGAATACCAGAAAGAGCAAACAAACATCTGGATCATTAAGGTGGATCAGACGGGGCTGGTTACCGAGGTGATTGTCCATCTGGCAGAGCATTTTGGGGATATTTTCATTCTTCTCATCTTCTTCTCTGAGGACCGGAGCCATGTTCCAGATCATCACCTTCCCAGAATCCTCCCCTAAAAACAAATTATTATTAAATTATCGTAATGTTCTGCTCTAACCAGAGCGTTTTTGTGGCATCAGTATAAGAACTCTTAAATCTGTGAACAAAAGCATCTTACAGTTAGTACTTTAACAGACTACTCAAGTAATCCACACATCGATTCCTAGGACATCTGTCGAGTTTTTTAATTTCACGTCGAGTATTCGTAGTGACGTCGTTACGTCGCAGTTACGTCATTGCGTCATGTGAGCCGCACCGAGCGTGGGCTAGCTAGTAGAAGCGAGCTGGTGAAGATTCTCAGTCATCCTGGACACGAGCAATTCAAAAACGTTCAATACAGTTGTTTTTGTATTGAACATTTTTTTAATTTACTAGTAGAAGCTACAAAATGGATTCCTCCCATGCGGATGGATGGTGTGCATGCAAACCGGTGTTACACCATATTCTGTGACCACCGTATGTTGTGACCGTAGGGGGCGGTGTTGCATGAACTGTTGCAGGTCATAGAATATGGTGCAACACCGGGTCCAATCAACCGAACCAGAACCAGCTTCCTCTGACCTTGTTTCACAAACAAAAAAATATTAATCTCTAAACCTATTTTAAATAAATAAAAAAAAAACTATAAACATATTATTCTCTAAAACTAAACCTAAAGTGCACTGTGCAGTACCGTGGGCGGTGGTGCGGGCTGGTCTACCGCCCCGTTTTTAAGTTTCGCTTTTTATGTGCTGCACGTTTTTTTTCCACTTTTGCAGCTTAATAATAATAATAATAATAATAATAATAATAATAATAATAATAACTAATTGTTTGGTTTTCCTGTGACTTATTTGCAGTATGATAAATGTAGGAGCATAAATATACGTTCCGTATGTTTTGTTGGTATATTTTTTGTAAATAAATTTCCTTTTTTGTGGTTTTATTTATTTATTTAGCATCTTGAGATCCTATGACGTCATCAGCTACTCAAGTTTTATTATGTTAATGTCGAGTTTTAAAATTATGTACTCGTTCAACCCCTACTTACAGGAGCCGTTACTGCTGCATGCCTTACCTTGACCACCTGTTGCAAATTTCGTTCCATCTGGGTGGATGTCAACCGAAAATATGGGTTTGCCTGAGAAACACAACACAAAAGTCAACAAATCTCAATTTCAGTCAAATAAATCAAAGCAGATTTACCAGCAGCAGACACAATGTGCTTTTGTAACGGCTCTGAACTATAAAAAGAAAAACTACGAGACAGAAAAAAGGGTCAAATATCTGATTTCAGAAGAATCTCATTGACTTGTTTGTTTCCCGTTTTTCTTTTTAAAAAGGTTTTATTTAAGTGGTCTTCTGGAAAATTCCTTGGTCTTCAGTGATTTTCCACAGTTATGTCAGAGCACACAACTGAGCTGAAACAGGTTTCTCTCCTGGTCCACATGCGTGTTGCGTTGAAGTGAACACGCCCCGCATGCCTTTTAGGAACTTCTTAGAAAGAAATCTGCTTTGGTGAAATCCTTTAAGATACGCTCAGATAAGGATTCAACAGTATTATCTCTGAATGCACATTTTAGTTGTATTCATACTTACACAACTAACTTTAATTATGTTTGATGCACCAGAGCAACAATTTTAGAAAAACAATTCAGTTACAAGAATTATAACATTATTTCATATAAACCCAATTTTTCCCACTCGTCTTTTTCGTTCTGTCACCACAACACTTTTTATGCTCCAGAATCTCAGCAGTTGTGTCATTATGATTTACCAAATCTTACAAACAAGTTTGCACACATAATATAACAAAAATGGTGCAAGGATTAGAGATAAAAGCTATAAAACGAAAAAGCCTATTAGTACATAATCATAAGATATGCAACATAATACGATGTCAATGCAACATCAGCGCAAATAGCAGAAATATAAACAAGTTTTTTCATAAGTAATTCAGTAATTGTTTATGGTTATTCTACGTTCGTGTTTTATCCAAAGCTGCGCTCAGTCGTGCACAGTTTAAGTCTATTCAAGTGGGCGGAACAGGTGCACGAATGCAAAATTCAAGTTAGGCATGTCGGGGTGTTAAGTTAAGAGGTAAGGCTGAGGGAAAACATTCTGTACCTGGAGCTGACTTTTGAATTATTTGTCACCTTTTAAAGACCTTTAGCCATTTGCTAATTACAGCTAAATCATACCACTGCAAAACTTTAAAAGGTCATCAGGATGGATTCTTTAACGGTTTCCCTTTAAATGCAGATAAAAACAAAAACCTTTTCTTGGGCTTTTACAGATTATTAAGACAAATCAAAAAGATGTCCAATAACATGGAGCCTTTGCAGCCAAAATGTGTAAAGGTTAAATAAATAAAAATCACAAGAGGCATACATAAAAATATAATACAGTATTTGTAACACGACTTTATTTTAATATTACTTACAAATCCATATTTGATTCACAACAGAAGAAAGTAAACGTATCAAATGATACAACTAAGAAATTGAGCCACGTTTGTGGGAAAAAGATCATTTTGAATTTGATGGCAGCAACACATCTCAAAAAAAGTTGACAGGTGCAAACAATAATTGTAAAATCAAGTGGTACAAATAAGAAATAGCCTGAGAAGCTTTTTGCAAGAAAGTACTGTATCTGAGTAAACAGATGGAGTATAAAAAGTTCATTTTAGAAAATCTCAGAAGTAGGGATGGTAAGTGGTTCACCAATCTGTGAAAACATGGACTAAAAACAAAGGAACACTTTCAGAATAAAATTCCTCAATGGAGAACTGGGCAGTCTTTGAATATCCCATCATATACAGTTAGTAATTTCATCAAAAGCTTTTAAAAATCTGGAGAAATCTCTGAGTTCAAAGGGCAAGGCTGAAAGTAAATATTGAACAAGTTCTGGACATCACCGTTTGTCAGGCTATCCACAAATCCTGGGTAAAGCTCTATCATGCAAAGAAGAAGCCATAGGTGAACTGGAGTAGGCTTCTGGGGGAGAATCAGTTTTGTGTAGCGTTTCCTCAGACTGATGAAGCCTTCTGGATGGAGGGCGAAACGTCTCATCACAAAACAAAAACAAAAAAGAAAAAAAAAAAAAAAAAAACGTCCAGATGACCTGACTGGACATTGTTGGATTTTATACCTGGATTACTGAGCATGGACTTTTGGATCCATAGGTGAACACCATACAGAAGAACTTTTCTCTGGACCAAAGCTCATTTAAAATTAAAATAAACTGAGACAAAGATGGAGAACTGTTCTGTGGTCTGAAACCACTGATGCCACATCCTCTGTACTAAAAACAAAGAGTAACATCCAGCTCATATATTTAAAAAGCCTGCCTCTCTGATGGTATAGGGGTACATTAGTGCCTCTGGTACTGGGCAGTTTACACATCTGAAAAGGCCTAGAACATGTTCCCATGCGACAAAGAAAACCCAGGATTGTTGAAAAGCAAGAATCCTCCATCAGACAAGACTGGGTCACTCCCCTCTGGTCTCCTCAGCTCACAGAGGTTTGTGCAGACTGGTTGAAAGAAGACAGGGGGCTTCACAAAGGGAATCATAGATCCCGAACAACTTTTTTTGAAATGTGTTGCCATAAAATTCCAAATTAATTTAAAAATTTCCCCTCCAATAAACTGCACAATTTATTAGTTTGCACATTTGACACCTTTACTGTGTTCCCCATATGGGTTTATGATCACATACCATTTTTATCTGCGTTCTATGCAACGTCCCAACTTTTTCGTTGCTGTGGTTGTTTATATATCAAGTAAACAGTAACATTTCTGCGGGTTGTAGGTTCTGAACTAATCGTAAATGTCAATGCATTTTGTTAAACTTAGCAGGATCCTTCACAAACACTGAAATCTAATCACTGACCTGTTCTCTAATAAACCTATACTGTAATTACCACGGGCCACCGCACACACTCAGGCCGTTTGTCTCGACGGTTAACTTTCCGAAGTGACAGCAGCAGCTTGGAGGTCTCACCAACTGACACGTTAAGCTTCTTGTCTGATTGTCCTCGACACGCAAAGTTTCGGCTAAAATGTCGCTCGGGGCGTCAAATATTTTGAACACGATGTCAGTTTCAGATAGCATCTCGGACACGGGTCACTCTAAGTTAGCTAAAGTCAGAGCATCCGAGCTAGCCTGGGGGCTAACTAGCTAGCTGCGTGTTAGCAAACGTAAACATACACCGGAGCACAGGGGAACTAATTGTATTAGGGGAAAAAACATCGGATCTTGTTGCTCTGTTTTTTAAAATAGTTTGCAACATGTGAGAGTTTTAGGTAACAAACAAGTGTCGAGCACCATCATGCCTCTTTAAGTCACCCCCCCTCTGACAACAAAAGCCCAACTTGGTCCAACAGATTCCTGTACAAGCTTACCGTTGTGGCTCACCCAGCTCGGCTTCAGCAGCTTCATCTTCGCTCCGAGTTTATTTCGGTTTCTTCTCGTCTTAAATGATCAAAAATAACCCACCGGGCGGTCAGTTCACTTAAATAACTTACGCCGAGTCCCCTCCCTTTGTCTCAAACTCTGTCCGACACTTTGCCGTTTTTGTCTTTGAACTCCATCCCTGCAGCAGCGGGCAGCATCTCCGATCCGAGCGGAGCAGCGGGAAGCAACACTGACAGGCTGCCCCGGACTGTAAACTATGTGACACAGGGCACTTCCGGAGGACTTCCGTTGTTTTTGACCGCGCACAGGAAGCGTCTGCAGATCTCCGACTTATCAAATTAAAAGGAAAAATGAAGAGCGTCAACTTATTACAAGATTGCGAATTATATAATTTTAGGATAGATAATAACACTTCAACCTGCTTCAAAGGTATCAAAGTGGAATTGACCTTTATTGTCTTACAGAAAAATGATCTGAAAGTCAAGTATCATTTTTATTTTGAAGGTTTCCTCTGTGGTCACTAGAGGGCGACAAAAATAAATTTCGTCTTTAAAATGTGTCTAAAATAAAACAAGAACTACAGAAATGTTTTTGGTGGTTTAAATTTTAACAGTACTGTATTTATAACAAACCTTTTAAATTTTTGTTAACGTGCTATTAACAATTTTATATCCTTCTGATTAATTTATATCAATGTGATGCTTTGGACAAACTTCAACTTGATTTCAAATAGGTAATGAAATATATCAACAAAATAATACAAAGTCGTACTTTTCACTTAGAAACAGCTGATATTTGCAGTCAAATTACAGAAAAACAGCAGATCTTTAAATAAATGAGTTCAGTTTGGATAGGTTTTTTTTTTTAAATATTCATTCAACCTTTATTTAGGCAGGTTAATTTCATTGAGCCTCGAGGACTCATTTACAAGAGAGACCTGGCTACAAACTAAGAATG
>JARVGS010001792.1:5011011-5022743 GCA_031762315.1 Hypsolebias antenori | reverse complement strand
AAACGAAACCGGAAGCTGGTAAACGGGGTATCATCTTGTAAAAGCGTCAATGGGGGTTTTGAGTTGGTTTCCATAGCAACGCCCAGATTTAACGTTGGTCAGTTAAACAAGACAACTTTATGAAAAGGACACCAGCGTAAAACACATTTTAGGTGTTATTTTATGATTAAAAAAATAATGACCACTTCGGAGGAGACAAATAACCGAACAGTAAGTTAAACAACGAAAGTTAATTTTTTTTTTTTTTAGCTTGCTCGATAACAGATTGTTAGCTAACCACTCAAAACAAGCTTTGGTAACAAAAACTTTGTTTAGTTCATTTTCTAGGACATTCCATTTAAAATAAGAACTTTATGTTTGTACAAATTAATAACAAAAATCGGTCATATTCTGGATGTTAAACTTTTCAAGTGGAAATCCTTACTTTTATAAATAATAACCAAACAAGATCTGTAACCGTGTATAACTGTGTCATGAAATATACAATTAGCATTTTTGCCTGCTTTTATGTACTGTATTTAAGTTTTTGTTTTCATTTTCATAAATAATCAGTTGCACTGAATGAACTTACATTGTTTAAATTAATGCCATGATAAAAGCATTATTATTATATTTTTATTATCTGAATACTGGGGGGAAAAAAAACCCCATAAAAGCCCAACTTTAACAAGGAACAGGTGCACATCAATACCCACTTTTTACTGTTATTGCAGTTTAACACTAATTTGTTTACATTTTCTGTTGTCTTTTAGCATGAAGCTGAGCAGAGTTTGCTTCCATTGTCTGTGTCAGAAGAGGAGGAGGATGAAACCGACAGAAAAAGCACCTTCATAGGTTTCAGTAAACCTCTTCAGTCAACTGGAGAAAACCACCGTCAACAACCAGACCTGCAGGGGAGCCTGATTATTCAGAGCAAAGCTGCAGAGCAGTGAGGATCCACCAAATACAAACATTCAGGAGCAAACAGAAGCGTTTATCTTCATTGTCTGCAATGCACTTGATAAATGTACACTTTTTGCATATTTAGGATAACGTGTCAAGTGGACTGAAATTGTACTTTGCTGTAATGCTCAGAAGGAAATATATCTTGAATATTCAGGAAAAACTAGCTCTCGAAAACTGTAGCATGTAAACATAACCCAGTTGTTTTCAATTCTGATGAAGTTTGTTTTAACAGTTACACAAATGGAAACGAGGCCATGGGAAAATGCCAGTACGAGAGGGCTATCATCTGTTTTTCCAAAGCTATAATTTTGCAACCCGAGCAGGTAATTAGACAAAAAAAAAAAAAAAAAAAATACAAAAAAACTTTCAAAGAGTTTTATTTGTGTTTCTATTGTTGAGGATGTGCTGTAGTTACAGCTCATGTTTGATTTGATTTTCTTAATGTTTAAGGTTATTTGGTTAGATTTGTGTTCGCTTGGCACATTTAACTTGTTACTGATTATGTTTTTAACACCATAACCTTTGCTGCTGGGTGTTTTAGACTGAGCTGCATGTGAGTCTGGGGGAGGCCTACCTGCAACTGTGTGACTTCCAGTCTACAGTAAGATGTTATAAACGAGCCAATTTCCTGGAGCCTGGAGCATTTGATGCCCGCTTGGCCTTCATCTACTACTTCCAGGTGAAGTTTCTACACTATTCTTATTTTATGCTGAGTAGAGCCGCTGCTCGTCTGCATCGAAAGAAGTCTCCCTCCCTTTGGAGGTTTTTCCGGTTATGTTCCACTGGGAAGAGACCCCAGGCAAACTTAGAACTTTTTAGGGGGATTAAATAGCCTGTGAAATCCTCGGGGGTCCCTCAGGAGGAGCTGGAGTGTGTATGTGGGAGAGGGAGGCCTGAATTTCTCTCCTCAACCTGTTGCCTCCATGACCTGACTAGATGAAGATATTTATAGGACAACAATGCTGATAAATAGAATATTTAAAAAGTCCTTTTGTTCATGAAACAATGGTTTTGTTGTACATTTTTGACTCACATCCTATCAAGTACTTAAAGTCATCAGCTGGAGTGTTTTTTGTTAACTTAAACTCAGAATTAGATCAGAGTCAGGGGACAGAACCTCAGCTGCACCAACATACTGATGAAGGTGAACTTGTTGTAGAAGGTTCATGGTGATATTTCTGATCCTGATGTCCTCAGGGTCAGTGTTTGTTTGACCGAGGTCTTTTCCTCAAGGCTCTGAAGGCTTTCAAGAAAGCTGCTGAAGTCAAGCCAGAATGCAAGATTTACAAAGTCAAAAGGTCAGAATCTCCTAATTCAACCTGGATGTATTGGTTTATACAATAGATGCACACATTACAGCGGCTTTATGTCAGACTGAACTTGTTTATGTGCAGAGTGTCCAAACATGCCGAGACCCCGAGCTGCAAAACTAGAGAAATAGAATTAACAATGTAACCAAAGGACTCACATTGAAACACAATTTAAATAACACACCAATGTTTTAGGAAACACATTTTAAAGGAAAAACTGTACTAAACATTACAACAAATCAGAAAACAATTATATTTTGTCTTTTAATTTTATATTTCAAAGTTTCTGAGAAAAACACAAAAAAACCAAACGCACCTAGTTTTAATGGGACATTTACGCCTCACGTTTCATCTAATGTTCTCTTTACTTGTGTTTTCATTTCAAACATGTATTTGTTTATTTTTTTTCCTCAGTTTGTCTTGTCTGACAGCTGCAGGTCACCACACCGACTGTCTCAAGGAGTTGAGTGAATTAATAGCGGAGAGTCCCTCAGCTGATCTTTATATCTTCAGAGCCCGGGTTCACAAAAGAATCAACCAGGTGTGGAAACATCTTACACACACACACACAAAAACCAACACACTCAGATAAGATGCCAGTGGCTGGTATAGCAAACTATTTCGTGTGTGGAATGATTATGCATCTTGAGCATCAGCTAAAAAGATGAAAAACAAATAAGACTGCACATGTCTCATGACCATCTTCCTATTTGTTCAGTACTAAAATCCATACATCCATTATCTTTACCCGCTTCTTCCTTTTTGGGTCACTGGTGCTCATATCCAGCAGTCACTGTGTGAGAGGCGGGGGGGGACACCCTGAACAGGTCTCCTGTCCATCACAGGGAGACAAATGAGACAAACAAACATTCTCTTTCTCACTCTCACTTAGGGACAATTTAGAGTTATCAATCAGTCTAACATGCATGTTTTTGGTCTGTGGGAGGAAACCGGAGTACCCAGAGAAAACCCACACATGCACAGAGAGAACATGCAAACTCCACCAGAAAGGCCCTCGGCCGGGATTCGATCTGACGACCTAGACGGCAGCTCTATCAACTGATCCACCGTGCTGCCCTTAGTTCAATACTAAAACCAAGTATTCCAGATCTGCTAAAAAAAAAAGGTGACTTGGTTTGTTCTTGCTCCGTTCCTCACCAAGTTTCATTAACATTGGTGGTTTGTGTGTCACACACACTATCAGACCTCCAGCTCTCCTTTTGTTGCAGGAACTAAAGCTGCATTGTTTAAAGATGGCACAAATGAAACTTTAAACAATTTGCAAATAGCGAAGTGCCAAACTGGCATTTCATAGTGTGTGATGGTCTTTATATATTTCTTTATTTATTCCGTTTCATTGCAAATGTTTTTCAAATCAAAATGTTCCCTTCTGTCCAGGCACTTCTTTGTTTTCAAGATGTGCAAGCCGCGTTAACGCTGAAGCCGGCGTGTCAGGATGCAGAAGCCCTGCTGCTGCAGCTGCAGGAGGCGAGCGAAGAGGCCCGGCAGCAGGCGGTTCTCAGGACTCTGGCTGGTCGGCTGCAGGAGGCCCTCTGTTTGATCAACGTCGCTCTGCAGAGCAGCCCGCAGGACGGGCGCCTCTACCTGTTCAGGTGAGTTTGACATATACATTTATGCTTGTGGAACTTTGGTCCAGCTCCATCTAATTATGAAAGGTTTTATTTTGCAAATGCTGATTCATCCTTTTACACTCTTGTTTCCCTATTTTATTTCTTTATTTGTTTTATTTTTACTTCTTCTTGTGCCGTTTTAGCTCATTCAAGAGATGAGTGCAGTGACTTTTTGATTTGTAACATATATTTTAAAATACTTTACAGTATTTATTTACAAATATTTCATTATAAATATACACTGAAGTGTCTTCATTTCCTTCAAAAACATTTTTTATCTGCTTAAGCATATATTTCCTTTGTATATTTTAGCTACTTTTAGTTTTTAGCTAGTGTTCTGATACTTCTATTTTTCTGTTTTTAGCTAATCTTTTGCAAATGTTTAGCTTTTGCAAGCATTCTGCTTGTCTGAGCTTTTAGCTAGCCTTTTGCTACTTTTAGCTTTCAGTTGCTGTTTTTCCAACTTTTAACTTTTAGCTAGATTTTTGTTACTTTTAGTTTTGAACAACTGTGTTTTGCAAATGTTATCTTTTAGCTACCATTTTGCTGAATTTAGCTTTTAGCTCCAATTTTTTTACTTTTTACTTTTACCCATTCTACTTCTTTTATATTTTATTGAGTATTTTTACTCCTTTTATCATTTAGCTAGTCTAATGTTCTGCTTCTTTTAGCTTTAATTATTCAGTTTGAGCTTGTTCAGTAAATTTCAGCAGTTATTCAGCATTAACCCTGTGTTTTTACAGAAAAATGAATTTCTTTAGCCCTTCCTTTTTTCTATTAGAGGGATTTTGCATCGACGTCTGAAGGACTTCTCATCAGCCATCGAGGATCTGGTCAAAGCTGTGGAGCTCAGTGAGGACGAGCAGGTCACAGGTCAGACAGAGGCTAAAGTCAAGGAGGACCAGGATGAGCCTGTCCAAGAAGAGGGGCGGATTCAGCTCGCGCTCACCTACAATGATTTTGCTGTTCAGTGCTTCAGTAGAGGCCTCTACACAGACGCAACTCTGCTTCTCAACAAGGCCATCAGTGAGGAAACAGGACTGGCTGGTCTGTACCTGAACCGAGGAGGTGAGACTGTAGCAGCTTTGCTACTAATGAGTATGACTCAAGTCTGTTCTCTTCTTATTGGTTCTTCTCAGGTGCACGTAGGTGAAAACTTGTTTCCCCACTCTGTGAGCGGATCATCATTTTTATTGATCACGGACAAGCTCTAATCTATTCGTTTACAAAAAGACACAAAAAGTTGCTAAAATTCTTCCCAATACCTCTCAAAACAAAGTGAAATCTGTGACCTCCAGCATGCTAATTAATTCAGATTTTTCTTGATGTATAATTAACGTCAGGTATATTGCCCAGGTAAGGAGCACATGACTGTAAGTCTTATGACACTGAAGAACCAGAAAAACCTGATTATGATTATTCTCCGGACCTGAGAACGGCTTTTCTAACCTGCAACACTGCTTCACATCTCTCTGCAGAATATTGAAACCATGTTTCACCATGTCCACACGAGGAACAGCTGGAAAGACTTTTGGTTTTTGAAACAATGAAAATAAACCAATGATGTTATTCTAAGCAAATCTATGAAGTGAATGATTTAAAGATGTTATAATACTTTTTGTGTTTTTCAGATTGTTTCTTTAAGCAGGGCGATTGGTGCTACGCTCTCCTCGACTACCAGCAGGCTGAGGAGATGCTGCCTGATGATCCTGCCGTGTGGCGCCGGCTTGCCGTCATCCACAACACGTTAGGCTCGTTCTGTTTCCAGAACAGGTCAGGACCTCACAGACACGTTTTCAATTCTTGCTTTTACCGTTTTACCCAGAGAAGTCAGAAATGAGCAAACGTCAGTTTCTTGTGTCTCAGGCGTTTCCAGGAATCGGTGGATATGTTTTCTCTGGCTCTAAAGTACAACCCCACCGTCGGCCGGTACTACGAGAACAGGTCAAAGGCTTTCCGCAAGGTTCTAAACTTGAGAGAAGCCAGAGAGGACTTTATCTGTTTGCTGATCCTGGACCCTGACAATGACGAGGTCGGTTCACGTGTGTCTGGAATGACTGCTTCTCCAATCAAAATGTAGATCAACACCGCAGCGGCACGTTCAGTCAGCTGCTGGTGACAAACATTAGGTCATTTAAGGTTTCTGCAAAATCCCCTGAAACGTTTAGAGACTGAACTGTTGGCTTTGTTAACAGACAAGTCTTCAGCTAAATTTTACCCAGAGTTAGGAAGACAGATGGAAAAGGGCCCAAACAGGACTAGGCAATAGGACGGCAGGTAAATAAAACCAAAACATTTATGACTAAATGTACAGCTGCATAGTTAAAAAACAAAATAAATATATAAACAGATAACAAGAACCAGGCAACATAACTGAATACAGCTGTGATCTCAGATGAAATCCAGGTTTATATCCTGGAGATGTAAGGACTAAATGAATGAAGGTGTGACAGAGGTGAACAGGAAGTAAACTGAACAGAAAGTGCAGAACTTCTCTGTCAAAATAAATCAGGAAGCAAATACAGGACAGGGTCCAGTAACTAAAACTTAATACCAAACTGTTTGAAATGAGTCCTCGTGACTCAGTGAGACTAAACTGTATAAATAAAGGTTGAATGAATGAAAAAACATAAAAACAGATAAACCCAACAAAATGATACAGTCTCACAATGAGAACACATATTTAATCTGTTTTTAGAGGGTCTGCACATTTAACTATTGCTTAGAGTATGTAGGTGTTACCTCAACGTGGCCCAGCAGGTGGTGTTCAGAGAACCTAGACCAGAACCTAAAAATACATGTTTTTATGTGAGATATAAACAGAACCAGATTTTCTGTTGTTCATTTATAGTACGTAATTAACATTACTGTACCATACCATACCATACCATACCATACCATACCATACCATACCGTACCATACCGTACCGTACCATACCATACCGTACCGTACCATACCATACCATACCAGCTTTATTTATAGAGCACTTTAAACACCCACAGGACCAAAATGCTGTACACACAACAAAACAATCATACAGCCAGGTAATAAAAATGATTAAAATGTTGGATCATTTGTGTTACATATTGTCTTGAAATTGCTTTCTGTATTCTTTAATCATAGATGATTCTAATTTATTTCGGTCATGTAGTGACTAATACATGTAAATACAATTTTATAGTTTACTTTTGGTAAAGTTCTCTTTATATTAATCAATCTTTATTAACTCAGTTTATTCATTTAGAGGCAATTCACATCAAAATGTGAACTCTAACTGTACATAGATGGTTTTATTATCATTTCATCTATGTACAGGTACATATTGAAATGAAACAGCGTCCCCCTGGATCACGTTGCAACACAGAACATAAAGTGCAAAAACAATACAAGAAAAACAAATAACACAAATTTCATAAGGACCTTTTAGATTTTCTAAGCTCATTGCCCTAAACGTTAGTAAATCATGTGTCTATCTGTGCAGGTGCCTCCTCTGCTCATGAATTTGTTTCCTGGCAGCAGTGTATCTGAAGTGTTATCCAGCACTAAAGGACAAACGATCCAAGCCAAGCTGACTGAAACCATCCAGGCCTGGTGTTCCTCATCTGATCCATTAAGGTTTGTAACGCCTGTCGTTCTGCACTCAGTCACTGCATGAAGACAAATCTCATCCTCTGCTTCAAACATTAAGATTTGATATAATCAGCATGTTTCTTAAACAGGTGTGTTCTCATGATGTGTTTCAGGCTGAGAGAAAGTGTCCAAAAGATGACTCTGACCAACGAGAACACAAGTCTGTCAGAAAAACTGACTGAAGCTGCAAAGGAGCTGAGGCAGAGTGTGAACGAAAAGGATGAGCAGAAAATTACAAAGTCCCTCCTGCAGGTAGTACAGGACAAACTCAGTGAACTTCCTGTCCATTCTTCAAGTGTTTGTACAAAACACTTAACACTCTAAATGTTTCTGATCATTTTAACACTCCCCTCTTCAAAACAAATATTGCAATGAAACGTCTTCAGTTGTTGGCTGAGCTGTGACGAGTCACGCTTTGGTGAGACGAGGCCCAACTTCCTGTTTGATTTTGGTACAAGCATCAAAAACAACTGAAAAGCAAATGATCAGGACAAAGAAAACCAAAGACACAAATGTTTTGTTTTATTTGTTTATCTTGGTCACAGGACTTTTACTTTTGTTGTCAGATTGTTGTTGACAGACTTATTTCTTCTTTGGCAGGTCGAGGAAGCAGTCGAGTCGTTCACCCCTGAAACCACGGTAGGCCGTACACGCCATCACGCAGCACCGCCCACCATCTTTAAGAGATCAGGGCTGCTTGAAGTCCCCGTCTTAGAGCGGGCTGTCAAAATAAGATTTTATATTTCCATGCAGAAGTTTACTCAGATTATTTTAGATTTACTTTAAAATTATTTAGTAACAATAAGCGAGTGGATCAGATTTGACTTTGTAGAAAATATAGAAAATCTCAGCTTTAATCAGTAGTGAGCTGAGATTTTCTATATTACTGATTACCTTTCGGTGAGCAGTTAGAGTTCACCTTTAAAATATCTTCATAAACTCTGAAGAAGTGGGAATGACTCAAGACTTTTTCCTGTAAACCATGTTACCTTCAAAATAATTTACTAAACAAGAAGTATGGAACTGTAAAGCAACTTGCGATGAGTGTGCAGATGTTGTTGAGACGTCTGTTGGCAATTTTCTCTCATGAAGCAGCTGGGTGTTAAGGTCTCAGTGTAAATACGTCCACGGTGTCTCTGCAGGAGCTGAAGAATCTGCTCCTGGAGGCCCAGAAAGGTCCAGAGAGTCTGAAGGAGGCTCTAAACGTCCAGGCTGGAAACAATCGCTCCCAGCAGGACGAGCTGCGAGCTCTGATCAACAGCCTCTGACTCACTGACTCGAGCCTTTTCACAGCCAAGCAGCGTCCCTCAGGAGGAAGGAGGATGGACCTAGCTTCACCTGATTTACCTCTCTGTCTTAAGCAATCTCCATGTCAGCAGCCAGAAGACCCAGTTCCTCCTGGAGTTCCTCCCAACACAGCTAGAACAAGGCCTCTGCAGGGTCAAGGACCAGCCGCTAACAGTGAAGACGCTACAGGAGGCCAAAGCCCAAACAGAAACACAGACCAGTAGATGCCTTTTCAGAGACCAGGGACAGCTGACAGGTCTGAGACTGAGACGTCTGAAGACCAGGAGGACGCTGGACGAACAAATCAGGACAAACACTGCTACCGTCAGCATCTCTGCATGTACCTGCTGCTCAGAGGGACCAATTAAACACAAGCTTAAATATTTTTATTATTTCAGACAAGCATCAGAAGCAATTTACTAAAACGACAAAGTCAAATAGTGAATTTGATTATTTGTTTCGTTACACTAAGGTTCTTGTGGTCTTCAAAAGTGTGGAACTTTGGAGCAGATTAAATGTTCCTGATATTGTTGGTACCTTTCTATTACGGTAGGTTTGTTTGTCATGAAAATGTTATTTGATAGCAACAATGTTTAAACAGACGTCTTGCATGTGTTGTGTCTTCTTAAAGGGACAGTAAACAGATAAAACTCATGACATCAAATACACGAGTTAAAACAAAAAATGTCTTGAAACACAAAAAATAAGGCAGAGTTGTATAATCCTAAATTAATTCAATAAAAAAAGGCTAACTGGAGAAACAAGCCAGTTAAAGTTTTTATTTTTTTGTTCAAACCAGCAAGTTGTCTTTAATTATCCTAAGCTGATGTGTAGTCCAATAGGTGGCAGCAGCTGTACAGTGCAGCCCAGCAGCATTTCTCATGATCCTCTGGCTGCTGTTGGACATAAAATAAAAATACATAGAAAACTGTTATTTAAATAAATTCATGGAAATTTAACAAAGTAGTATTGATAGCTAGCACATTGATGTTTCAAATGTTTCTTATAAAATCACGCAGATGCCACAAACCATTTAATTTGGAACAATAAAGCTGTTTTTTATTGCAGCCTATCTGTTTAAAGCACTCGTCGTCTGACACTGTACAAAAATCTGACAGTAGTTGTGTGTTTGGAGCTTTTACAGTCAGTTAGTTTAGTTATTATGTAACTAATGGATGTGACTGGACTTCAGGACTTGTCTGGTTTTTGGACTTGACTTCTTGGACAGAATCCTTGATTTATTTAATCTTCTGCCCTGCATATCATTTCAAATTTATTCTTTGCGTTGGGGGAGGGGGTGTGGGGCAGGTAGGGGGTGACACCTGTCTTTATCCAACTGCAGATCATGTTTACATCTTTTTATCCTTAAACCCTCAACTTTAACAAACTGCTTCTGGACCATTCATTCATTCAACCTTCATTTAGACAGGTTAATCCCATTGAGCCTCGAGGACCAAATGCTGATCAGCTGATCAGCTATTTGAAGTAACGTCTAGAATTGTTTAAATTTAATTAAATTTTCTATCTAAAATGTTTTGTCAGAACTTTTTTTTGTGAATACACTGCAGGGTCAAAGCACAACTGATTTTTCAACAAACTACAAGCTTTTATTTTGGAGATGCTCTGCATGTACATACTGTATAGTTCAGGTTAAAAAGTTCAAGTGTGAGTTGTCCTTTGGAGCAGCTGTGGCTAAGTGGTTAGAGCAGTGGACCTTCAGTGGGAGAGTTGGGGGTTTGATTCCACCAGCGGTCACATGTTGAAATGTCCTTGAGCAAGACACTGAACTCATCATTGCCTTTGATGTGTGTCCCATTATTGTATGAATGTGATCTAAAAGCACAGATTAGTGTCTATAGAATATAATTTGTTAGATTAGCTTTGTAGAGTGCTGTATGAATGTGTGCGTGTGGAGGCAAATGAGGGCACAGAATGTGTTGTAAAGCACTCTGAGTATCTTGATTAGATAAAATTGTGCTATATAAATACAGTCCATTTATATTTTCTTAAAGCATTAAACATAATAAACGTGTTACAAATTCATATTAACTTTATACTGACTTAACGTGGAAAATTGAACATGAGGATGTGGTTTAGGACAAAAGGTAGGAGTCATTTTATTATTTTGTTGTTGCAGAAGCTACAATGAGCTGATAACAAGCAGCACTATATCATGTGAAGTCTACATGTGTGACCAAACAACAAATAAATTATGATCAAATAACTTAATATCTTCACATCAAAGACAAATAGAAGTTTCCTTTCAGCGATTCTTCCTACCTGCTGTGGAGCTTGGCAGAAGCAGTGTCTGACTGTCTGCCTAACTCTGGTAATTAGTTTCAGCAGTGCAGACGTGTTGTGGCTGCAGCTGGTGGGTCTCAGAGAAGCAGCTGACCTCACAGCATTACTTGCAGCTGTGGCAACAGCTGACACACACACACAGAAGACTACTACGATCACTTTGGTGGGTGATTGATTTTCAGGAAACGTGGAAAGGTGGATTTTAGGGATGCATCAATACCACAATTCTTTTTTCCAAACCGAGCATAAGTACCTACATTTTAATCTAACCCATATTGAGTACTGATATGAGCAACTAATAATGCAATTACACTTATTAGAGTTAATAAAACCTCTCATTACAATTTAATTTGGCGTATTGTATTGTTTTATACTACTAGTGCTTAGTGTGTTTTAAGTTAACGTTTTTCTTTGTTCATATCTTAGATCTCATTACTGTTTTTGTTTTATACACATTTTAATACTTTTGTTGGATGTAACTGGGACCCTGTGCACACAATTTTGTTCCACCACATGTGATGAGAATGACAGTAAAAAAAATCTTGAATCCTTTATTCATTCATTCAACCTTTATTTAGGCAGGTTAATCTCATTGAGCCTCGAGGACTCATTTACAAGAGAGACCTG
>JARVGS010001792.1:4944801-4955526 GCA_031762315.1 Hypsolebias antenori | reverse complement strand
ACAGACTGGACCAAAGTCTGGAGACGTCACAGTGAAGGACCTGAGTCCAAACACAGAGTATATGTTCAGGTGCAGAGTTGAGATCTCAGCAGGTGCTGGACCAGCCTATGTAGTCAGTGATCCCATCAAAACTTTACCCTGCAGCCCTCCTGGAGAACTTCACGTTGAAACAAACATGTGTGAGGTCTCAGCCAGCTGGAAGAAACCTGCTGAGCTTGGACAGAACGTCAGCATTCTGAGTTACATCATAGAGTATGTGGGCAAAGAACATGGAGAAGGTAATGAGGACCTCTCCTGGAGCCAGATAATGTCAGAAACTGAAAATGTGACTGTGTCAGCTCTTGCACCAAACATGTCCTATGCTGTCAGGGTCATCTGTGACTGTGGAGAAGCTGGAAGAAGCAAAGAAAGTGCTACTGTTTACTGTAGAACACCTGACACACACCTGATGCTCCTGCAGGAAATTCTGTGTGACTTCCCAAATTTGGAAACTTGGCACGCAAGTACTTTCCAGTCCCCAACTGTCCAACAGTTTCCACAGATTGGAGATAAACTGACAACTATGAACACAGTCTGCATGGAGTTCAAACAGCTGATGCTTCAGAAGTTAAAAGAAACAGTCCCATCTATTCTGAGTAAAGCAGAGAAGGAGCTTGTGGTCATGAAAATGAAAGAAACGAGAACAAACAGTCCTTTCAGGGCTGACCACCTGAGGCTGTGGACAGTTCATGAAGAGGAGGACATTTATTTCATCAGATCTTTAACACAGATGATGAAAAACACTGAGATCATCTCATCCCCGTATGTCTATGAGGAGAAAGTCCACAGTGCAGAGCAAGTTATGAGTTTTGTTTTCACTTCACTGGGTGATAATGGTGAATACCTTTCTGCTTTGTCTGAGTGCATTGATCGAAAAGCTCAAGAGCCACTTGCTGGACCAAATATTTCCAACTGGACACCAGATATCAAGAACATGCCGAACAGCTTCAGTCTGAGAGTAAAACTCTTCAGAGATTTTGCAGAAGCCAACCAGGAGAACCAGAACACCAAGTTCTTGACAGTGGGGTTAACCAATGAGGAACACAAAGGTTCAACCATCTACCTTTATAAAGACGGCTTCACTGTCAGTGAGACCTTTGAGCCTCCATCAGAACCTGAATCTGTGACAGCAGCTGACACAAACCACAACAGTGTGACTCTGAAGATCTCTCCTCCCAGGTTTGGAGCAGAGAACATCACCTCCTACTCTGTTGAGTTCTGTGTCCGAGGAGAGGAAGAATGGAAACTACAGACTGGACCAAAGTCTGGAGACGTCACAGTGAAGGACCTGAGTCCAAACACAGAGTATATGTTCAGGTGCAGAGCAAAGACCTCAGCAGGAGTTGGACCAGCCAGTGAAGTCATCAACGCCAAGACTAGGTACAAGTTCACATGCCTAAAGTTTTTAAATATAACCTTCATTAAGAGGAGCTGAGATGGGTTAAGTTAAAATCAGAAAAGATTAGACAGGTTTTAATAAATTCAAACGTAACTTGTTGCATAAATGACAGCATCATCAGCATAGAAAGGTATTTTAGTTAGTTCATTGAGCATGAACTTTCTTGTATTTTAGTTGGATTCAGCCTTGTTCTAATTCATGTATGGAAATAATAAATGAGTTGGGGACCTATCACAGATCCTTGGGGAACCCCTGTGTGCACTGTAAGATGGGCTGATGTGTGGTTTTCTAATGTGCCACTTAAGTAAATTGTTAAATTGTTAAGTAAATTAAAGTAGATTGTGTTTTTCTCTGTTGGATTCTTTCTAGAGTCCCAGTGACTGAGATGCCGCCACGTACTGAGCATGTTCCACTTGGACCGGCTGAGGTTCCACAGGCCACCGAATCCCAGTGAAGACCTGCTGCTCCACATGTTTCATCTCTGATCATCCTCAGACAAACGGCTGCACATTTTATTTTAGACATTTTCATCAGTTTCTTCAGAAATCTTTGTAGGTTGGAAAAACTATCAACTAAGACAAAGCTGATCCACAATCCATCGATTACAAATTAATTGCTGACTAATCCAAATATTTCTAATAGATTTTCATTGTTTTCTTTTTTGTGTTCACTTGTTTTAATTAATCTGTTAATGAATAATGAGCCTCTGATGACAATTAGTCATAATTTATTATAACCAACCCACTTGAATTAGTGTGTTGGTTATAATTTTACAAACTTGAAGCTAAAAGTCACAATTTGATCAGTCTGACAGCATAAACTTAAATATTTAAAACATATTTTTGTAGAGAGCAAAAGTAGTCAAAGTAGATGAGACTTCATGTTAACATTTTGTCACAAACTGCTGTATCTACAGTTTTAGGATTTTTGTGAAATTTTTTTGTCTTGAAAATCAGTTTAAATGACAAATGAAAACAATGTTCTCTTTATACATAAATGTTTTTCTTACAATCATCATATTTGAATCTGATAATTGAGTTGAATAAATATTTCCCCCTGCAACCTGAAAAGGAAGAAGCAGGTAAAGAGAATGGATGGATGGATGGATGGATGGATGGATGGATGGATGGATTCAGTATTTTTCCTTTTTCATTACATATATGCATTTTAACCAACACAGGAATGTTCCGGTAAGATAGCGCCCGTGTACCTGGCCTGCAATCTCCCTCTGATGACTGTGTTAGGATCATTTCTGTTTTTTTTTTTTTTTTCATTTTTTTTGTCTGGGATAGCAATTCGCTGCTTCTGCATGACCGATCACAGCTCACCCACCTCACCCCCTCCACCCCTTCTGGCAGGCATGCAGGCTTGTTTACACTGGGCCCCGTGCCTGCCTACTAGGAGATATCACTCCAGACGCCGGGGAAAACGTGCCAGCTGGTAAAATTCAAAGCTCTGCATGGTCAGTGTTTCCACAGCCAGCTTCCTACGTGCCCAGCCCAGGCACTGGGGTGGGCAACTGTTTACAGACAAAGTTTGGTTTTAAGACAGTTAACAATCCACCACCCCGCCGACTTGATGGCCGCAGGGCATTAAAACACAGACAGTCAGGAGATAATAGTTCCACTAAGGCGCTTGAATCACCCAAAGACAACCAGGATTCCGTGAGAAAAAGAAAATCTAGTCCCTCGTCTTTAAAAAAGTCATTTAGGATAAAAGTTTTATTGGCAACAGTCCTGATCCGGTCCGACTCAGATCCAGCCATGGTGGGGTGGTGTGCGCCAACGGTCGTAGATTTTGAAAAACAGCGCCTCCAGGACGGTCCAAGTGCCGGGCCGATAGACAACACCCACGTTGAGCTGAGCGCTTTTGAACTCGGACATTCTCCTCCCGTTCTGTGCGTGATTGTTTATCGGCCCCTTCGTTCCAAGGACTTCATAAGTGAACTCTCTGATTTCCTGGCTTACATCACACCAAGATATGATCACGTTATAATCTTTGGGGTCTTTAATATTCATGTCTGTTGTCAGGAAAAGCCATTCGTGAAGGACTTCCTAGATTTGCTGGACTAATTTAATTTAACTCAACATGTAAATGGTCCCACCCAACAACACGTGCACACTCTGGACCTCATTTTACCACGTGACGTCTCTGTTTGTAATTTGGTAATAGGTGACAAAGTTCTCTCAGACCACATGCCTGTTTCATTTGATATCATCCCGCCTTGTCCTACTGCTAAGTCGTGCGACTCTGCACGTACTTCACGCGTCATTAACTGCTTCACTGCTGCACGTTTTACTGAAGCTTTTAGCTCTGAGAGGATCGACCAGCTCTCGGTGTCTCTCTCCACCGAGGAGCCAACCTCTCAGCTTAACTCTGTTTAAATGTTCTGGACCGTGCTGCTCCCGTTCAAACCAGGAAAACAAAACTCATATCAGAAACATGGCTTAATGACGTCACTCAAGCCATTAGACAGCAGTGTCGGAGAGCAGAGCGCAGGTGGAGGAAAGACCGGCTACAGGTTTCTCTTCAAATCCTAAAGGAGAGTTGGCGTCATTATCAGAAGGCAGTTAAAGCTGCTAAATTTAAGTACTTTTCTGACATAATTGCCTCCAACTCCCACAACCCCCGAGCTCTTTTTTCCACCCTGAACTCAGTTCTACACCTCAATGAAACTTCATCTCTAGAAGCCGCAACTGAGCTGTGTGAAAACTTCCTCCATTTATTTTCAGTAAAAGTTGCAAACACCCGGGCATTCATTTCTCCACCTGCTCATGATCCGTCCATCCCATCTCATTGTGTAGCTGCTCTTGACCACTTTGAGCCCATCTCTCTGTCTTCTCTGGAGCAGGTCATACGCAGCATGAAGCCATCTGGTTCCCTCTTTGACGTTGTCCCCCCTCGACTCCTACAGGAGGTTCTTCCTGTTCTGGGCCCTCCTGTTCTTGCCATTGTGAATAGCAGTTTGTTTTTGGATTTCGCCTTTGCCTCTCCCTATCGGTACTGTCTCCTTTTCGGATCCCGTGTACGAACCCTGCTCATCCTCGACTACGCCTCTGGACTTCCCTTGGTCTCTGCAGCTCTGTATCTTCTGGAGCGCCTCGTTACAACAAGAAAGATTAGTGTTTCATCAGACTGTCTGTGTTCAGATAACTACTTGTTGTTCTGCCAAACACTAACCTTTCTCCTCTGTATCATTTGAGATACAGTTCCTGGACCTGAGACACCAGAAGCTGTTTATTTACTCAATAAACCTCTTTTAAAGACAATTTTTGTTTGTGTGTGGGATCCTCTGCCATCAGATCTCTGACAGATTGATTGTAATTGGTTACTTTTAATCCTTCAGAATTGGTACATAAACATTAATGTGTTTAACATATCACTTTTAAAACTTTTGATGTTTCTAACATGTTGAAATCTGATACTGCTGGCTTTGACGAGAGACACTGGTAAATAAAAAGGTAATCAATTTTTGTGTGTGTACTGTATATAATAAACAATTATCTTGATCTACATTGTCTTAAAGTTATGTTAATGTCAAGTTTAAAAAAAAGTTTTTTTTTCTAATACGTCCCTGCTCTCCTTCACAATCTTCATTTTATGTGTGTGAATAAATACACACACAGTGGGGCAAAAGTATTTAGTCTGAATGGAATGAAACTAAAATAGATTTTTTTGGGGGGGGTAAAAACTCAACTCGTGTTTGGAGGAAGAATGCTGAGTAACATCCCAAGAACACCATACCTACTGAAAGCATGGGGTGGAACCATGCTTTGGGACTGTATTTGTGCAAAGGGGACAGGATGACTAATACATGTTAAGGGAAGAATGGAGGGGGGCCATTTATCGTGAGATTTTAAGTCAAAACCTCCCATCAGTGAGAATATTGGAGCTGGAACATGGCTGGGTCTTCCACAATGACAATGATCCCAAACACACCACTAGGGCAACGGGAGTGGCTCTGTAAAAAACATTTCAAGGTCCTGGAGTGGCCTAGACAGTCTACAGACCTCAGCCCCATAGAAAAATTATGGAGGGAGGTGAAAGTCCATGTTGCCCAGCGACAGCCCCAAAACATCACTGCTCTAGAGATCTGCGTGGAGAAATGGGCCAAAATAGCAGCTCAGTGTGTGCAAACCTGCTGAAGGCTTACAGGAAACGTTCGACCTCTGTCATTTCCAACAAAGGTTATGTTACAAAGTATTGAGTTGAACTTTTGTTATTGACCAAATACTTCTTTTCCACCATAGTTTTCAAATAAATTCTTTAAAATCTCACGATGTGATTTCCTGGATTATTTTTCCTAATTTTGTCTCATAGTTGAAGTGTATCTATGATGAAAATTAAAGCCCTCTCTCATCTTTCTAAGTAGGAGAACTGTACAATCAGTGGCTGACTAAATACTTTTTTGCCCCACTGTGTGTGTATGTTTGTATGTCTGTATACATATATACATATGGGGAAGGAGCCTTAGCTTATGCTTGAGGTTGAGAGGTACAGACTAGAAATACCTGTACAGTAGTTGGGCTCACTTTGACGCACAGCATGGGCTCTGGAATTGATCTCCTTGAGAGAGGCTGGGCCTTATTCCACTCTGGAGTTGCCCATGGTGAGAGGTGCTGAGCTGGTGTGGGTTTACTCTTCGCCCCCTGACTTGGTGCCTGTGTTTTGGAGTTTTCCCTGGTGGATGAGAGGGTGGCTTCCCTGCACCTTTGGGTGGGAGGACGGGCTCTAACTGTTGTTCATGCCTATGGGCCAAACTGCAGTTCAGAGTATCCGAACTTTTTGCAGTCCTTAGCAGGGGTGCTGGAAGTTGTGCCAACTGAGGCTGTTGCCCTCTTCAAAAAGAGGGGTCGGAGGGTGTGCTCCCATTATAGGGGCATCAATCTCCTTAGCCCCCTGGTAAGGTCTATTCAGGGGTACTGGAGAAGCAAGTCCGATCGTTGTTGAACATCAGATCCAGGAGGAACAATGTGGGTTCTGTCCTGGCTGTGGAACACTGGATCAGCTCTTTACCCTCACTAGGGTCCTCAAGGGATTATGGGAGTTTGCCCATTCAGTCTACATGTGTTTTGTGGACTTGGAGAAGGCTTTCGACCATGTTCCTCGAGATAAACTGTGGGGGGTGCTTCGTGACTATGGGATTGATGTCCCGTTGTTATGGGCTGTTCAGTCCCTATCAAGCGGTGTGAGAATTTGGTTTGCATTACTGGCAGTAAGTCAGAACCTTCAGGGTGGGAGTTGGACTCCGCAAGGGCTGCTGGTTGTCACAGATTCTGTTTATAACTTTTATGCACAGAAATTCTTGGCACAGCCAGGGGAAGAGGTATTCTCGTTTGGTGGCCTCAGGATTCATCTCTGCTCTTTCATTCAACCTTTATTTAGACAGATATATCACAATGAGCCTAAAAGATTTGTTTACAAGTGAGATCTGCACAGACAAAAAGTAATGAAATTGGATATATTAGGAATTGGAGGTGAAAAAAATTCTTATTAAAATCTTTCTTCTTGCCTAAGAAAAAAAATCTAATATTAAAAAAACAGCTCGCCCAAACAAGCACATAGTGATGTAGACATTCCGTGGGGGAGGAGACACCGAGAATGGTGAGCAATGTCCATGGACGCTCGCGAGGGCACTGTAAGAGTTATGATAAGGATGGAATAATCAGCCAGCTCCCTCTGATGAGAGCCGTAAACGTTCTCGAGATATGTCGAGGAATGGCCAAGGTCAACGCTAATGAGGATCAGAGAGTCCTGAAATGATGACAGAATGTTTACTCAGCTGGTTCACTCTGGTTGACAGTGAAGTTTCCCGATGGGCGGGGTTGAGCGTCAGATTACATGTCCTCCAGGCGTATTCAGATAAGGTGGCCTTCAAGCTCAACCGGGGAGGCAAATTCAGATAACACACAGTTGTTTTGGGGACAGGCAGAACTTAATGACATCTACCTTGAGTTTGTGTTGGTCCAAAAACGGTTCCAAAATGTCCAAATTACATGGCCACACCAATGGAAACGTGCCTGAGTAAAAATCTCCGAGATCTGATCCATTCTGCCCAAGGCAATTGAGTCTGGGTACAAATGCACAAACCAAGCCATCACAAAGGCAAGCAGCATGATTGGATCCCAATTTGCTGCAGACGACTTCCTTCATTGTAGATAAAACCAGCAACCAGCCGAATCCAAAAAGCAGGAACCAGATATCATAAATCCAATTAAATATGCATCCTTAAAATCCACATATGGAAGAGATAGACACTTCATCAAGTCTTCAAGGTGATGAGATATCCAGTTGCGTGCATGCCAACAGGGCAAATCGGCTCACCTAAAGCCTATCTTCTCTTTGAAGAAATGTTATCAAATTGTGTTGAGGGACCACATGGCCAAATAAGTCCATAATTATGGTTCTGAAGATATGCAAGAGAGGCTCAGAAGCAGTTTCACAGACAGAGCAGCAAAGCAAAGCGGCGAGGGAGGGGAAGCGTCCGACCTCAGCAGAAGCAAGTGGTGAAGTGGATGATGTGCAGATGATGTGGTCCTGTTGACGTCATAATGCCGTGATCTTCAGGTTTCACCGCAGTGGTTCAGAGCCGAGTGTGAAGTGGCTGGAATGAGAAACAGCACCTCCAAATCTGAGGCCATGTTCCTTGGTTGGAAAAGGGTGGATTGTTCTCTTCAGGTCGAGGGTGAGGTTCTGCCTCAAGTGGAGGAGTTCAAGTATCTCTGGGTTTTGTTCACGAGTGAGAGAAGAACGGAGCATGAGATTGACAGATGGATTGGTGCAGCGTCTGCTGTATTGTGGACTCTGTACCGGTCCGTTGTGGTGAAGAAGTAGCTGAGCTGTAAGACAAAGCTGTTTACCAGTCAGTCTATGTTCCTACCCTCAGCTGTGGTCACGAGCTCTGGGTAGTGACTGAAAGAATGAGATGGTGGACACAGGAGGTTGAAATGAGTTTCCTCTGCAGGGTAGCTGGACTCTCCTGTAGATAGAGGTTGAGAAGTTCAGTCATCCAAGAGAGACTCAGAGTAGAACCACTGCTCCTCCACATTGAGAGGAGCCAGTTGTGGTGGTTCATCTGGTAAGGATACTTCCTGGGTGCCTCCCTAGGGAGGTGCTTCAGGCATGTCTGACTGGGAGGAGACCCTGGGGAAGACCCAGGACACACTGGAAAGACCTTGTCTCTCAGTTGGCCTGGAAACACCTTGGAGTCCTCCCAGAAGAGCTGGAAGAAGCTGTGGAAAGAGAAGTCTGGACCTCCCTGCTCAAGCTGCTGCCACCAAGACCTGACTTCAGAACAAGCAGAAGAGGATGGATGGATGATGGATAAATGGATGGATGCTAAAATAATGGTGCCATTAAAATGACAGAAATTTATGAAAATAGCAAAAACAATTTTATTTTAAAATTCTGGATGAATGTTGAGTGCTGCTGAATCACTTTGCTCAAGTTTGTCGAAGAAACTGAATTGGTGAAGTTCAAACAATCAGAGCAAACCATTAAAAGCTAAACTTGATCAAAAAGATAAAACTAGCAAAGCATTAGCTAAATGCTAAGACCAACAAAACAGTAGCTTAAAGTTAAAGCCAGCAGAATGGTAGCTAAAGGTGAAGATCAGCAAAACTGTAGTTAAAAACTAAATAAATGATTCAAGTGTGCTGAAACAGATTAGAGCTGTGTACAGAATGTTGCAGTTTAAGAAAAACAAACAAACAAAAAAACAAATGTAATTAAATTTAAATAGTTCAAAAGTGTAAAAGTTGCTAAAAGACATTTCTGTAACGTCCTGAATGAAGTAAATATTTTAACGGTTACAATTGATGAAACTATACAGTACTAGATAATCAGGTCAAAAGTAATAAAGGATCAACATTATTCTGAAAATAATGTGGAGATTATTGTTATGGAAATATTTCTTTTTGAAGAAGTTAATGGATCTTAAAGGTTTGTAAAAAGTTTAGAAATGGACGAGGGAAAGACTCACTTTTGAGGAATCTCAAAAAACATGTCCCAAAGTTTCATTGCTGTAAAGACAATGCAAAAATATATTTTCTGACAATCCTTTCTTTATCTGACAGATTCCAGTTTGTAAATGTAAATAATGAATCTTCTTACTCCAAAGTTAGTCATGGAGTTCCTCAGGGTTCAGTGCTTGGACCAATAATTTACCTAATGGAAGCATACTGTATATAAAGTAAAGTTATTTAACATCATGGGATACGTTTTCATCGTTATGCTGATGATACTCCGTTATATTTATTTATTTACCTTTATTTAACCAGGCAAACCCCATTGAGATCACAGATCTCTGACACTGAAAAGCAGAAACGGTTGGAGCGTTGATCCTTAACTTGTGATCTTGCACTCGTCTTTAGATGATTACGTTCACATCTCCAGTAACCCCTGCGACCTTCACTGCACCACGACTGACGGCCACAGGCAGCTCATGGTGACGGCAAGGGATGGCACTTCCTGCAAGTACAGCAGCTACCGCGGCGTCTGTGTGGACGGGACATGTGAGGTCAGTCATCGCTCTGGTCCAAGTTTTAACCTGACAACCATAAGGGCGTTCATTGCCAGTAGGAGTACAAGTCAGTGGAATATCTGTCAGCAGCTTGACGCCATGACGCTTCAGGCTCGTTCTGACAGGAAGATTTAACTTTTTAACAGCTTTCAAGTTTATTTGACGTCAAGGATTTTGTAATTCAGCATCAGTCAGAGTCATACAGTGATGAGAAGAGTGCAAAGAAACACACGTGAAGCAACTCTGAATGTCCTCCAGAGTCAGAGTCAGAGAGTCTTTATTGTCATTTGCACCACATGTGGTACATGTGATGAAATGAAATTATGTCCATTCATGTGGTTTTAAAGTATTTAAAGAGTTTTTATACTTTTGAGCAGTCTGAGAAGTATGAAAGTAAGATATTTCATGTTTTACTTCATTTCATTATCTTTTTTTTTTTTTGCATTATTCCAAAAAGAACTGTAAAAACTTTTACCACTTTTTAATATTGTTATTTCTTCTCATGCCTAACTCAGGCCTCAGTGAAGTAAAGTGTCAGTTAGTTTAATTTGTTTTTCTAATATATCTTTAAATGTCCAATATCACAAAATTGTCATCGTTTCTAAATTATCAACACGTTCTCTGTCGGGGTCAGGCCTTCCTCTGAATGAACATGTTGCAGTCTTTGTCCAAACTGCTTATAGATATAAAGGTAGTCCTCGACTTACGACTTAGATCCGTTCTCACGGCGGCGGCGTAAACCGAATTTGACGTAAGTCGGAACATA
>JARVGS010001792.1:4933670-4943705 GCA_031762315.1 Hypsolebias antenori | reverse complement strand
CACACACACACACACACACACACACACACACACACACACACACACACACACACACACACACACACACACACACGATCAAGCATGAAGAGCAGTCAGATTTACCACCGCTCAAGTCAACATTATGCAACTTAAAAAAATAAAGTGAGGCGGCCACAGCACGGATCACCCGAACAGGCCGTGCCTGTGCGATGTGAGCTGGGAGATAGTCGAAATGACTCACCGTGCTGCCACTAACACTGTCGATGATCGTGGTAACTCACTGGCAGCAGCTTTGTGAAGCGCTATAAATCATCCCACATTCACTCCGTCTGACTTTCTATAAACTCCCCGTCATATCCCGTCTCACATACCCCTCTGCCTCCCTTTCTTTGTGGTTAGTTGTTTTTTTAAAACTTTCTCCCCAAGTCTGGGCTAATCACACATTCGGGGATGGGAGGGGGTGTGCTGCTGTTGAATTTTAATATTCATTTATACAGCAGGCCTTTGATGTCCCCTCCCATCACCCCCACAGTGCAGTGTAAGCACTTCTCTATCTCGTGTTCTGCCAGCTCTGCCAGCCCAGAATATCTCCCTCAGCACCCTGAGCTTTGTGCGTGTGTGTGTGTGTACGTGGAAATAATTACCCAAGAAACCCCAACAATGCTGCAAAATATGAGGGCGCTGAACAAACAAAAACAAAGGAAAGACTGATGGACGAATGTCGAGTAAAGGCGTCAAAAGCATAAATGTTTGATGGTGTCAAAGGTCAACCAGCCCCAGAAGAGTTTTCATTGTAAAATACACCTAACACAAACCAGTGCAGCTCAGTCCCTGTGTATTTGTGTTGTGCTTCATAAAGACCTGTGGAAACTGCAGCTCTGTGGGGTGTGTCTACAGTAGTTAGTGGCCCTCTATGTCTATATTTAGCCTCCGATCCCCCCCCGTGTCCCCCTGTGTGACCCTCACTCAGAGCTGCAGGCATTCCATATCTGAGCAGAGCGACGGTGCTGCCTTACATGTAGGGAGAGTTTCTGTTGCGTTCACTCTGTTGGGTTTCACCTCAAGAGGAAATGCATGAGAAGAAGTGTTGAGTTGATGTAGCTCCGCTTTTGTGCAAGTTACAGCATGTAGCTGTGCAAGATCATGAGGGTATTTGGTGACCTTTAGGGACCGCTTTCTGTGGTGCAGCCATGGAGGAGATGGTGATCAGGTTGCCAGGGCGATCCGACTCCCCCGTGGGCAGCAGGGGCTTCGGCGCTGGCGGTGGGTTTGGCGAGACGCTGGTGTTACGGCACAAAGAGGTTCACCACTTCTTCTTTGTCCCCTTCAGGGAGCAGCCCATCTACAGCACGCGGGCCCACGTCTTCCAGATCGACCCCAACACCAAGAAGAACTGGCTGCCAGCCAGCAAGCACGCCGTCACAGTCTCCTACTTCTACGACAGCACGCGCAATGTCTACCGCATCATCAGCCTGGATGGCACCAAGGTGGGCTCAGACTGGTTCCTTTGGCATCGTTATCCAAAATTCCTCAAAGATTTTTTTTTTTTAATCAAGATGAGTTTGGTCTGCACTTGAAGGAGAGCGCTATTGTTCTAAAACACCAGTACAGTATGTCTTTATGAAAGATCTCAGGGGGACAATCCTGCAGGGCTTAGTGTCATCGAGACAGCTTTACATGAAGGGATGACTGAAGAAAGACAGAATGGGAAAATGTGTAAAGCTAAAGTAACATACAACGAGAGTGGGACCAGAAGAGTCACGTATGTTTGCACCGAGCGTGTGGACCGTTTTCACAAGACCCACCAAAACACAAGGAAGTTTCAGGAAACCATAAAAAAAAAAAAAGTTTTAAAATCACTGAAGAAAAAAAGTTTGAAAGTGCAATAAACTTCTAAAAATCTGCATTTTAGAAAACACAACGGTGACAATGATAAAGCACAACAATATTTCACAACATTAAAAACAAACTTTTTTCCCGCTAAAATTTTGTGGTTCAGACATTTTGGGCATTTATTTATTTATTTGTTCATTTATTAATCACTTAGATGATTAATTTATTTATTTATTAGAATTATTTGTCAAAGGCAGATGGCTTTTGTTGGATTTATAGTTAGCTCTGTTTTATTTATTTATTTTTTCAAAATCAGAGCCAAAGTCAAAGCTTTATCTGAAATTATATTTCGTTTCAACAACAACACCACAACACTGGCTGATGTGTTGATGTTAAGGATGTAAATCGGTTCAGATATTTACTAAATCATCTGTTGATGTTCAGTTTTCATTTGACAAACACTAATTTTCCGTTAGAAATCTGATGAGTTCAAACAGCGTCTGGTAAAACGTTTGTTGTCAGACTTGTTGCTACACGACAGAAGATTTTGTAGCTTATAAATCAGCATTTTTGATCCGTTCTGGTCGATTTCTGAAACAACAGTTTTGACCTGTTTTCTCAGCAGAAAACACAGAATATTTTAAGAAAGAATTACAATATTATTATGTTTATTCAGCCCAAGATATGTTATGTAACACATTTAAATAAATTCACTAGTTTGATTTGTTTCAACTTACAGCTAATGAAAATTGGCATACAGTACTTTTTTTTTTATTACTTTTGAAGAAATGGGATAGCTTACATTGTAGGACATCAAAAATATTATTAATAAAAACAACTGTACTTCTTTGTCATCTGGCACTTTTTACTTTATTTAGTTCATTTATGAAAAGAACAATGTCCAAGTTTTGACAATCTGCTAACTGGTCTCTGAAAATTCCTCCATCCATCCATCCATCCATCCATCCATCCATCCATCCATCCATCCATTATATTTACCCGCTTCTTCCTTTTTGGGTTGCAGGGGTCACAGGTGCCCATATCTAGCTATCATCGTCCAAGAGGCGGGGGACCCTCTGGACAGGTCTCCAGTCCATCACAGGGACAACAAGACAGGTCTCCAGTCCATCACAGGGACAGAACTTACGCCAAAGATCTCTTTATAGCTTCTGGTAATTTGATTCATTTTCTGTTTTGAACTCTTTCTTGCAGATCCATTTATCTGTGTCACCTTCTGTGGATACAGTTGTGCCTACTCAACAACTGTCAATCTCAGTATTAGTCCTAAATGCTAAAAAAGCGTACAGGGAGCGACTAAAGTCTGCAGAGAATGACCGCCACAAGCTGTCGACACCTTCACTTCACGCAAACTCGCATATCGGAGTCGCCTTCATCCCTTCTGCTTTAAAGTTCCTACTTGGAGACTTAACTTTAATCCCTGCAGATGTGGAATTATACGGTGCTCAGTGTGTCTGCATCAGGCTTTCTTCTCTGTTGTGCACCTTTTTCATTAGACGTTAACTCGTGAGTCCAGTCGAGACCAGACATTCTTTAGCTCATTGACAGCCATTATGTGTTTGACTCATCGCAAAGGTCTGTCATGTATCATTTTTTATAAATACTACAAATAAAGACAACCAGCTTGTGGGCAGGACTAAAACCTGTTGGAACATTTTTGTAGGTAGAAACTGGGATCATCATCAGCATAGGAGTTGACCTAATTCAAGATGGCCACTGTAGCCAAATGACCATATCAGTCTCAACGATGGCTCTAACTGGGTCAGTTTTAAAGAGAAATCTGGCCCAGTTATCTTGACCATTATAATACGACCATTTTTATACAGAACAAAGTTTGTACTCCGTCAAAACGAGTTGGCAAACCATACAAATGTAAAATGCATCCAAACACGATTCATCCAAACACGATTCATCCAAACATGATTCATCCAAACACGATTCATCCAAACATGATTCATCCAAACATTCACCTAAAAAGCTGTTGTCATCACAGCCTTGACTACAACTTTAACTGATCACTACATTTTTAGATCTTCTGCCTCCAGAACAAAACCCTTCTCTTTGCTAATAGAACTGGAGTGCAGCAGCTGTTGCAGCACGTCTCTCAGCTTCGTTCCAAAAGACCAAAACAAAGACAGGCGGGGGTCGAGGGTGGGAGACAATGGGTGAGTGATGGTACCAGTTATTAGTGTTTACAGTAGGAGGGTGTAGAGCCTGGTGAAGAGATGGAGCTATGCAACGGTGAAGATACACACCATAAAAGGAGAAGGCATCAGCTGTCTCAGCAGAGGGAGCAGCTCTTCAACCCACAGTTGGAGGCCTCGTATAAAGACAGTCATCTCCAGGGTTAGAGACAAACACTGATTTCATTTTTAGATTTTATTTTATATTGTCTTACTATATAACCATCCATCCATCCATTATCTGTTACCTTCTTCTTCCATTTTGGGTCACAGGGGTCGCCGGTGCCCATGTCCAGCAATCACTGTGCAAAGGGCGGAGTACACCCTGGATGGGTCGCAAGTCCATCACAGGGCCACATAGAGACAAACGAGACAAACCATTCACTCTTTTACGCACACCTAAGGACAATTTAGAGTTACCATCAGTCTAACATGCATGTTTTTGGTCTGTGGGAGGAAACCGGAGTACCCGGAGAAAACCCACGCATGCACAAAGAGAACATGCAAACAGAAAGGTCCTGGGCCAGGATTTGAACCAACGACCTTGCTGAAAGAAGGTCCATTTGTACATGTTCCAGAAAATGCTAAGACAACTTTCTTGTTTGTTTAGTGCAGAATATGGTAGAGAAGACCAAAACATAAAACTGTCATGTATATATCATGTATGACATATATGCCATAATTCAGTTCATCTCAATGTCACTCATACCTGTAACAATAACCTGTCATACAATCTGTGCAGCATATGTTATGTGTAATATGTAGCATGTGTATTTTAGCTTATTACTTTCTTGAAATACGTATTCATACAAATTCATCCTACTTGCACCGTTATATTCTACCATGTTGTTGTTTACTGCTTTTGTTTTGGACATGGTAAATATTTTATTTCTTTTTCACTTTTTGGTACTTTATTTTGTACCTTTATTGCATGCTTTGGTTCTTGCTTTTAGCGAGTCGAATCAGTTCTTCTCATCCTGAACATTCCATTGCATGGTTGACCTTGTGTTCACCTTCATATGACAAATAACATAATCATTTGAACACAACAGCGAGAAGTCCATTTTATTACTGACAATTTTATACTGCTAGTCTCTACCTAATAAATGATAAATAACATGGGAGATGGTCAAATATTTTTATTAATCCTAAAACTAGAAAGGTGACTGTTACCATTTAGAAAAAGACAAACCATTTTGGTTTGAGGCTAAACTACTTTGTAATATAATTAAACTTCAGACAGTAACTAACAAAACTTCTCTCAAATTGATTAAAAAAGTTACTAATATTGAAGATTTTATCAGCGGGGCTTGGTATTCATACACAAGAGCTAACTGGGAGTCAAATTAATCATCAAATTATATGTTTAAGGAATCCTTGGCTTAAACAAATAATCATCAAATTTGTATTTCACCCTGTTGATCCATGTGGTTTCATCAGATCTCACTAAGGAGCAATTTGGCTTTAGACACTTTGTGAAATAATATCTATTGTTATTCATGCACGTTTTGTTGCCAGTTTGTCGTTACGATCTTATAAAGTAGCTTGGATGCAAAGATATTTCAAACGTTACTTTGAAATAAATGTCAAAACATGAAGTTTCTGATTACTTTTCTGTGTCTTGCTGTTTAGGTTACTCTTTCATCACACAGATTCCTGAAGGATCTTGGGACATTCAGATCATTGAGAGAAAAAAATCTGCAGATGTTCTCGGTGCGTCCTGTTCCTTCTGATCATCATGAAACACGTTACAGTGAAAAATAAAAACACAGTGAAACGGATCTGTGCTTTTTGCTCCCCAGCTGTGACTGACCAGGCGGGGAATTTCTTCTTTAACGGTGCCTACAAGTTGGACAGTCCCCAGAACTTCCATGCAGCAGGAACCGTTTTCAAATACCGCCGGCCCATGGACGTTTATGAGACCGGGATCGAATACATTGTGGCCAAAGGCCCCGTTGACCAGGCCATAAACATCCTGGTACACTAATTTCTCTGCATCGACTCACTGTTTTGACCGAATCAACTCCCTGTTCCAGGTCTTCAGCCTTTTTCAAATGTTAAGGACACTGGCTGTAATTTAAATAGTTTGGGGCACTTTTCTAGTTGTTTAAAAAGGGTTAAAATGATGAAGGAGCTAAAAGCAGGTAAAGGACAAAAAGGTGAACGGGAACAGTTAAAAGAAAAATGCAACTCAAGCTCACGTAAAAATAGTTTCATGACTTATGTAAAATAATTGCATAAATATATATTTTTTTGTAAAATAAACAAAAATACAGGGTTGTCTGGTACTGATGTATTTTTATTTAAACCTTTATTTTACCAGGAAAGTAATCCATTGGAGATTATTAATCTCTTACAAGGATGTCCTGGGACATACAGTATATCTGACAGTAAAGATGTTTGGACAGTTTTATTAGTTATACTGTTTTTAAAATTTTGTTAAATTTGTTATTTTATTACGTTTGTTCTCTAATTTTTAGTGTCCTGTTTAGGAGAGCTCCATTTTTTTTAGTTGTGGTTTATGTTTATTATCTTTTAGTGTCTATTATTATTATTATTATTATTATTATTATTATTATTATTATCAACTATTTGTAAACAATAAATATGTTTAAAAGAAGAAAATAATTGACATCTTTTGTAGGACTTTATAAATTTGACTACAAATCATATATTAAAAGGAAACCCTGGTTAAAACCAATAAATATAATTAATTTATGTTTATTACCATGTTGATCCATGTCATTTCACAGGCTGATCTTCACAAATACTCACCCAAAATACTTTTCTGTCACTTTTTTTTTATTATAAGAATGTTGTATTGTATTTCAAAATTAGAGGACAATGAGAAAAATTCATTGATTGTTGATTTAACACATTTCTTCATGGTTTATAGAAGCACCACAGGCCTCTCAAAGAAAGTCCTAGATTAAAATAAATGATAAATTAACCATTTAATTGTGTTTTTGATTGTTATTGATTAAAATGGACAATGCACATTATTAAACAGCAGTACCTCAGTCCATCTGCTAAATGTCCCAGGATGTATTTACAGCATGAAATGGAAATTTTCTGATATGTGACTTAAGTTAAAGAAAATGTCATTGGAAATAATTTCCCCAAAACTTGTTTTCATAATTTCAGGTTTGGAACCAGAACGGCCGAACCCCCTACATCACCTATGAATACACTGTCCACCGAGACTCCCTGCCTCCTGTCCCACCTCCTCCTGTCTACACAGGTTTGGACTCCTCAGCCGGGGAGGTGTCTGTGGAGGAGAGCGGCCCGCTGGCCCCTAACGCCAGCGTAAATAACAGGGACGTTCCCGGGGGCCAGCTGCAAACGAGTGGCGCCGATGGGCAGAAGGGCCAGGAGACAAACGAGGTGTACGAAGAGACGGCGGCCATCGACTGTGACCAGGACAAAGCAGCCGCCCCGAAGCAGACGGGTAAAAATAACTTATCCATAATTTACACTAAAAAATTAAGTGATGAAACCGACTTGCATTAAAAGAGTCAGAAGAGGCCAGAAAATTGACCGGAGAGGTTGTGTAATGGTGCAGAGATGTAAAAGTTGAATAACTCCCTCTTAGAATGGTTGAGTTGGTCAGAAATAAAGATGGGAAGAGGTTCAGTGTACTGGGAACGATGGTCAAAGAGTTAAATAATTTACTGTTTCACTGTGGCAGCAGGGCCTTTTCTTTAAATGTGTCAGTATTAAGACGTAATCCTTGCAGATGAGCTCACATTTAACCTGTTCACCTCCACAGACACTGAGCATCATGAGGCAACATCTAAACAAGACCCTGAACTTTGTGTAAGAATATACCAGTATACGTTTTCCATGTCCCACCGGGCTGGAAACTGTGGGTCAGATCTGAACCAGATCCTCTCTCCTGCTCCATTTTCTGCATGTGTGTGTAAAAAAAAAAAAAAAAAAAAAAAAGTGGCCTTTTGAAGCGTTGCATTATTTATGACATGAACACATAAAGGGGATCAGCAGCAGATGAAAAATTCAGAATTTTGTGGCTTTTCGGTCTTTTAAAAATGGCTGCATCCCAAACATGGGCAGTAATGGCCTTCCTGCGGGCTCTCAGCTCGCTCAGCTGACTGTCGTCATGTTTCTGCTCTGGGTGGAGGGCCGAGGCGGACAGAAAGAGTCGCTGCGCCCCTTTTACACAAGCTGACATCATACTGAAACTGTCTCATCTGCCATGGCGCTCCCGCTCTCCCGTCTGATTTGTCCCTTTTTAAAACCTCTCCTTTGATTTTAACCAGTTCTTGTAATAAAAACTAAGTGAAGGTTTTGACTGTGCAAATAACAAAGTGCCTATTTTAACCACATACTGACTTCTGTTTCACATTCTCCTCTTTAATGCATGTAAAGGGAACAGCAGCCAAACAGTGAGCACTGCCAAACCGGCGCCTGACGGTGGACCCCTGGACACCGAGGTGGACTCAACAAACCTCATATGGAGGGTCCTCCTGGATGGACAAATCAGCCCGGACGAGCTGCTCATCAACATTTCCACCAATCAGCTGCTGACGGGGGGAGACGGCTTGTTCCCGCCTGAGGTGGACCTGGGCAGCTTGGAGCGGATCGGCCCGACTGACCTGAACGAGACGCTGGAGTCCACTCTGGGCCACAGAGGCAACGACAGCGGAGACAACCAGAACAGAACGGTTCAGAGCAACGGGAGGACCTCCGGCCGCTCCAACAGAACCAGGTTATCAGCCAGAACTCACTCAAAGGGAACGTCAAGTTTTCTCTCCTGAAGTTTCTCCTGCAGAGGAAAGCAGGTGGACTCTGAGACAGACAGGCAGTAAAGCTGTCAGTGAGGTTTATATACCAGCAGTAAAGCAGGCAGACATGCAGACAATAAATCGGTTCCGTTGGACAGTAAGCAGGTGGACCAGGACATAACATTCACCTGAGCTACAGACAGATCCAGTCAGGAGGGAAGATGAGCATGCACACTGGGCAGGTTTTACCATGATCATGTTAATAATTCATGGTGGCTTCTGCAGTCTGCAGGTATAACACACATCCTTTCATCTAAAAAAAACAGTAAATGAACAGAGTAGATGAGCATGGAGGGAATGCAAAAGAAACATAGCTGCACTCAGAAGCAAACAATTCCAGGTATTCGTAAGAAAAGTGAGAAATACTGCATGAAGGGAAAACACTGTCGTCACCTCTGGGAGGAAATCAAAAGTTAGACTCAGACTGGCTGACACGGAGTTAAAACCCTGGGGAGGGTAGGTTTCATGTGAACTTCTGGCAAAAGGAATCGCCGGCGTTACGACAAGAATGTGCGTACAGCTTTTATGCGATGTGGTGAAAAAAACGTATTTGCAGGATTGCGTGCTGTAAATCAGCCACCACACTGTGACCGCCTGCCCTGTTCGTTATCTTTAAAAGTCCTAAAAATATCAATTTAAAATGATGTTTTGAAGAGATTGTTGCCTTCAGTTTTTATCCGCAACAGTTTTAGTTTGCGTTTGCAGACGTGGCTGATGGTAAAGAAGATTAAAAACTCCCAGTTTCCTTCACCTTTTGTACGTTTCACAGGGGGAATCAGAGGTTTCACCAGAAGAACCTGAAGCTGAGCCCTGCAGACATGTACCGCTGGAAACTTTCCTCTCAGGAGCCCTGCAGCATGACCTGCTCCATAGGTGATTCAATACTTTGTCATTCAACCTTTATTTATACACATTAGTCCCACTGAGCCACGAGGACCCATTTACCAGAGAGACTTGTTTTAACAAAGAACACAGATGAGGTACAGACAACAACAAACATATAAAAAGGATATAAAATGAAAAGTAAATAGAAGAAATTATATAAAAATGGAACAAAAACAGCTACATTCTAAAGCAATGTAAAATACTAAAGACCGCAACATGTCTGCGTTGGTTCTTGCCAAGAACTTAGATGTTTGAAGCTACTTAGAGAGGTCAAGGTCGAGAGCTTCAGATCTTTTTGCAAGATATTCCAGGAAACAGGAGCGGAGTAGGAGAAG